>JAGFMF010011570.1:3470180-3572950 GCA_019455555.1 Galemys pyrenaicus
ATCTGCCTGTTCTGCTCCCTGCTCTCTGTGGTGAATCCTCTCACCCCCCACGCTTCTGACCTGTACCCCTGTGCTTGTATGCATAAATAAATAAATCTTAAAAAAAAAAAATGCTCCCCCAACAAAAAAAATCAAAGAAGTAAAATATGACAGACTGACACCCTTCTTCAATTCCAAGCCCAGACTGACACAATACTTACTTCATACTGATCCCCTGGACAGAGACGAGCAAAGCCAGCCAGACCTGTAGGTGAACAATTGGGATTTGAGATATAGAGTGCAACTTCCCTCCTTATAAACCGATACTGGCACATTTATGAAATTCAAGTGTCAGGGGCCTCCCTGGTGGCACAAGGGGTTAAGCACTGCACTATGAAGCATCCATAGGCACTGCAGCACGAGTTCGATCCCCAGCCAGGGGGGTGACCCACATGGTACAGCAAACCTGTCCTGTCTCGCCTGCTGCCCCCCCTCAGCAGTGTATTTAGGTGTATCTGCCTGTTCTGTCCCCCACTCTGTCTCTGGTGAATCCTCTCACCCACTGCACCTCTGGCCTGCACCCCAGTTCTTGTATGCATAAATAAATCTTAAAAAAAAAAAATAAAACTCAAGTGTCAGGTGTTGGTGGAAACTCATGTGACCTTTTGGGGGACCGCTGTGGAGGAGCTATTGTTGGTAATTCCATCAACAGCATCTGGAGTGGACACTGCTTAATGGAGTGATAGAAGAGGGACCGCTGTGGAGGAGCTATTGTTGGTAATTCCATCAACAGCATCTGGAGTGGACACTGCTTAATGGAGTGATAGAAGAGGAACTTTCCAGGGCAAAGAAGTCTCTTTGGAGGGACTAAAGCTAGATGGACTCCTGGCCAACTGATAGTCCAAACTGATTCCAGGATCAGGGAATCAAAGACAGAGAAAAAAAATCTGTCACATATTTACCCAATCAATTATCCTAAAAACAAACTGTTTTCTTTCTGTCCCAAGATTTATGATTCTGATGAGTACCTGCCATACGGGTTAAGATTCCATGTACTTATTCCCCTTGTTTCTCCCCAATTCACTCCTTCCTGTTTTCCTTTTCATATCTATATGGCATAATGATATCACCACTTACGATGTCATATATTACTGAGGGTGGATTTTAATTTATGCAAAAATTGTGATTAAGAAAACCAACTAACCAACCAAATGACAACCCACACCTCCAAAATGAAGATAGCTTCTCCTCTACTACACCATCATTACTAACTGGCTCTACTCAATTTGAGATCCACTTTGACATGTGGTGCAGGAGCAAGAACAAATCTTGTCACCATCTTGGGATATGCCAGGAACCCTGATTTGATCAGTCTTTTTTTTTTTTTTTCCCCTTTTCCTATAGATATTTATTAGGAGCTCACTGTGTGTGAGGATCTATGCTATATGTTGAGATAACTACTTGGACATTAAGAAAGACTTGACACCAGTTACACAGAATAAAATATGGTTCAAGTCTGCAGTAGTTACTGTAAGAACTTAAGTAGTTACTGTAAGGAAAGGAGTTCTAGATCATTTAGCATTAGTAAACAGGAACTCCAGCGCATATATCACTTGTATTCACGCTCACTGGTCAAAGAAAACTACATGGCTATGCTGAATTACAAGTGGTGTAAAGAGGCCTGTACCCCGTACCTGTATGCATAAATAAACCATTAAAAAAACAAACAAACAGCGGTGGTATGAGAGAAAATCCCAGAAAATTTGTGATTGGTCCTAAAGATCGAAAGGCTAGTAAAAAATCTTAAAATATCTCTCTCAAAAAAAGCAGATTAGGGCCTCCCTGGTGGCGCAGTGGGTTAAGCAACACACTATGAAGCAAACCGCAGCCACTGCAGCACGAGTTCGATCCCTGCTGCCGGCCAGGGAGGGGACCCACATGGCGCGGCAGACCTCTCCTGCTGTGCCCGCTGCTCCCCTCAGCAGTGTACTTCCGTTGATCTGCCTGTTCTGCATCCTGCTCTCTGTGGTGAATCCTCTCACCCCCCCACACCTCTGGCCTGTACCCCAGTGCTTGTATGCATAAATAAATCTTTAAAAATTTTTTTAAAAAAAGCAGATTAACTGAGGAAGAGAAGGGGATGAGGGTTAGCAATCTTTTGAGAATTTAAAAATTAAAATAAAATATACTCCACAGGAATGAAACAAGGACTTGAAAGCACTAAGATGGAGGTAAACCTGAGCATGACTGCTATTTTATCTACCAGCTAGACTACTCTCTAGATACTTGACTGAACACGTTTCTTCACCTTTACAATAGGCAAAACAATAATATCTCACAGAATTATTTGTAAGGACAATAGATGACAATGCCCAATGCTTAATAAGTGTTAATGATTATATATCCAAGAATTTGATACTATTATTTGTGGTTCACATACTATATATGGCTATTTTAAAGATATAAGCTATATGAAAAGATATCAGCTTGATATACATCGGGGAGGAGAATAGCAATGGAAAGACAGAAAAAGGAGATCTTGGTGCCTTTTTTTCTGTACTTTGAATGCTCAGAAAGTGTGTTACTTATATACCCTTATATCATCTAATGTGTAATTTAATGTATAATAACTGTCATTTAGTGTATAATAGTTTCATAGAGGAAGGTAGCATTCGAACAACACAGACTTTCACCACAGTAAGATGGGGGCAGGTATTCACTCAGTATTCCCTGAATGTCCACTGTGTGCCAAGCATGAATGAAGCTCTGGGAAGCCATGTGCGTCAGATGGGCACAAGGAAAATGTAGGGGGAGGCTAAGCTTATATCAGCTCTGCTTTAATCAGTCACTTTGGTTTTATTCTTTGTTACCAAGCCAATCACAAAGCAAAGTCATTATCCTATCAGGGAACGGAAAACAGTTTTAATCAAGGAAACAAATTTTGTAAAAATTGGCAAAAAACTTTAGCACTTTTGCATTTTCTGGGGAAAAGAACCAACAGAATGTTATGATAAAAAAAATCCCAGCAAAGAATTCAGTACAAGTATTGAGTGAACTCTGACTAAAAGACAATATTTATAATGTAATATTTCATTTAAAAACAGCAGGTACAAAACACGTAGCGTATGAACGCCACTATATAAAAAATGTATCCATAGGAAATAAAGTCTAAACAAACATTCCAAACAGAAATAATGATCTCTGCTAAGGTGGAATTATGGAGAAAATTAAATATGATTAAAATTTTTTTTCAAATATCTATGTTATAAGAAAAAGGATACTGAAAAAAAATCATACGTGTTAGCGGGTGGCATAAACAGAAAGAATTGGCTATTTGTGGCAATTTTAAGGGTTTAGCAACAGTGGAGCAATTTAAAATTTTTTGGTTTATTTTCCAATTCTTTTTTTTTTAAAAGAGGGGGTAACACAAAATTTTATTTATTTTTTTAAGATTTATTTATTTACGCATACAAGCACTGAGGTACAGGCCAGAGGTGTGGGGGGGGTGAGAGGATTCACCACAGACAGAACAGGGAGCAGAATAGGCAGATCAACGGAAGTACACTGCTGAGGGGAGCAGCAGGCACAGCAGGAGAGGTCTGCCATGCCATGTGGGTCCCCTCCCTGGCTGGCAGCAGGGATCGAACTCGTGCTGCAGTGGCTGCGGTTTGCTTCATAGTGCGTTGCTTAACCCACTGCGCCACCAGGGAGGCCCAACACAAAATTTTAAAACAGATTTGAGAAGACAAAACCATCTTTCTCTTTTCATGTAGGTGGAAGAAGAGATTTTGATTAGTTGGTAGAAAAACAGTCCTGTGGGTGGGTCCTTGATTCCTTCACTTACAGAGATGCCCAGAAAACTAAGCCCTTGGCTGCAGAGCTTCAAGCTGCTACCTATGACCTCTGAGTTCTAACTTAAATCTGATTTTATCCACGTAAAAATGATGGGATTGGTGTCAAAGCTGTGAGACCATGGGGCAGATTAATCTGCTTTTCCTGGTCTCAAATCTTACCCTGGTTAAGGTGATATAGGAGGATCGGGGAGGCTTTAAAAAGCACCTGCTGTTACCACGGTATGTCAACAGATGGCAGCATCTCACTAGATCTTCGTGTCTCCCACCCAGGAGCCAGTCCATTTAGGACCAGTTTGTACTACCAACTAGAACAAGCCACTTAAAGAGATTTAGTGAAGTAGGCACAATATTAAATCAATTTTCACTAATAATTATGGGGAGGACTTTATTTAAAAAATATTTCTGAAATAAAAGCACAATTAACAGGGTTTTTGGGTTTGTTTTGGAAATCAGAATGAATTGGACTTGGCCATTCTAATTAAAATTCAACATGTTCCTTAAAACCCTCTGCAAATCAGTTCAGGATTCATCCCCTGCCTATTTACCTGTATAGTTACAGTGGCGTTCTAGTTACCAGAAGGAAACTGATCTGGTACCAGTGCTAGGAAAAGGGGGACATGGTTTGAAGGTTTCAAAACGAACAGAAATTTAAGTGTCTGAAGAACATATCCTATTGGGAGAAAGAGACTTTGGTGATGATGTTCTTAAGCTTCTCAGGCACGTTATTAAAATGACATTTTTGGGAAGTGCTGGTGGTGGCACCACATTGATGCGGGATTGTAATGATATAGCAGAAGACAACATTTAACAGGGTGGTCTCCAGGAAAAGGGGAGTTTCAGACCCCCTGCCCCTTCCCTTTTTTGGGGAACATCCTCTAACAACTTCTCTCTGCTCTATATCTCCTCCTTGCTCTCCATCTTTCTCCCCCGGTCTCCTCTCTGGCTTCCTCTCCTCCCTGCTCAGCTCTACCCTCCCTTGGGAGGAGCAGGGAACCTGGAAACCCCCTTTTCTTAAAAAACCACGCTGTTACAAACAGACAAAATCAACTCTGGGGCTGTGCTCATAAACACTATCTGCTTGTGTAAGCTCCTCCCGGCACTGCTGGCACAGGGCTGAAAGGTTACCTGGCAGCCTGATGTCTTCGGAACCTGCCCAGTCTTGGAGACTGGCCCGAGGCCTGCAGGATTTTCCCCCGTTAGGGAAAAGCTAAATATTTTCTCAGCAGTTTTGTGATTACTGTTATGCTGTGTAGAAAGCTGTCATTATGGCGACCGTGGGGTTGGGCATCCAGGAATGGGCGTGGAGGGGGGAAGGCAGGGACATTCATTTTTAAATTTTTTTCATCTTCTCTGACCTTTTGGGTGTTTCATAATTTATTACTGTAAAACCAGCTCTTCCACAGCTTTGTTGGGCAGCCCAGATGCTGCCGGATACAGCCGCCCACCCCTGTCTGCCTCGGGTCAGGGGCCAAGCCAGAATGCTCCCCACTTTCTCTAGTTCTCTGATGGTTCCCTTTCCAAGAGTCACACTTGCTCCCGGGAGAACAGCCAGGGCTCAGGTTACATCAGTAATACCGATTTCCTAGCCCACTGGAAGTTCTTTCCTCTCCTGCTCTTGAAGCCCCAGGAGCCAGAACAGACTTCTGGAGATCCACTCCACCGGGAACTTAATTAGAACTAAGTTAAAATTTGGGAGGAAAAAAACCCACTTTTTCTCAAGAGATCATCAGTCTGGGGCCTCCCTGGGTTAATAAGCAGCGCACTATGAAGCAGACCGCAGCCACTGCAGCATGAATTAAATCCTGGCTGGCTGTGGAGGAGACCCACAGGGCACAGCAGACCTATCCTGTCTCTCCTGCTGCTCCCCTCAGCAGTGGGTTTCAGTAGATCTGCCTGTTCTGTGCCCCACTCTGTCTCTGGTGAATCCTTTCATCAATGCCCCCCACCTCTGGCCTGTACCCCAGTTCTTGTATGCATAAATGAATTTAAAAAAAAAAGAAGATCACCAGTCTGGTTGCTGGTAGATAGTCTTCTCTTTAACCTGCAGTTCAAGGCTCTTTAAAATCTGGCATCAACTACCCCTCTACTCTCTCCCAGTAAGTACTGGGGCCGCCCCCTCTGCCCGTCAACGTTCAACACGCTCTTGCACTGCTCTTCATCTGCCCACAACAGTCTCTCTCCGATTCAAAGGTTACATTAGGGAGACTTCCTCCTCCCTGTTCCCTTCCCCCCAGAGAGGGCAGAGGCAACCTTCTGCTCTCTCCCCTTCTCAGATCATTCATCCCATGGAACTGGAATGCACTGGTTCGTTCACACATTTTCTCAGATGCACCCAGTGGTGGGTCAATAGCAGGAGCTCAGAAAGTGCTCCTCAAGCGTCTTTATCATCACCTCACCCCTGACCTTGGTTGTTGTGTGTGTTGGGGGCGGAACAAAAAGGGAAGCGCGGAAGGATGTGACATGGAAGGAGGAAGCTGGTTACCAGGTCTGACAATATTCTGAAATAGCCTCAGTTTCTGTCAATATTTATGTTGGGGGTGATTATTTTTACCAGAACAGACTAGAGATAAGAAATTGCAAAACTTTCTTGGCACCATGAGGGGACTTCCTGTTATCCATGGGTGTGCTACCCTTGAAAGGCTTCAAAGATGTGGTTTGAGTTTCTGTGTTAAATTAGGGAAGTGGAAGTAAGATAAATCGACACCAAAAAAATTAAAAAAGGAATCAATTCCAGGTCTAGAGATTTAAGAGATCCAATGGGAGAAACCTTAAGTCCAGAGAGAAGCTAAAGAAGCAAGTCAGGCAGGAAGGAAACACCACAGAGGTGGAGAGGGAAAGGCAGGGCCAACCGAAAGTCCTGTCAGTCTCATGATAAGCCAGCGCTGTGGTTTAGCTGGACTGCCAAAGTCCCCCCCCCCACCATGCTTTCAGGCCTAAAGCTGTAGCTCTGGGAGTGGGGAGGGTTAACGGGCCCCTTTCCTGCCACCCTACGCCTATGTGCCTCAGTGTAAGATTAAAGAAGACTCTCCCCTAGAAGAGGGGTTCAGCTCTGTTAGGATGCCCCTTCTCGTACAGGGCTAGGGGTTGTGGTGGAATGAGATTTTGCAAATGAGGCAAAATCTTGCTAACTGTGATATATTGGGAAGGAGATCACTGTAATTCTTTTTCTGTTTGTGTATGTTTCAGATTCCATCATAATGTACTAGGAGCCAAGGTCCCTGGCATTCAGAATCAAGTTTGAATCCAATTTACTGTGTGATTCTGGCACAAGTTGTTTACCTGTCATTTCTCATCTAAAATATGGGGAAATTATTGCCCCAGCAAAGCCTGATGCATTTGATGAATAGTGAGCATCAAAAATAAGGGAAATCTGGCACTCTTTACCTTAACTGTGATTGTCTGCTTGGATGGTAGCTGGGGTGTGGAGGACCTAGAGGAAAGTGTTTTTGGCTAAGCGCTGATTCAGGGTAGTTTTCCAGAATCTGTGCTGAGATATCCATCCTAGATTCTCATCCAGGTCCTCCTCCGAGTCCACGGGCTCCTATGCTCTAGGAAGGGGCAGGGAGCAGTGGTTTGGAAACAAGTGACTCAGGTGAGGACCCAGAATGGAGAAAAGAATGGATCTAAACAAAGGAAAATGCAGTATGGGGCCTCCCAGGTGGCACAGCAGGTTGAGCGCTGCACTGTGAAGCATCAGCAGCTACTGCAGCATGAGTTCAATCCCTGGCCAGGGAGGGGACCCACATGGTGCAGCAGACCTCTCCTGCCTCACCCACTGCTCCCCTCAGCAGTGTATTTCAGTCCATCTGCCTGTTCTGTTCCCCACTCTGTCTCTGGTGAGTCCTCTTACCTCCTGCGACTCTGGCCTGTACCCCAGCTCTTATATGCATAAATAAATACATCTTTTAAAAAAAGCAGTGTGGCCCATCCTCAGTGAGACTGGACACTAAAAACAAACTGGCTTACTATCAGGACAGCTGAAAGAAGAGCACAGTCAATGTGGACGCTGAAAGTCAAGGTCATTTTGATTTCAGGTATTCAGAGCTGCTCTCACATGTCAAGCACAGAACTTGACAGAAAAATTCCCCTCCTGAGTTAGATGACTCATTTGAAATGAAGCTCTCCTGTTGAGCCCTTAAAAAAAGGGCCCCCCCTTCTCTTTTCCCTTAATTGCAAAAAGTATACAAGAGGGTGATTAAATCCCCATTAGCAACCCAGGGATCAGACTGGTAAGAAACCTCAGAAAAAGAAACGTGCGAGCAACAGCCTTCTTTGTGGCAGAAAAATGAGTCAAAAAACCAAAGAAAAATGGGTTTGCTTCTCTGACAGGCCAGCCTAGCTGTAAATCCCACAACACCTGGTGATGTGCCATTGTGTCCAGTTAGTTTATTGTTGTTCTGCAATCTATAATACTTGCAGGTGAGAACTTTCTGGAGCAAATACCAAAAAGGAACTGGAGGTAGGAAAAAAAGCAAAATGCATAGTCCTCTGTGAGTTAAAATATAAATGCAAAATAACATTTAAAACTTGGTAGGGGGGCCTCCCTGGTGGTGCAGTGGGTTAAGCAACGCACTATGAAGCAAACCACAGCCACTGCAGCACGAGTTCAATCCCTGCTGCTGGCCAGGGAGGGGACCCACATGGCGCAGCAGACCTCTCCTGCCTCTCCCGCTGCTCCCTCTAGCAGTGTATTTCGGTCCATCTGCCTGTTCTGCTCCCCACTCTGTCTCTGGTGAATCCTCTCATCTCCTGTGACTTCAGCCTGTACCCAGCTCTTGTATGCATAAATAAATAAATCTTTAAAAAAACAAAACAAAAACTTGGTAGGTAGTTTAGGAGAAACACAGAGCATCAAGAAACAATTTAATGACATGAGGCAGAAGCAAAAGAGGAGCCCACTGTGGGGGAAGGAATGGGGAGGGGTCTGATCTAGATGAAAGGAAAGCTCAGAGAGACACCTAATCACCAATCACAATGCTCGCACTGTGTTTAGATCCTGATGTGAATAAACCAATTGTTCAAAGCATTTTGGGCACAACTCGGGAAATCTGATCATGGGATGGATTCATAACAAGCACCTGGTCAGTTGCCTGGGTGTCATCATACTTGTTACTGTGGTCGTGTAAGAAGACATCTCGATGGCCACGGGGGTAGAGGTACATGTCTGGGGTGGATTTTATGTAAGGAAAGCACATGAAGCAAATAAGGCGAAATCTTGCTCACTGTGACATACCGGGGAGGAGATCACTGTAACATTCTTTTCCTGTTTGTGTGTGTTTCAGATGCCACCATAATAAATATTTAAGTGTGTAGGCAGGCCTCAGGATGGGAAACTTCTGCAGTGTCAATAAAGTCACATAAGTAGGGAGGGGTAAGAGTGTGTTTGCAGGGAAAATAAAAATAGCATGCACACGCAAACTTCAAGGAGCCCTGCAGAGATGCTGTCTTACTCGCCCCAAACAGGGAAAAGAATACCTTTCATCTTGATGGAGAACTCCCCCAGCAGATTCTCCAGCTCAGCTTCAATGGTGCACATGTTCTGTTGAGAGTACAGAGGACTGGCATTAGAACCCTATCACAAAAGTGCCTGGCATTTGAAGAGCAGAGGGCAAGCCTAGCTCCACTACAGCAGGAGGCCTCGACTTTTTTTGCAACAAGAGACCCAGAACTGGCACTGGGGTATTCTTGACCAAACGTCTCACCTACCACTAAGTGAGCCTTCCATGCACAACAGAGTCACAGAAGAATAAGTTCAATTATTTCATAAACAGACAAATTCAGAGGTATTCTATATGAACCAACCTGGATTTGATGAAAAGGCAATATTCTGGCAAGAAAATTCTAGAGAGAAAAAGACTAAAGAGACATAATAACCAAAAGCAATATTATAATTACTTTCATTACATCCTTGGCCTGAAAGGAAATGAACTACAATAGTTATAAAAGACATTTTTGGGCCAAATAGGGGAAATCTGAGAAGTGCACGGGCTATTTGAAAATTCTATAGAAAAGAATTGCTCCCTTTCCTAGTTTGTAATGGCGGTATGTGATTCTGCAGGGAATATACATGTTATACAGGCCACCATTAGGGAATCCATGCTGCAGTATTTATGGGGTGATATGTCACAGTGTCTACCACTTACTGTCAAGTGACTCAACAAAAAAAGAAGACAATTGAGCATGTGCAAGAAAGAGGAAGCAGACATGGCAAAATGTTACCAATTAGTAAATTTAGGTCAAGGTGTATCATATTTGTTATACTAATCTTGACCTTTCCATGGATTGAAATTTTTCTTCAATAAAAATTTGAGCCCCAGAATAATGTAAGGAGCTCAATTTTATGCAGTAAGGGAGGTCGAATTCCTGCTGTCATACCACTGCACCCCCAAATGATTCCTGGGCCTGCCAGGAGTCCCCATCCTCACTGGAAGGTTGAGGGAACAGCAAAGGCAGAAGGACCAACACCAACTACGCCTGTGGTTACATGGGTAACTTCCTCAGTGAGGACCTAGCAAGAGCAATCGGAGTTCGAAATAAAAAAGGAAAGTGCTGGGGTGAGGGGCTGTCCCCAGTGGGGTCCTTCTGTAGCTGGACCAGCTTAAGCTTTTGCTGCCACCTCTGCTTATTGTCAGCAGCAGGCTCCAGCCCAGCGTGGAGGAGACATTTGAAGGTTCTCCCTCACCATCTGCCCCCATCAAGCTCAAGGCTCAGGGTGGCCATTCTTATTAAGCACAGTGCTCAAGGAGCACCCATGGGGGTTGCTGCCATTTGAATTTTGTTTGCCGAGGACTTCAGGATTAATAAGTAAGAACTCGTGATCTTACTCGTCCCTCTACTTTGTTTTGAAAGATCATGCTCCTGAATTCAGTGCATTGAAGTGATGCTAAAATAACAGCATTGCTTCCCCAGTGGTCAATTCTTAATACCTCAGATAATTTAGCAAAGCTGGGGGGAAACTTCTAGAAGGCTGATTTATGCAGCCTGGATGCTTTGAAAGCAAAGTCTCAGTATTGTAAAACTATTTTCTTCCTCAAAGACCGGGCATCTTGGTGAGGGCACACATTTCCAGAACTATCAAGGATATCAGCACACATAATAGAATTGCTACCAGTATCTCTAAACAATTCAGGGGGTCAGTTAGTTTAACAGTTGAGGATATCCAGACCCAGAGCTTTCTGTCTCACCCACACAGCTGCTGATGAGAATCACAGTTGCAAAGGCACACAGTGCCATTTCACCCTAAATGATAAGTCCTGGCCATGTGGAGATGTGGAGATACAAAACCACTCCGTGTCAAGTGACTTACGAAGCTACAGAAGCCCTGGACACCTTCTCCCAGGCATCCCTTCCTCTTGCTGGAATCACACTCTACACCTTTGACTCTGTAAGCAACGTAGGATGCGTGACGTGGCACTTGACCAAGGGTGGGTGTTTCTGAAAGGACCCATGAAAGGTCAAGGGCAGGCAGCCAGTCAGGAATCTGCTTCTGGGCCATGAACAGTCATGTCAGGAGACTGAGATCTCCTGAACTAGGGCTGCTTCCCAGCCAGTGATTTGCAACCTTTGGGTCCATAAACTTGGAGGGGAAAGAAAAGGAGTCACATTGTTTTTCCACGAATCTCTAAGTGAAACTGAACATGTCCACACATCATGAATGCAGATAGCAAGCGACACCGGTAATAACAGCCCCTGCCACTTTGACACCGATTGAATCACATATATGATCATGTCACATCATTCAGGCAGATGCCTTGACAAATCCATTCATAACTATTCCCAATACTTAGAAATCTTGATTTCAAACAACTAGAGCCAGGGCTAGTTCTTATAATGAGTTGGCTGTGTTAAGCAGTATTTTTAAAGTACTTTGATAACTGTGCCAATAGAATGGCAATGACTATTTCAATAGAATCGGTTTCCTTCAAAAGCCTGTGTATTTTATTTTATGCATTTAAGAAACATTCTGAAAGGGGAACCTAGGAAGAAGCCCTATTTTAGGTCGTGAAAGAGACAAAATTGGTGCAGACAAGAGGCGCTGCTGGAGGTCACACACAAATGACCCTGCCAATTAGCCAACCAAAAGGGCCAGCCCAGCTGAGGGCCGAGACAGACGCTCAGCTCTGGGAACTGTCCAACAGACCTTCACAGGCCGATGACTTCATTCATGAAACTGGATCTCTGAGCAAAGACTCATGGGACAGTGAGACAAGCTGCTTTAATAATTCAGTCATTTCATCAAAGACACTGCTATCAGGTAGCTCTGGGAGGAACAAGGACCTCCTGGGGTCATGGGCTTATGCCCCAGAGACAGGAAAGCCCACTTGTGTTCATGGTTCTTTATTTGGCCTCCTGAAGTAGAAGGAATGCTTTTAAAAACATTTGCAGGCAGGAGGTGAGGGACACTCGGTGAGGGACAGCCGTCTCAACTACGAAGTAGGCAACATCCAGGGCTAAAGCTGGATTGGATTCAAAGCTGGATTAGAGTCAGCACTGGAGAATCTGAATGACAAAAACCAATGCACTGTGGCTTATTCACTCACTGCACTCAGACAAGGATGTGTAGTCTACCTGTGCAGACACTGCACACGACAGCACAGAAAACAAAGACTTGGCTAGCGCATGACTTTGCAGCGTCCAAACCCTTGTGGTTTAGATTGAGAAAGGTACCTGGCCTGAAGAAAGGTATTTTCCTATGAAAGCTCTAAATGAACAGATTCCACAAAACTATCCAAGAGTCATTTTAAACAATTCCATTGAGAGTGCCCCAACACCCAACACCCTCCCCACCTGCCCCCAAGTGTAGGCAAGGCAAATAGCAAAACATCTCTGTAAAGAGTAGACTGAGGTCATAGGTCGTCACTGCCCTCCTTCTTGGAAGGTACCCACACTTCCAGGTGGAGCTGAGCAGCCAAGCAGGTTAACACATACCTCCGTGTACTCTTTGTAACTCCGGCTGATCTCAGACAGGCTCTCTCGGGCAGCTTTGCTGGCAGGGGATGAGGCAAAGGCTTGCTTCATTTTACTGGCACCATCTTGGAGGCGTCTTTGGATACAGTAGGCTTCATAGAGTTCATCTACCTGCAGAGCCAGAACAAGGAACACAAGGGGGCAGAAATAGTTATTACGCTCGGAAGATACACAGGCCACTAAAAGTGCTTAACATACTTCCCGCTCTGATCTCAACAAGGAGATCCTTGTAGATGACTCATCTTTTTAGATCATTATGATCTATTTTCTTTTTCAATACAGACCTTCCTCTGAGCCCTCTTTACAGATGTCACAAAATGAAAGTGAACATTTTTGAACAGTGCAAGAGAAGGAATGGAGAGTGAAGACAGGGGTCTTCCATATGTGGAAATAACACTAGAAGACTTTATACAGCTTCATACACCAACACGAACACTTTGTAGTATACTAAGTTATTATCAATTTATTTTAAGAGATAAGTGTCACAAGGTGAGATTCACATGTTTTGTCTTTTAATTTGAGCCTGGACTTTACAATGATCTTTTCCAGCAAATAGCTTCACCACTAAAGAGAAAAACAACTGATTAACTTCATTCTCAAATTAGGGAAGCACAGTTATCAAAACCTTTTGAATGTAATGAAGCAACAGATACTTAAGAACTGTGAAATCTCTTGTATACAAGTGATATTGCAATTAAAAAAATGGAAGCAATGGAAATAAACCTTTATCTTTAATGCTATTAAAGGAAACGCTTTGCAAAAAATCAACCTCATTATAGAGACCTGTTAACCACTTCATGCATGCTTCTCAATCAACCCAGGGCCATGATGACAGCCAGGGGATATGACGTTTTTGGTGTGACAGCTGGGAGATTCTACTGGAACCTAAGAGAGATGGCCAGGGGTGCTGCTAAACCCCCTGTATTGCAGGACAGCCCCCACCACAAAGAATTGTTGCAAAATATCGATGGTGTCTAGGTTGAGCAAACCTTGTTATTACTGCTGACAAGGATTTCTACAGTCTTGTACTTGCTTCAGTTATCAACGTGCTGACCACAGCTAACTACAGGAACTTGCAGACAGATAAAAATGATAATCCTCACCAGGCATTAGCAGAAGTTAATGAAACCTATTATTTCTGGGAGGCAGGTATCGGCCAAGGACTATCTGAAATTTTCATTTCAGTATAAATTTTGTTCTCTCAAAAAAAGAAGCTTAAACTATAGATCCAGAAGAAGGTGGAAGGGCCTCCCTGGTGGCACAAGGGGTTAAGTCTCAGCACTATAAAGCTGTCAGCAGCCACTGCAGCATGAGTTTGGTCACTGGTCAGGGAGGGGACCCACATGGCGCAGCTTGCTGCTCCCCTCAACAGTGTATTTCAGTGGATCTGCTTGTTCTGCTCCTCATTCTGTCTCTGGTGAATCCTCTCACCCCTTCACCTCTAGTCTACACCCCAGCTCTCATATGCATATTTTTTTTTTTAAAAAAGGTGGAGAGGAACATAATGCATTTCAAAGTTTAAGATTCCCCTCTTTTTCTGAAAGGAAAATTCTGGTTGCTCACTAAAAAACATTACTCCATGGTAGAGTAATATAATTTTCTATTGTTGCTTTCTCTATACAGATAATTATCCTTAGGTTGGAAGATGAACATTAAGAGACTGAAAATTATTCTCTAGGTTAAAGGATACTTTGTTGCTCTTTAACAATTCACTCCTAGAGCAGTTGCCAAGTTCTGGAAATAATAGTCTTTCATCTTTGGGGTCAATGGTTTTTGTCTCTGATGAGGGAGGTAGTAAGAGAGATGAGTGGCACGTCTGCTGATAAAGTCTTTGGGCTGGTAATTGGCAAAGAGGATTGTGCCTGTACTTTATTTCTTTAAAAATTTATTTATTTATGCATATAAGAACTGGGGTAGGTATGTGGGTGGTGAGATAATCCACCAGAAACAAGAGTGGGGAACAAAACAGGCAGACTGACTGAAGTACACTGCTGAGGGGAGCAGTGGGCGAGACAGGAGAGGTCTGCTGCACTATGTGGGTCCCCTCCCTGGCAGGGAATCAAACTCGTGCTGCTGTGGCTGCAGATGCTTCAAAGTGTGTGCTTAACTCCTTGCGCCACCAGGGAGGCCCTGTCCCCGTATTTTAAAACTAAGCTGAGATTCATCCACTGAGCTTGTTAAAATGCTGTTACCCAGGGCCCACTCTGATATACTGCTTCAAGAGGTCGGGCCAGAAATCTGAAATTTTAAATAAGCCTTGGGAATTGCCTGGATGTGGGAGGTCAACACTACTTTCTGAAATACAAGCATTGAGAGCTCTTCCAATGCAAGCCAGGCTCCTTTCCCCTAAGTGATCCCCTCAACCCTTTTCCCATGATGGGGTGCCCATAAGTCTGAGATTGCAATCCTTTCAATGTGGATGCTGCTCGCTGGACCAGTGGTGGCACCCAGGGAACTTGGTCCATTACTTTGCATTTAAAGAGAAGCTTGTTCTTTGTTTTCTTTTCATCACCAACCTATCCTAGTTAGATGGAGTTAACTTTAGCATAAAAGACAACAATGCACTTAGCTGAGCAGAGGCAAAACATCTCCAGGCAAATCTTTCTTATCTACCTGTCAGCGGTGGCCCTCAAATAAACCAACCGACTTGTTCAGTCACATATAATTTGTTAGGCATCCAGTGTCTAAGGCACTAAAAGAGCACCACCAATCTGTAGCAATCATTCAAACTATTGTAGCTGACAACAGAAGCAGTAAGATGGACAGATAGACTACAATCTAATACTGATTTTGTTTTCTTGTGTTTTTCAAATGGAGCAGTTGGTCAAAGTTTGCCTGCCACATTAAATTACCTCCTAGTGGATGCCATAGATTTACTGATTGAGTTTAGCAGAAACAGGAACAATTTTAGATTTGCCTAAGGGTAATAAATATCTTTCAAAGTGAGAATGTACGAAGGGAATAGCACAGACATATGTCATCTTCATAGAGTTCTAAAATGAAAGGAGTCTCCTGGGTCATCTGGATTATATACACATACCTCCCTAGCCCCATTGCACGGAGTGGAAAGTTAAGGTCCACGTAGATGGTATAGCCCAATGAGTACATGTGGAAAGTTAAGGTCCAGGTAGATGGTATAGCCCAATGAGTACATGCGGAGCTGAATTAGAACTCCCGCCTTCTGATTCCTGGGAAAGGGATCTGCTAAAAGGCCGAGTCTCTCCACTTAGAGAGGTGGATGGCTATGGATGCAACAGGGAATTACTGCTCTGATCTAGCAGCTCCCAAAGGGAAAATTTTCTAGAGTGTTCAGAATGACAGAGTAATAGTGTCCCTGCACATTAGGCTGGTTGGAGCATCAGTGAGCTTCTCCAAGGTCTGTGACCCTGACAAACTGGTGCAAGACTGGGGAGCCCAGGAAGGTGAACAGCAACCTGGAAACTGACATGTGGGAAAGGAAGTGACGACAGCTGCCTTTCAGTACCTTCAAGACCTTCAGGAAGAAGTCTGTGGGGTACTGAGTTGAGTGTGGGACCTCAGTGCAAAGGCAGGCAAGTAAGAGGTTCTTAGTGGAATCAGTTTGTTGAAATCTTGTCTCTAACTGTAAACCCGCCAACAAGGCACTGTGTGCAAACGCAGGGAAACTGATTACATGTTCGTGAGCTGACGTCCAGTCATAAGTGTGCATAACTGAGTCCATTGTTGGGCTCGCCATTCTCAATTTTTCTTTATTGCTTGGTGAAGGACTTCATCGCTAATCTGCTCACGAGTCAAACAGAGAAGAAATTCCCCATGGACTAGATGTCCTGCTCAGGCCAAAGGGGTGATGATCAGCAACTGAGAAGCAAAAAACAGGCAAAACCAAAAGAACTTCAATTACCTTACTAATGTGAAACTCCAGGCGTCGCATGTATCTTTCGATTGTTTTAATTTGCTGGAATTAAAAGAAGAAGTTTGTAAACAAGCATAGCTACGTACAGTTTTATTGATCTAGACTAAATTCTTTATTATCTCTTAATCAAGAGTACTAGAAAATGCTCATGTCCCCTTTTTTAGCTTTGTCCCTATTTTAGAGATTCTCTAATATCAATAGGGAAAGTATTTCTTTTAATGCTGAATAGTCATTTCACTACAAGAAACTGAGTGAAGTCCTTGTATAAGACATAAGGCCAATCAAATGGAATTCTTGGATCACTCTAGAACAGTTCAAGAATTAGAATACACTTCTATTCCTCCATAACATTATTTTACCAGCTCTAAGATCAACCCCCACACATATATCTGAAATTGAGTTGAGTTTTACAATTGCTATTGCCTGTGCATGTGCAAAGATAATCATAGTCCACGATCTGTTTCTTCATTTGAGTTACAAATATTATTATTACATGCATTAAATTTAATTACCCTTTAAAATGTCTTCAAAAAGAGGACAGTATGATTCAGCATGAAAGTTACTGTAGATGTAGAAAGGCATGTAAAGAGAGTGGCAGCACACATAAATTTAAAAAACCCTACATTTAAAATAGTCCTAAAAGTTTTATCATTAAGTATAAAACAGAAATTTTAAGTGAAAAACAACAACAACAAAAAACCACACACAACAACAACAAAAAAACCAGAATTTGACTGGAATCTTTTTTTACCCCAAGTGGCCCATAAATTCATTAGCAGTGTGCTTTTCAATTACAGATATCATTGGCTTGATGAGATATAGAAGCCAGAACTTAGAACACAGTAAGAGCTTCTAACTGCTGGGGAAGTGCTGAAACTTATCAGTACACCAAGAATGGAAACAACCCGAAGCCATTCTTGGTTTTGTGGATCATGGTCCTCATTCATCATCCTCATTAGATAAGAATGTGATTTTTTTCTAGGATGAGAAAATTCCATCTTCTATGGTCTTACTATACGTAGGAGGAAATCACTGACCACCATTCAAGGATGCAGGTTTTATTTTTAGCAAACGGTCCAATGCAAAACAGTAACTTACCTTGTCTAGCTCATATAGCACACCCTAAAATAAAAAAAAAAAATGGGGTATTGGATTAAGACATATTTTCCACTAACTTTGATATTCACAAAAGGAACTGAATTTCTATATTACCAGCGATATTATGTTCAACGCTACAAATTTTTGCTGGATTTTTTGACATCTGCTTTTAAAAAGTAAAAATTGGGTTAAGTACCAGTAAGAATATGTCTAACAGCCAGTATTTATCTTTATTCTGTGTCCAGAATTCTACCCAATCCTCTCTGCCTGTTGTAAGCTTTAAGGTTCTCACTTGCTCCGAGGCTTTCTACATAGTGGAGACGTGTAAATTCATGTTCACTTTTTAATTTAAAAAATATCTTTAGCATAAAATGTAGCAGTGAGATATGTGTTTAACAACCAAAAAAAAAAAGATTTGCTTTCCTGTTTAAACATGTGAAACTGGTATTTAAGAAGAGAGTGGTTGGGGGCGGTGATATGCTCCCCATAAATTGTTTTGAAAGCAAGTTCATTTACTGCATGCTCAAAATATCACAGTAGAACCAGTGTACTCTCCGCCAATGCCCATCACGAACCCCTCCTTCCCTTAGGTCTGGGGGAATCTCCTCCCACTTGCCGCTGTGCTCCTCAGAGAAGTATTTGTTGCACTGGGTCAAGGGCATTCTGAAGCTCCCAAAGTCATTCTACAAGGAGTTTTCAGGAGAAGGGAGCAATTTATACCCTGATATTATTAGAGTACAAACCTTAGACTTCTATTAAGCCATTAACCTTTAAATCTGAAAAGGACAACACTATACCTTTTAGTAAGGGGATGAGGTGTAGGTAGTTTCTTAAGCATTTTTTCATGGTTATACTTTATCTGCACAGACAGCCTTGGAAAATACTAAGAAGCGTTATGAAGAAAGCATTCAGAAACTTAGCCTTTTTCTTCCTTCTAAATACACATCAGGGCCTCCTGGTGGTGCAAGGGGTTGAGCGCCACACTGTGGGGCTTCCACAGCTACTGCAGCATGAGTTTGATTCTCCCTCCCCCAACCCCACCCCGGCCAGGGAGGGGACCCACATGGTGCAGCAGGCCTCCCCTGCTGCTCCCCTCAGCAGTGTATTTCAGTCGATCTGCCTGTTCTGCTTCCCACTCTGTCTCTGCTGAATCCTCTCACCCCCCATGCTTCTGGGTTGTACCCCGGCTTCTGTGTGCATGAATAAATAAAATCTTTAAAAATAAATACACATCAGAAAGCTGTGCTTTCTTTCCCCTTTGGATATGCTTTCCTTAAAGGCTCTTCCCTGGTCCCATCCCTGTCCCATAAAAGATGATACATGAGAAAAAGAATACCTTCCAACATCCTAAAGACAGGGCAGTACTTACCAGGCGCGAGTTTCTTTTCATGTCCTTTAACTGTGCTGTCAACTTGTCCAGCTCTGTCTGGTGAACTTCCAGATATTCACTGCAAAGATAAGATGAGGCCATGAACTGTCCAGTGGAATCTGGTGCTGCTGCTGACCTGTTCCTTCAGAAGGGGGTTAAGAATCCAACCCTTGCTCTGTAGAAAGGCAGTGTTGGTGGGGGGCGAGGTAGTGGGGAGCTCTGTATTGTTCTAGTCTCTTGACATTTTAAAAGCTCTATCCAGATGGGCAAAAAGGAGATCCCTGTGACACTAAGTCCCGAAAAGCCAAAACCATTGGGGAGGGCAGAGGCAGACAGGGGTCAAATCACTCTTGGATCCGGTCTCAGAGATTTCTCTCTAGTCTGGTACAATGCCAACTGCAGATGTCTCACGACATACGAGGGAAGATTTACTGTGGGCAAACAATCCCTATCACATACTCGGGAAGGTTTTAGAACCATTCTTCAGTAATCTCTAAAATGGACAGGCCTATTGACATTGTCTAAGTGAAATCCAAGTTGAGCGAGTTAAATATAAACACACTACTAGCTCTAGTCTCCTTCAAGGTTATGTATGATATAGAAATGTAAGATAACTCATGCCTTTGGGTCTCATTTACAGCTTCCTTCATTATGGTGCAAGAATAAAATGTCTATGATGGAAATAGACATTTAAGATCATTTCTTTTTTCTTTTAAAGATTTATTTATTTATGCGTACAAGAACTGGAGTATAGGCCACAGTCACGGGAGGTGAGAGGATTCACCAGAGACAGAGTGGGGAGCAGAACAGGCAGATGGACTGAAACACACTGCTGAGGGGAGCAGCGGGCGAGGCAGGAGAGGTCTGCTGCGCCATGTAGGTCTCTTCCCTGGCTGGCAGCAGGGATCTAACTTGTGCTGCATTGGCTGTGGTTTGCTTCATAGTGCTTTGCTTAACCCACTGCGCCACCAGGGAGGTCCCTAAGACCATTTCTTAATGATCTTATAAGACTAGCTTTCTGTGACTCCCACAGAGCATCTTAAAAAGGAATAGAGTTAAAGGTTATAGAGTTCAAGGTTCTTACTCAAGTCCATTCTTCAAGGCCCGGTAGACCTCTTCCACCCTTTGAGGCTGAGGTTCTTTGGGAAGGTTGTTGTTCTTGTGTCCTAAATTGTGCATTTTCTTCAGTTTGGTTTGGGGCTTCTTGAGAGCTGAGGGATTTTCAATGAAGGAGTTGCATCTATAGAAAGAGTAATGACAAGAAGTCGTTAGTCTCCAGTATCCAAAAGGATTTGACCAAAGAAATGCCTTTCAGTTATCTTGTGTTTGTTTTAGTCTCTGGGGAAAGGTAACTCATCCTTGGGTATTAACCCATCTGAGTCATTACTACATTTAGTTTCCTGGCATTAGATTTTTTTTTTAATGATTTATTTATTTATGCATACAAGAGCTGGGGTATAGGTCAAAGTTGCAGGAGGTGAGAGGATTCACCAGAGACAGAGTGGGGAGCAGAACAGGCAGATCGACTCAAATACATTGCTCAGGAAAGCAGTGGGCGAGGCAGGAGAGGTCTGCTGTGCCATGTGGGTCCCCTCTCTGGCAGGGGATCAAACTGGCGCTGTTGTGCAGCGAATGCTTCACAGTGTGGTGCTTCACAGTGAGGTGCTCAACCCACTGCGCCACCAGGGAGGCCCTCCTGGCATTAGATTTGTGAAGTGTTAATTAACATCTGTAAGCTTTGCTGAGCAGTGGTTATGCTGTAGCTAAGCCTGGCTTGAGGTAACATGAATTCATAAAACCTTATGGCAAGCCAAGGACACACTTTTCAGGTGGAAATAATAAACAGGGAGGAGACTACAATCGAATTCAAAATATATATGTGCACTGTCAACATCAGGTTTAGGCGTCCATTAAAGTTGACCATTATATAAGTGAATAGTTGAGCTGAAGGGTCATATCCCTGACAGATGGGTAATTTCTTACAGCATTCAGGAGAGGTGCATACAGGTAGACAGTTTTGTTTTTAAAGGTTTTTAGGGAGCAATGTCTTTAGGTGTGACACAAAACTCAACATCTCTATTAGTACGGGGAGGCAGGCCACAGTCTCTTACTGACTGGGAGGCCAACAGGCCAGAGCACTCACTGGCCTGCTGTCAACAGTAAGCTGTGAGTGAACAGGGTCGTCCCAGGCAAGGGGGAAGTTCCAAAATCTTAGTTCTGCCCTAAATGGGTAAAGCTAAAGAAGGAAAAAAAATTCTGCAAAAAAAAAAAAAAAAGGGAGGAAAGAAGGAAGCAAGATGGAGAGCAGAAAAAAAAACTAAAAAAAAACACATAAAGCAAAACAATATGTGAAGAAGCTGTACTTACTTTTTAATCTTAAATTAAAACAAATGTAGGTAAAAAAAAAACCATAAAAACGTTAACAATAGCAGCATCTTAATTTTGATTTTACTCTTTTCCTACCAGATTTGTCTAACTCTTTCTAGCCCTTTTCTATAAATCTCTACTAAAAAATCCTTTAAACGTGTAACAAGCTTTTAAACCTTGCTTTGGGCCAATCCTATTTGGCTAAACTTTTGCCCTCAAAAAAATAAATAATTTTAAATATTTAACTTATTAACTATATTCTTTATCCTTTCTATATTATACCCTAAATATATTAAAATTCCTTTCCATTAAAAATTTTATATGTTTGTCTTAATGCAGCAAATAGCAAACCCATTCAAAAAGGGCAGGTTTAAAAGTTCTTAAGTGCTCCTCTCCCTGCCCTGTACATGAGCATTAAGTCTGGCGGGCACCTGTTGGGTGCTTCCGGGTGAGTTACTTTGCCCTACAGCGCAGTGTGTGGGACGGTGCAGATTAGAGTGCACATATGGCTCTCAGAGCAGAGGGGCCTCAGTCAGAAAAGCCCAAGACCAACTTCATTCCACATTACCTATTTTACCATCTGTACTTTCTTTCTTGGGCTCCTTCAGTCCTATTTTATTTATTTTTTTAAAGATTTATTTATGCATACAATAGCAGGGGTACAGGCCAGAGGTGTGGGGCATGAGAGGATTCACCAGAGACAGAGTGGGGAGCAGAACAGGCAGACTGACTGAAACACACTGCTGAGGGGAGCAGTGGGCACAGCAGGAGAGGCCTGCTGCGCCATGTGGGTCCCCTCCCTGGCTGGAGATCAAACTCATGCTGCAGGGCTGCAGTTTGCTTCATAGTACAGTGCTCAATCCCTTGTGCCACCAGGAAGTCCCCCCCCCCATCCCCCAACTCAGTCCTATTTCAGATGAGGAGCATCATCGCAGGGAAAACAGAAGACTCTCCCAAGCCCATGTCAAAATGACAACTGTTCCCTCCCTGGAGTCAATGGGCAGTGGCAGGTGGACCTTCATTACTAGCTTATTCAGGCATCTTCTCTGCAGCAGAAATTCTAAATCATTGAAAAGATAGTGTTAGGGGGAAAGACCCTCCTGAATGGATTATACAAATAAGTTATGGACTTCGACCCCCATTCCAGACCTACAAGATCCAAGGACTACAAATCCCATAAGGTCATTATCGAAGAGCAGATCACTGGGATCTGAGGGTGGAGTTGAGCAGCCAGGCTGAATATAAAAGCAGACACGTGGGCCTTAGGGGGTCCTTTTCCTTGGGAGTCAGCTCTCAGCGCACTGTTGGGTTCCAGCTCCAAGGAACTGGTAGGATATTTACAAATCTGTATCCCTCTCTTCCCCTTGTGTTATTCACTACGCTATTTTTCCTTCCCTTATAAATAAACCCCTTTATTAACCTTTGTTGTGTGTGCCTGCAGTTGGGGCATTATAAGTGCCCTTCAAGCGCGCGGGTGAGGACCCAGTCAGGCAAACCCATTTTATATTAGGGTTGCCCTGTAACAATAGGACAGCACTTGATTTTTAGTACATTAAAATGGCACACGCTTGCATGCGCATGTTTGGTGCATTTGTGTGCATGTGTGTTGACAGGGCCACATGTGTCCTCAGCGCATCCCAGGACAGAGCAGGGCACACTACTTGCCTGGATCGTCTCTCCTGCAGGCCGCTGAACCCCGCAAAGGACTGGCTTCTGATGATCCCATTGGGCCCTCCAGGGGAGAAGGACTGGGAACCTACCAACATGATTTCTGGGAGTCTGGCTGGTAATCCTGCAAGACAGCGAAAAGATTATGGCAAATTATAGGCAGGTTCAGACAGAAAACACACTAAACTTGTCAACAGTGATAAAAGTTGTGACACCAGGCAAGGTGAGTCATGAACGAGGCCACTAGACACTTGTAAGGCTTCTTTCCCACCACCACACACTCTTTTTAAACCGAAAGTTCAACTCTGGTGAAGGAAAAAAAGATAAGCAGGATAGTCTGGTCAGCCAGATGATCAAATCTGTATCTCATACCTGTTTTGTTTGCACTCACAGTTCCTGACTCACAGCTAGACCTCCAAAGCAATGGCATTTCCTAACAGTTGTGATGATAAAGTGCCTCTTGTTATGCTAATAAAGGCAAAGCTGCGGAAACACCTGAGCTGGAGGGGGTCTGGTTACCAGGATACCAATTTAAATCAGTCCTCCCAACAGACTCCAGGGAAGGGAGAGGGCTAGACCTGAGATCCATGCCAGTGGCTTCATCAATCATGCCCATGTAATAAATCGCCATAAAAGCCCAGAAGGAGGGGCTGTGGAGAGCTCCCAGGTTTGTGAACATGTGATGATCGGCGAGAATGATGTGTCTGAAGAGGGGACGGACGCCTTGCCTATCCCCCACACTAGTCATAAGCATCCCTTCCATCTGACAGTTGAGTCATATCCTTTGTCAATAAATCAGTGATGTACTAAGTAAACTAGTGGAGTGCCAGAAAGGCACGGAGCAAGTTCTCAATGAATCTGAGTAGATGGTTCAAGGAGGAGTCCTGGAGCCCTCGGTGGCTTTTTCAGGCTTTTATTGCACCATTATATCAGAGGCGACCAGGGACACATGGCAGGCCAGGTGGGGGGGCCAGGAGGCTGGCAGCACATCAGTCCTAGCCCCTGTGCATCTTCACTCCCTGGGCTCTTTCACGCTTCTGTTCTCTCTTCCCCTTCTGGCATCCTCGTGATGGACACCCCTCTATGCCCATGTCTCAGTCCAGGTGTGCCCACTTGCACATGCCCACACCCTACTTGAGGTAGGCATGTGTGCGTGCAGGGTCACAGGTGTCCATCATTACACCAATGGCAGGAGGGCAGAAAAGCCTGACCACTTTTCCATTTACTCTACAACCAGCTTCTGAGTTCTGTGAGCCTCTAGCAAATTAATCAGATCTGTGGGGGGTGTTCGGGGAAACCTGGTTAGGGGGAAAGGTACCCCGTCAGGAAAGCCCATTTTATATTAAAGTCGCCCTGTAACATAAGCAGCTGGTCAGTAGCACATCTGACTGTGGAAGTCTAGCCAAGGCCCAGCTGTCAGAAGTCACCTTGAATGGGGCTTGCTGGTGGCTTCTGGAGTGGAGGGAGGAGGGCTTAGACCATGGAGCGCTTTACCTGTACAGTGTGACACTACCTGCAGGTAAATAGTTAGAACGGAGCTGAGTTATCCAACACCCCATTGGTATCTGAGAATTGCTTGCTGGTGTGAGCAAATCTGTCCACACCCCTAATGGAAATTGCAGCTTCAGAAATCAACTCCACACCCGCCTACTGAACAATAAATATGAAATGCATGAAAATGTGACTTGAGGTTTCCTTCAGTGACATTTTTTAAACAAAGTTCAACCATACCTTCAAAAACATGAAAACACAAAAACCACCTGTCGTCCACAATAATGCGGCAAAACGATAAATAGGTCAACTCAAAGTTTCAGCCAAGTCCGGCAGCAGGTCTGGTAGAATTTCACTTAAAAGTCTTAAGGCTTTAGAGATGAGTTTACACTTGCTCTCCCTTCTTCTACCCATAAATGGATTTTGAAAGGTAAGATCTTTTCACGCTCCATCGTAACAATGCAAAATAAGAAGGGTAAGTGAGCGCTCTCAAAAGCAGTGATAATCTAGGTTATGATAAGAACACAAGAGGGAAGAAAAGATGAGGAAAATACAGCAGAGAGCACACTCCCATTTCAGTCACTCACCCCCTTTTGTCAAGACTCATCCCCAGGGACCAAGATGCTTTGTCAAAACACAACCTCAACTGGAGAGAAGCCCAAGGTCAGCTCCCTAAAAGGGCTGCCCTAGAACTGTTCAGTAACCCAATTCCCTTTGGATCAAGAGGAGCCCTAGAACATACCATTGTCCTCGCAGCAACCTCAGTCGGCGCAGAGAAGGCAAGCAGGAGGCTGCTTCAGTCTAGACTGAGGACTTCCAGACCCCAAACTGGAGTGTTTGCAGAGCGTCAACAATTGCCATTTAAAGACCCAGCAGGCTAGAAAGCAGAGTTCCCAAACCACAGCAGAACACACTTGCATCCATCTAGACTTACTGGGAAAGCCACCTTCACTAGCTTTACTCCAAGATCTAGGCAGCAGCTCAGCAAAGGGAGGCTCCAGCGAGTTACTTCCCCAGGGAGAAAAGACAAACAAGTCCTACCCCAGGCTTTTAAATCCCCTTCCCACCCGCTTCCCCAGAGAAAGCAGCTCTGGTGTGTTTATGCATTCTTGCAGGGTACAGGTGCTGACTCACGGGGCAATGGGCCTTACAATAGGCAAAAGCTTGCTCTTTGATCTCAGTGGGACTTGAATCCCACCCATTCCAGCTGGTGGGGGTGGGGAGGAGCATCACTTTTAAAACATTCTTGAGAATGTTAGAAGTCAGTGGAAATATGCACGTGCAGGAACATTAATTTCTAGTGTCCAAATGGCAGGACAAAATGCAGGTGCAAAGAGCCTCCCTCCCTCTGGTTCCCCTTTCCCACCCCCAAGGCTCAAAAATAACCATGATTCACTTAAATCCTTAATGAGGCTCTCTAAGTGCTCTTTGCTGGTGACTAAGAGGTCTGTCCACTTTTCATTAAGAACACCTTCCTTAGGCTCATAAGCGTGCTTAATCTTTGTGTCACACGCCAACTTTGTAAAAAATATCAAGAAAACATTGTAGTTTATATTCTTTCTGTACTCAATACATTCATAACCCCAAACCCAGCTTCAAGCCTTCATTTGGCAAATTTTATTAGCATGGTATCACATTTTGTAAATTATTGTTCCATAGATCTATTGTCTCACAAAAGTCTTTGATCACAGAAAAAGACTTAGTAGTATTTGAAATATTTGAAATTGTATGACTGTCTTGGCCTCCTAGAAATGAGCTCTTTAAGCCCAAAAGTTTTTGTTGTTTTTTTTTCCTGTCCTTTGCTTATCAGAAATTTCAATTATTGATGGCTGGCTCCCACTTCAGGCTTTCAGATTTAATTTATAGGGCACATGGCCTAGAGAACAGGACTTTGAAAAGGTCTCCAGGTGATTGTAAGCTCAGCAGAGAAAAGGAAAAAAAATAAAGGATGATGATGAGTTGGTTAAATTTAAAAATGTCCCTTAACATAATCTGCTACAATTTTTCAAATCCAACTCTTAAAAATACTATTTAGCCCCAGTCTAAAATAAGCCTTTCTTTGCCAAGCTGAAATGTCTCATTAAATGAAGAAACATTAGTGAGTCAAGCAAGACCTGCATTGTGAAATAATTTTCCTTCTTCTCTTTTCCTAAATAGATAAGGTAAATTCTAGAGAATAAAACAAATGTTTGCTTCTGGATTCTCAGATGGATAAACTTCTAGGAAGCCTTTTATTATATTTACATGTTCAGTGCGGGGTCACTGGGACGTGATGGGGCAAGCAGTTTCCTTTGCCCTCTGGTCTTAGAGCTGATGGTTATCTATCAGGAAAGAATTTGACCCAGCTCTGGTTTAGGCCAAAGATGTCTATCCTGCCATCAGTTCCCTAAATGCTGACACAATGCCTTAAGAGTGTCCTAAAACAAGTATAAACACTTGCCACCAAGCAGGCTTTTGGAGAACAGAAAGGAGTTGGGACAAGGTAGAATTGCAGGTACTCGGGACAAGAATATACGAAACACACTGCCAGGTCCACACCCCCTAACTCTGAAGTTGGGGCCAGAGTTCTTTGCCACTAGGTTTCAGCTTCACTACAAGGTATCTTCCAACTCATATCCTTGGGATGTTGCCATTCTAGGGGTCCTAAGTCTTCAGGCTCTGCCTGGCTTCCTAAGAAAATAAGAAGGGTAATATTTTCTTCCTAACTTCCAGCAAAAATGACCCCTAAAGCTACACAACTGACTTTAGGTTTTAAGGACTTAAATCTGGCATAGTCCCAGCAGAGTTATTTGCATTTTAATGGTAGAGGCTCCATCCAAAAGGCTTCACCTAAAGGAACACCTACCATAGAATTGCAGTATCATGGTTAGTGGGGTTATGTAGGGTCAGAGAAAATTGTCAGGTTTTTCCACCCTTCCACCATCGGTATGATGATGGACATCTGCGGTCCCGCATGCGTGCCTACCTCAAGTAGGGTGTGGGCATGCGCAAATGGGTGCACCTGGGCTTAGACACGGGCGTATAAGGGCGGCGTCACGAAGACGCCAGGAGATAGAGAGAAAGAGGAAAGTGAGAAAGGCAGAAGCAGCAGCAGTAGTGGCAGGGACACTAGATGTTAGAGAGCCCAGAGAGTGGAGATGTGCCGGAGGCTGGGAGGCCTGCTAGCCTCCACCCTACATCCCCCACCCCTGCCTGCTGTGTATCTGGTTGCCTGTTTTAATGCAGCAATAAAAGCTTGAAAAAGACACTGAGGGCTCCAGGACTCCTCCTTCACACATCTGCTTGTATCATAGATAACATGCTCTGTGCCTTCCTGGCATTACAGGGTAAAAAATGGACCCCAAGTTTGGAGGACAGTTTGACAGTAGCAACTTCAAATATTACATGTAGTATTTTTGCTTTCACTGCTTTAACAAATCTCATCAACTCTTTGGTACTCCCATTCAGACGTATGTTAGTTCACAAAGATGTATATATAGGGTGGTTCATGACAGTGTTATAGTATAAAAATGAAAATAATATAAGAGTTAGCAATTGTGGGAATCACTAATACTTTAAGGCTTGACCATGAGATGGAATACTATGTAGCCATTAAAAATATACCAACATAGAAAGATCCTCAGGATCAACTGCAGCACAAAACAATACTTTTAAAAAACATAATGTACATCAATAGAAAAGTTCCAAAAATTCTAAAATATAGTCTATGGAGAGGTAGGCTTGAGAGAGAAAAACATTTTCATTTCCTGATTGTATTAATTTCTATAAAGGGAATGTGCTTACTTATGTATCACTCATATGATGCATCATTTTTTAAAACTGCAGACAGTTGGAATCATTCAGAATTGGGATTGGAGAGAAGAGAGTTCACATACAAGAATATAAGAGATCAGCTATATTTATGGAAAGAATTCCAAGCACCTTGCTAAGAGCTGAACAAATTCTACTGTTTTGAGCTGAGTCTCTTGGCACAGGAAGCCAGAAAACCACAGTGTGGTTGACTTTCAGTACAGTGAAAACGTCTCTGCCTGCTTCCCTGCTAAGCAGTGTTATGTCTAATTAAACACATGGTGGGGGTCGGGGGGAGGGTGGGGAGTGGGACAGGAAGGAGTCTTTTGATATTGACATGCTGTGTTTTAACACAGTGCCATGAGTACATTGGACCTTAGTAGGTGTTGTGAGCCACTATGTGAACTAAAGACCTTGAGTCTGTTTAAATTAAAAGGTAGCTCAGCAAGTCAGCAGGTAGTTTTTGGACAAAAGCATTAAGACTGAAGATGGCAGGTCTTGGGAGGGGGCAAAGGGAGATTAAGAAGAAATCAAGGGATTAGAAGTTCCCTTCTCACCCCACCCCACCTCTCATGGCCAAAAAGAAAAAGTACAGCAGGAATGGCATTCAGAGTGGAAATGGCCAGAGTAGGGTAAATGAAAGTTTTTCTGCCCTCCTGCCATTAGTGTCAATGATAGACACCTGTGGCCCTGCATGCATGCCTGAGGAGTGTGGGCATGGGTAGGTGGGTGCAACTGGGCTGGGAAACAGGGCATATAAGGGTGGCATCATGGGGATGCCAGTGGCAGGAAAAGTAGCAGCAACAGACGCAGCCCAGAGAGTGAAGATTTTCTGGGGACTAGGAGGCCTGCCAGCCTCCCCCAACCCCCAAGCTCCTCTGCCTGCCATGTACCTGGTTGCCTCACTGCAAATGATGTAGAAATATCAATAAAACCCTGAAAAAGCCACTGAGGGCTCCAGGATTCCTCTCCTGAATCTTGAGAGATTCAAGAGAACTTGCCCCATGCCCTTCTGCCTCTACAGCCAGCTATGTGGAGAACTCAGATAAACTGACATTAAGATCCAGCTACAGATCAGCCTCCTGTCAACACCTTTCAGGTGTGAAACTTCAAACTGATTAGTTCAGCATGGATGTGCTGGAGGCATCAATTAATCTATAAAGTAACTAAACAAACTGACTAGTCAACTAGAAGGAAAGTTCATATTGATCATGTTGATTGTCAGAGCTAAGTACACTCATGAATGTGTTAGGGAAATATGTCTTGAATGAACTCTACTCACTGATGTTTTACAAACTCCACCTCCATGCCAAAGAGATCTCAGCACCAAGGTCTATAACTTTGATCATGCCATGAACCTGTCATGACTTTGAATTCCTGAAGGAGGGGCTGCTGGGAACTAAGAGTTACAGTCATGCTTGGTATAAAATTGAACCCATGTAGGCTTGCGTTCCTTGGTTTTTCCTGCTTTCAGTTTGCACCCAGGGTCTCAGCTCAGATGGTGTCAGTTGGATCTATTGACCAGTTAATCACTCTCTCCGTTCTCCCTCTTCTCATTTCCCTTGTAAAACAAGCCTTTTATTAACAGTTCTCTGTGTGTCTGCTCTTGAGTCTTGGTTGGATTCTTAAGCATGTGAGTGAGGATTCACACCCAGATAACCCCATCTCCCTTTGGGGCTGCCCTGTAACAAAAGGACAGAGGACTCATTAGATTATTTTTAGTTTTTCCAAATATAGAAAAGTAAGAAGAAGCCAGGGCAGGGAGGGGAGAGAAGAACCATTCCATTTCTAACATCCAAAGACAGCCATCAGTAGAATTTGGTGTACTTATCTTCAACTCTTCCCTTTCCATAAATACATACCAACTTTTAAGCATTTCACATGCTAAATTTTGTTTCCTGCTTTTTCTATCAGACCTTTTCTTTATGAGTTATATCAAGAGCATTATAAATTAGCTTTTTTCTTTAAAAGGGAATGTAGGTCTACCCTATACTACAGGTGCTTTTTTGGATAATGAAAGACTATCCAACCAGGTAGGAAATCTGCATGTGCTTTATATTCCTGATTTTAAGATATGGCCAAAGGCACATTTAGCCAAAGGCAAACTTGTTAGAGGAACAATAAGGAGAAAATACTAAGCTGGTGAATGACATCATGACATTCTGAAGGAACTCTGGCCCTGATATCTTATGGAATCTACCCTGCCCTCATGCCCAGGCCATCTCAGGAGCCAAGGACTACAACTCCCAGCATGCCGTGAACTGAACTTCCTGAACTGGGGGCCTCTGGGATTATGGCAGAATTAATCACCATGCTTGGTATATAAATGGATAAATGCATGCTCTCAATGTTCTTCCTTTTCTGGCTTTGACTTGCACCTGGATGTGTGAGTTCTGATAGTGTTGCTGGTGAGACATATCCCTCAATTTCCTCTCTCTCTTCTCCCTTTTTTCATTCCCCTTGTAAATAAAACCTTTTTTAAAAAAACTTCTGAATGTCTGTTTTTGGGTCTTGTCCTGAATTCTTAGCTATGCTGATGAGAGTTCATAACTTGGGTCATTTCATTTCCCCCAGGGGATTTCCCTGTAACATAATAAGCCCATGGAAAGATGAAACCTCATTTCTCTCTGTGAAATGAGGAGCAAATTTGTACATATTTGAGGTACAGGACATTAAAGATAAATTTAAAAAACAAGACAATAGCTGAACATCATTGCCTTATCCCCTGAAAAGTATGACATTTATGCTGTTTCCCTATTTGAAAAATTTAATCAAATCCTTTAATAACATAAACCGGTAATTCTAGAAGATCCCCTTTGGTGACAGAAAATATGAGCCATCTGTGGCTTCTGAGTGATATCAGCAAGGACATCTTAGTTCTTGCCAAAGCATTTCTCATGGGGAAGAAGTGTCAATCTAGAAACAAACTGTTGCTATAGTTCCAACGCTACCCGATTTCTACTAGCTAGCCTGGGACTTACCCTCTGGATGTGTCAATGGCCAGGAGTTCACATGGCAGGTTGCAGGGGTGACATGCTGGTAAAAATTTAAAATTCTGCCATTCATTGAAATGTCTGCTGAAGCAGGCAAAGAAGCATGAGAGGACTCTGGGGAATGGTAGACCAGGGCTAACACTGTGCTGTGATTGTTATTGTCACAAATGTCTACATTAATGAAAACAGAAACTGTACACTGCACATGAGTATATTTTATGGTATGTGAATTCTGCATCAATAAAGTTATTAAAAATCACTCTCAACTCTGGAAAAAGTCATTCCTTCTGCAAAAGGAAGTACCAAGAAATCAGGACTTGAAAATCTCTATCAGTAGGCAACCACCTGGAAGTTGAATGCTTCCATGACTTGTCCCTTACCCCAATGAATAAGAGGTAGTAGACTGGCCCCTCAGTGCTTTCTGAGTCATTTCTTCATTCCCAATTTGTGCTCATTCTCCTTTTCTAACTATGCCATCCTGTTTATGCTCCCCCACATTTTGAGCAAAAGTATAATTCGGTTGTCTGCAAGAGGAATGTGGCCAGATGTAAATAGCCTGCCCTGCTAAATGATTATTTAAGATGAATCCTAAAAATAGGTGTCTGCTTATTATATGGTTGCAAGGTCCCTATTACAGAACAGTTGACTAATCTTTTTTTAAAAAAAAAGCAGATATATTTAAGTCTTTGGCTATTTTTTAAAACGTACTGCTTTAAAATAAATCAAAGCAATGCTAGCATTTGCTTCTCAGTTGTCAACATTGTTTGCTAACCAAATGATAAATGCATGCACGATACATTCCACTGATAAGACAAGTGATGTAAAAAAATAAAAATAATTATAGAACAACTCAACATTGTTTCACTCCTGACCAAGGAGATGTAAGAACCAAGGTCAGATGTTCTTACTGGCTGCTTAGACATTAAGCTTGCTGAACTTTAAATTTGGTGTTCATAGAATAAGAGTAGTAATTCTTCCCTAGTTTAACATACAAACATTGTAATGTTTACCTGAGATCAGAGCATCCTTCAGTCTTCTAACCTGACTTCCTATCATTTCTGTTGATGGCAGACTTCTGCTTAAAAACATACGGAAAACTCGAAACTGCTTCCTAAAAGGCAGAGTGCTTATGAAATACAAAGATGACAATAATGAAGATTTAGGCTCAATTACCTAGGGGGAAAAAAACTCATTTTAAGACTCTCTGGAAGCTAGTATCAATTGTTTTATTCCCATATCTTCTAAGATTCCATCAATCAACCCAATTATTAAAGTACATATTATACACTTAACACTGGCAGGATGCCACATGTCCCAGATCCAAATAGAACCAGACTAATCTCCACTTGAGAGTTTCAGTGATTTAACTGGTGAAGAATATAAGCAGATGGGAGACAACTTACGATGTAAGAAATAAAGTGAAATTTTAAGTGGTACCTATTTCTCAGAGCTCCAAGGGAAAAGGTACAGCAGAGATGACAAGAATTTGGATAATCTGGGTTCCACTGGATTTTACAGATTACAGGTCTGATCCCAACTTTCTCATTTGTATAAAAGGACTGAGATGTCAGAGGGTTTTTGGAAGGTGCACATGAGATTGTATACACAATGCCTGGTAGGTAGCAAGTGCTTAATAAGATTAGCTGTTAATAATATATAAAATAATAGTGTTTTCTCAAAAGAGAGGTGGGTAAATGAGATACAACAGCCAGGAAGTTTCATAAAGAAGATAAATAAATAGCACTGCAATAAACATGGGGATACAGGTCCTCTTTTGGATTGGTGTTTTTGTGTAGATCCCTAGGAGTGGGACTGCCAGATCATATGGTAGTTCCATCTCTAGTAGACTGAGGAACCTCCATATGGCCTTCCATAGTGGTTGGATTAACTTGCATTCCCACCAGCAGTGTAGTAGAGTTCCTTTTTCTCCACATCCTTGTCAAAATTTATTGTTGTTGGTTTTTATGATGTGTGCCATTCTCACTGGTGTGAGGTGGTACCCAAAAGTAGAGGACTGGATCAAGAAGATGTGGTACATATACACAATGGAATACTATTCAGCAATCAAAAATGATAAACTAGGGACATTTATAGAAACATGGATGGAGCTAGAAGGAATTATACTCAGTGAAACAAGTCAGAAGGCAAGAGAAAAATATAGGATGGCTTCACTTTAGGAGGAATGTGAAAGAACAACAACCACAACAAAAAATAAAAAGGAGAAAACAAAAAAAAGAAGAGAAAGTTCAAGGAAATGGACAATTACAACAAAAAACAAACAAAAAACTCAACAAGATCAAAAGGTCAAAGATAAACCAAAGGGATAATGGGGTGGGGAGGGAGGGGAGGGCAAAGACAGGGATGAGGGCATAAAGAGCACAAGGGACTGAGGTGATGGTGCACAGGTGAAACGGTGGTGGCAACTCCCTGGGAACTACAAATGATGTCAAATACAATTAAATAAATCTAATTAAAAAATAATAAAAAATTTTAAAAAAGACATCCTGACCAGTAATAAGAAAAAAAATGAAGATGATAAATATTGGCTACCCTTAGAAGAATGGATGTAATCTGAATAGTGAAAGCAATAGTAGTTGGAAACTAGCCTCTTTTTAAAGATAACAACTTTTCAATAATTAAAAAGGAGAACTACTTCCAATACTGACTGATAAGGACTAAAAACCCTTGGGTACTTTGGAAGGCCAATTCAAAAGATAACGACAATATATTTTTTGGATGTTGGAATAATTTGAAACTTATGGAAAAGTTGCAAGAAATGCACACAATTTTTCATACATCCTTCTCCTAGATTCACCACTTCTTGACATCTGCCACATTTATTTTGTCATCCCTTCATGCCTCCCTACATACACACGAGCATTATTTCCAGAATCATTTGAGGGCAATTTACACATGTATATATTCCCCTCCCCACTGAACAACTTGCAGACATGATGAAAATATATTTAAATACATCAATGGGTATTTCCTAAAATATATGAACAATCACTTACATACTGCTATAGAATGGTCATTACCAGGGAATTCAAATCAATACAATCCTACTGTCTTAATATCCAGACCTATTTTAATTTCACCAATTGTCCCTAAATGTTCTGTGTCTTGCCTTATGCCCAATTCCATTGCAGGATTCTGAGCAGTCCCCCTTGTTACGTGACTTGAATTTGGGATAGTTCTTTGGCCTTTCTTTGTCTTTCATGACATTGACATTTTTAGAATACAGACCATTTGTTTTCTAGAAAGTTCCTCAACAGGGATTTGTCTGATGTTTTCTCATAAGTAGATTCATGCGGTGCTTTTTTGGCAGTGACATCATGTAAATGTCCTTGTCCTTCTCAAGGCATTGGTTTTCAGTAGGCACATCCCATTACTGGTGATGTTAATGCCGATCACTTGGTCGAGGTTGGCATTTTTCCCCACAAAAGCTGCTTTTTTGCCTTGGTGATAGGTACCTGGTTGGTGAGGAGGTAGTTTGAGACTATGTACGTACTTCGTTTCTTCAACCCAGGAGTTTTAGCATCCACTGATGATGCTTTCTGGAATCAAATATTACTAGGATGGTTGGTGGCAAAGTGGTACTACTCTTTTAATTTCATCACTTTTTTCTGTTATAAGAAAGAGCTTTCAAAAAAAAAAAAAAAAGAAAGAGCTTTCCCTAACCCTTTGTTTGTTTCTGTGTCAGGATTGTGTCAAGATGGACTCATGGTTCTTATTTAATTCAATGGGTTTAATCTATTACAATCATTGGGTGCAAAAACCAACTATTTCTTAAAGCATTTTTGAGCGGCTCACCTAGAGGGATGCTGTCTGTGACCCATAAAACTTCAAATTACTGGTGGGACTTTGTGGGTTCCTATGAGTTGGCTACTAGCTGGCAACTTGTGGGCAACTGTGACCTATTTACTATCTACAAACTACAGCAGAGAATTCTTTGACTACCTATGGACTATAGCTCACATCATGAGGCAGGTCTGGGGATGTTTAGGCCGTTGTTGACCTGATTACGTGACTAATCTCCACGGTGGTCTCAGGATAACTCTGCCTGTGATAACATCAAATACTTTGCTGACGCAAATGTCTCTTGACGTATGGTCACCACGTGACCTTTCCCTTGTACAACTTTGTCCCCCATTCCTATCCCACCCTCCAGATATCATTTCTCATACCATTGTCGCATGGCCAGCTTTTACTACCTGTATGATTTCAGTAAGCGGCACAAGAACTTCTGCTCAAGGACCAGAGTTTTGCCTTGCAAACCTGCTCCACAACTGCTGTGTCCCTCGTGGCATTCCTGCCACAAAGCGGAAACAAAATTCCTGTCACAACAAAGTGGCATCTGAACAGCGACTTCATCAGTGACCAGCTGGCTTGGACTGACCAGGGATTGATTGACCAGGGATTGTGAGCAGGGATTGATTGACCCAGGGAAGGAAGAGGACATCCGCCTCAGCTGTCTCACAGCCCCACAGACCTTCGAGATGGTGATGGAACGGTACTTGCAACTTTCTTTCACACAGCAGTCATGTTGTCTTTTCTTCCTAACTCTCCTTGTGTTCTCTTTACCAAAAATAGGCAGGAAAAGCCAAATGCCATGTGTTTTAAGTAGGCCACAAAGGTTCACCTGGCAAATGCTTTTTTTCTCTTGCTCAACATTGCTTTTATCTCAGAGCCAATTAAGAGGCCATACAAAAAAGGACACTGGTCAGCCAATTAAACATTAGGTGGCCACCAAGAAACTACAGTGACAAGACGCAAAGGTCCAATACAAAAAAATCTCACCCGGGCCTCAGATCCCCAGTCAGATATCTAAGTGTCTTGTCTTATCTCTTTTTGGCTCTTTCCTTATCTTGGAAACAAATTTAACTTCTTGCAAAATGGGGAATACACCAATGTGTGGGGGGAAATAATGTAAAAAACAATGGCAGGATCTTTTTAAAGTGGAGGGTTACAAAGTAATAAGGCAACAGTTAAAAGATCTCTTGATAACCATCAGAAAGATGCCCCTGGTGTTCTAGCAAAAGAAACCTTAAATTTAAATAATTGGGAAAAGGTCAGGCGATGGCTTAGACAATCAGCTAGCCCAGTCAAAAATATCTCCCCTTTCTACATGAAATCTCTGTGGATTAGCACTAAGACACATTCAAGGGGATACTACTGCCTGCAACAGCTTTTGAGCCACTCATAACAAAAAAGTAGTTTTCATAAAATACAGTTAGAGGGAAAAATGCTTCAACCTTTTCCAGTTATTAAAGGAGGAGACGAGGGTCCCTGACACAAGAATTTGCCATTTGTTGTTTCTTAGTAATTTAAAAAAAAAAAAAGTATTCCTAAAAATGGTACTCAAAGTTCATGTATCAAAAAAAAAATTATTAGTTATTTTTAAAAAGGTTATAAAAATAACTGTATAGAACTGGAAGGTTCTCATCAAAATAGTACCAACTCACAGCAGATGGCTGGTCGGGGGCTGCCCCTGGTCTCAGCAAGCAGCTTCCTGGACCTTTGCTCCAGTGTTGAGGTCATAGGCATCTCTCTGCTTACTTCCTGCTGTGGTAAAACTGGACTTTCCTTTTGTCCACCTTAACATACTGGTCTGGTATGTTCTATGGATTAAAAAATTCTGTTTCTCCTTGTTCTCCTACAGAATGTTTACTGGTTGAGTGAAAACTTCTAAATTGTTTATTGGGCCTATAAAAAGTTAAGTTTCTTATTAAAGTTAATTAACCTGGTCAAAACCATAAAGTGGAAGTACAACTTTCTTTGAGCTAAATTCCAAATCTCAGATTTCTGATAAGAGTCTGGGAACAGACAACTTGTTTTAAAAAAAAAATCTTAATCTATGTCTTCTCCTCTCTTCAAGGAAAAGTTTCTTTTTTCTTAAAATGGTCTCAGTGAGATCAGAAACAATGTAAAGCCAAAGGATCATTTCTTAAAAATACAAACTCAAAAATGTTTTCTCGTCTAAAAAAGTTAGTAAAAACTGCTGGTCTTTACAATTATTGTGGTCTTGAGCCGTAGGTCTTAAGTGATGGTTAAAATTGGACACTTACTCTATATAAGGATGTTAGCTTCTATTTCATTAGAAATCTCCTTGATGTAAATAAGGATATTAAAGTTGGTTAAATGGATGTGTCAAACAAATTAAAAACTAAGTTCAAGCCAGAGACTCACTCTTAAAAATTTAGGATGTATTTTAACCTAAAGGAGTTACTCAACAACCAAAATTTAATCAATTAAATTTTCTCATTGTCTTCACAAATACTGGTAAGAAAATTAATTCTTAAAATTAATACATATGGCCAAAATTTTAAATGAAAATCAGGCTCTCTCTTTCATTGTCTTTTGCCTCCAGAGGATTAACTATAAATGGTGCTTATATATATTCTAAAAACCCAAACTTTGAAATCGCAATCTAGAATTTTGCTAAACAAGAACTAGTTCAAAATTCAATGGTTTAATTTAAATCATGCATACCTTAAGATTATAATATTGGGTATTAATAATTCATTCTATGTGTAAATGTGTTTAATTAAAATAAAACTCACAGTATTCAACAAAAAAGAGTAATTAACCTGGTCTATGATAGTGAAGGTATAGTTGCCTTTTGTTTATACCAAAACTTCTCTTCATAAAGTTCCTTTTCAGGAAGACTTGACTAATTCACACATCAGTTCCCCTTAAAAAAATTATTTTTTTTCCCCAGTAGATGCCCTAACTTATTTCCTCCCCTAGCTAAGGAATTCAAGATGACATATAAAGCCATCTGGATGAGCTACTCATGCATACTAACTCTCTCAAGTATACAAAAAAATGTATGTCATATTAAATCTCTCTGATTTTTATTGCTTTTATCAAACTATCTAGTAGTTGCCTAAAAATTTTTTTTTGAAAATCCTTGTCACTTAGAGTAACTATTTTATAAAAATCTGTAAGTTAATCCTATGACAATTTCCCTGATATCAAAAATTCTAAAATATTAAAATCTTTACCTTAAAAGGACTCCTAATACAGACAATAAAAATTCCCTTGTATAAAACAACTTAGATCAATCTTTGTACATTGACATCTCATAAAAAACATTGTCATAATAAAAAATTGTTACACCTTTTCTGTATAAATATAAACTAATGAAAGTATTGTAAAATACATAAGGCTTCTTAAAACCTAATACATTCTAAAACCCAGTGTTAGGGACCAGTGGAATTCACAACTCCAAGACTCTGGTCATAGGAACAAAAAACACAACTACCTGCCTCCTTCAGGGCATGTTATTATTTTTTTTAAAGATTTATTTATTTATGCATACAAGCACTGGGGTACAGGCCAGAGGTGTGGGGGGGGGGCGGTGAGAGGATTCACCACAGAGACTGGGGAGCAGAACAGGCAGATCAATGGAAGTACACTGCTGAGCGGAACAGCGGGCACAGCAGGAGAGGTCTGCCACGCCATGTGGGTTCCCTCCCTGGCCAGCAGCAGGGATCGAACTTGTGCTGTAGTGGCTGCGGTTTGCTTCATAGTGTGTTGCTTAACCCACTGCGCCACCAGGGAGGCCCCTTCAGGGCATTTTAAAAAAGGCAATTTTTAAGTCAATTAATTATAAAAAAAACTGATAAAAGCTACTCAAAAACAAAAAAATCATAAATCACAACATTTAAAACAAAAAAGGGGGGGGGATCTAGAAAGTAACTTGCCCCCATAGGAATAATTATACAAAGCTTTATTTACTTTTACCTTCTTAATTTGTAATTCCTCCAGCCTAACAACTGTTGAGCAACATTTCATTCCTAATTCTTCTGGCCTCATGGCAATAGAAGAACGCTTTTTCCCAGCAGAACCAGACCCTGGGCCCTTGGTCTTGTATCACCACCTATTGCAAGAACCAACTTGGCTGGGAACTTTTAATATGGGGGAGAGGGTGTGGTTCTGTTTTATCACTGATAGCACCTCCTTGGATTCCAGTAAAAATCATGAACTGGCATCAAAGAAGGACCAGTCCTATTCCGGAGCTCTAGCTGTTAGCAATTCAATCTCCACCCGGGATGGGTCCCATCCTATTGACTGTGCCGCCCTCCAGAATCAAGCCTTGATGCCCTGAGACCGCTGTACCTGGTTTGGTGAACATCAACAAGCCCTCTGGACTCTGGACTCAAGAACAAGCTCTGTGGACTCCATCTCTCCTCCAACGTGACACAGTACACGGGTGCTGCCTCTCCGTCTACTCACATAACAGCCAAAAAGCCATGCTGATCTGCCAGACCACGCTTCATCAGTTCCCCTATTTCCTCTTGCGCACATAACAGAAAGGGGGGACATGGGGCACCTATGAGCTGACTACTAGCTGGCCACTCATGGGCAACTGTGACCTATTTGCTATCTACAAATCACAGAGAATTCCTTGACTACCTATGGACTATAGCTCATATCATGAGGAAGGTCCAGAGACATCTTGTTTGCTGTTGACCTGATTACCTGACTATCTCCATGATGGTCTTGGGATAACTGCCTGTGGTAACATCAGGTAATTTGCTGACGCAAATGTCTCTTGATGTATGGTCACCACGTCCCCTTCCCTGTCCCTCGTAAAACTTTGTTCCCCATTCCTATCTCACCCTCCGGACACGATTCCTCATACCATTGTCACATGATCAGCTTTCACTTGCCTGTATGCTTTCACTACATGGCCCAAGAACTTCTGCTCAAGTAGCCTTGTAGCCTTGCAAACCTGCTCCACCACTGCCGAGTCCATCATGGCGTTCCTGCCGCAAAGCGGCAACAAAGTTCCTGTCGCAACAGGACGTAACGTTCAGGGGCTCACTTGCATTATGATTATTTTCCTTAGTGTCTCATCTCTTTGATCTATGTAGCCCCCAAGTCCCTGGTCCATTCTAAGTTCCAGTTTGTCTTGAAGATAAAGTGAGGAGATAATAATTGCTAAGTCATTGAAGACGTTGCAAGTTGAAAATGAGATAACATGGAGTGTGGTATAATGTTTTTTCCTACTAAATATGGCTTTCCCTTTGAAGACAGATGTGACTTTCAGCCAACAGATTACAGTCATGATACAACCACACACATTTTACAGGGATAGAAACATATAGAAATACGGTATTTTGACATTGCTGCCTCCCTCTTTCTCTCTTTTATTTCCCCTCAAAGTAATGATAACAGAGCTCAGAGAAGCTATTTTAAGGGTCAGGATGAATCATTTGAAGAATGAAGAAGAAATGTTAGTAGCATTTCTATTCACTGGGACAGTCAGTTAGAAGAATTTCTAGGTAGTAGACACTACTTTAGCCTAGGGAAAATGAAGTGTTTCTTTTTCCATTCTGGTGGGTTAAATAAATGCAGGGAGTAGCAGCTGGCCTCATGATAATTAGAAATGAATCAGGACATAAAATTCACTTCAATCTCATGAGGGGTTGAATGAATTTTGACTAATGTTGTCATAATTCATTTTAAAATGCAAAGCTTGAAATCCTCATATCTCTGTACTTGGTGCAAAGGACACATCAAAACAGGATCAACCGCTTCCTGGTAGGAAGAAAAACACATTTCACACTTAAATGAAGGTTGATGCTATTCGCAATAATAAGTAAATTTATCTTAAAAAAATCATTAAAACCCATGTACATCAAAAGGGAAAAATCTCTGGAACGTGGTCCTCATAGACAGTCTGGCTGATGCTACTGAAAGAAAAATACACCCACCACAAACCCTCATTTTTTGATCACCAGATTGAAAAACAGCGCTCCAATACAGAAGAAAATGGCCCTAGGCTTGGCATCAGCAACTCCTTCCGGCATTTTTACACACAGCCTGTTTATCCCGAGAGCCTGGCAACTCATTTCCAGCTAATGGTGATGGTTGCTCTCTACTTCAAAACAGCATGAAAATGATTCTGGCATCTTCTATTGTTACTTGACTTGACTGAAATTACCACTTTTATAAGCTCATATTTTTTATTGTTTTCATTAGAACTCAGCTACATGTTGGAAATCCTAAGCAGAGAAAATCATTAAGCTCCAAGAAAACAGACAGGATGCAATGCTGGGGAGCATAACTGTAACCCACACACAATCTCTGGCCTCACGTATGTGAGGGACAGGCATTCTGAGTGGGCATGAGAGCCAGGTTTCCAGAAATTCTGGAAAATGGAACTGAGCCTTATACAGCTACATGGTATATTTCATCTCAAAAAAAAAAAAAAAATACGCTATCTTAAAACTTGTCAGACAGGGTCCACATAATCAAATGGATCAATTTACTTACTTCTGGCCATAATAACGAGTAAATTAAATTTATGGAAGATTGACTGACAATTATATGAAAGCAAATACACAGCTAAACACACCAACTTAGGGCATTGCCGTGGGGCACAGCCTTGGTTTGAATGAGCAGGTTACAAGTAAATTCTTGCCACGTGAAGGGGAAGCAATGGACTTCAACTAAGAGCTTCAAACTCCAGTTACATTCGTCATTTTATTCCTGTTGTTATGACAACACTTTTAAAAGCAGCACTTTGAATGCTTAACATTCAGGCATCTTATTATAGACTTGAAAATAATACATGGGTATATGAAGAGCTGGTCCTGGGGAGGCTGTAAAAGGGTCTGGGGTTCACGAAGAGAGGCAGAGACAGAACACCTGGACTCCCTTCTCTGCTCTGGTCTCTGGAGCTCCTTAACTTGTCTAGTTTTGCTCTTCTACCAGAAAAAGTAGTGAGGGCAGAAAAACTGAAGGAAATAATATGGGAACATATGTATTCTTTTTCATTACAGCCTGTATTCTGAAGTTGCGTGTGTGAACAATGCATTCTTCTACAATCTTGTATGTTCTCTTGATTACGGTCTGCATCGTGCAGCTTTGAAAAGCCTATAAATGATGGTGTGTTCTAATTTACTTCAGTTGCCTATTGTTAGCTGTTGGAATGATTCATTTATGCAACTGTTACTTTATAGAAAGACTTTTGAAAAGGCAGACTTAATATGAAAATTAACAATTGATAAAGGAATATTGGTGTTGGTGTGGAACTGTTGTTCTATGAATCAACAATCTGTTGTGCTTGCACTACAGTCTGATAAAAGCAGAGTAGTGTTTGTTCAATTGCATGTGAATCTTTTTTTTTTAAGCAACACACAAACAGAAGGATGTGTGAAGTAAGGAAATGAGCCAATTGAATGTTGGCACTTTCCAGTCATGATGGACTCACAGGAGAAATTGGTCTGCCATGTTGAATTCCCTTTGCCTTGAAGAGTATTTCTCTGATAATTTTACCTGGTTTTCCTAAATGGGAGGAATCTGTATGAAGTAGTATGAGTTATTACTAAACAAAGGATAGCTGATGATCAAAATAAGAGGAAGAGAACCAGAATACACAGATTCATTTCAGATGATCTCAGGGTCAAAAGGCTACTCTTGGATTCTAACAGAGTCAGTACGAATGTGCTGTTAACATGCCAGCAGATTCAGAGCTGAGTGACTTCCTTGAGCCTGTACACATGTCCTGTATGGCAATTTTAGCAAATTAAACTGCTATAATGGGGTAGTGGTTTCATTACTGCCCTTGCTTCTGCATACCAAAAAGGTGGCCATATGAATTACATCTGCTGGTTATTTTTGGTTGCCAAAAGCAAATAACTCATCATCAGAATGCAAAGCGATTTGAGGAATAGCTACATGCAGATACCTAGATTATTAGCACAGCAGAATTATGTTCTTTTTTCCTAATACACCCAGGGGTGTAAATAATTCCTACTATCCCCTGCTTTGTCCAAAGGATTTGAAGCTGTAAAAACAGCAAGAGGTAAAAAGGTCCAACTAATCCTTAGCTTAACATACAATTTAGTGCAAAGAAAGAACAAATGTTGATTCATCCAAACTGGATCCACCAACATATGGCAAATTCCCAACCCCAAAGACAAAAGAATACATTACGGGCTGATTTGTACACATGTGAAATGCTGTGCTATTTGGATTCAGAGTCTATAAAATACTGTCAGGCTGTTTCCCCTCTCAGTTCTCACATAACTCCTGAAATCACCCCAAGTGCTCACTCAGCTAAGTAGTTGGCTCTACTCTTAGCTATCCACCTGCCTTTGCCTGTTCATTGTCCTTTGGCCAATTAACCTAGATTGGTTAGATTCATTTTTGTAGAGCAAGAAACTGAGGGACTCTTGAAAGATGCTTCCCAAGATTAAGACCCATTTCTCAGTGACCTAACTCACCAGTTCCCCCACCACCAAAAGATTTCATTTATCTATGCACACAAGACTGGGGCACAGGCCAAAGTCACGGGAGGTGAGAGGATTCACCAGAGACAGAGTGGGGAGCAGAACAGGCAGGTGGACTGAAATACACTGCTGAGGGGAGCAGCGGGGAGGCAGAAGTCTGCTGCTCCATGTGGGTCCCCTCTCTGACCAGGGATCGAACCCATGCTGCTGTGCCTCACAGTGCAGTGTTCAACCCACTGCACCACCAGGGAGGCCTTAACTCACCAGCTTTCAACCGTGGCCTCTCAATAATTATTCATAGAATTCACTGGATCACGCCAGGATTGTTCTAAGGATTACTCTTTTGTTTAATTTTCTGGGACTGTAATCTCATTCTGCAATGCTTGGCCTTCTTTTGTCTCTTGTGCTTTAATATTTTTTTCTGTGGTTTATACTGAGAAAGTAGATTTCACTCACTTTCTTGGATCCTGACACACTGTCTCCCATGGCCCTGTCCCATCAGCCTAAGTGAAGTCATGGGCAGCAGAATGAGTGTTATTGATCCTCTGGACAGCCTGGGAGAAAAAACGTAAGGGACAGACTCTATGAACAGATCTTTAGAAGGCTTTTCTGATCTGATAATGTATTCATGGGGAGGGGAGGGATTGGATGTGAAGGGGGTAAGGAGAACAAGAGACCCAATATGTACCAACCAGATGCAATATGTGGACTCAGTTTTGATAGTGATGCCAATTCCACTTGACAGAGTCATGTTTGAGGAAAGCAGGTCATTTTAATGAGTGAGGTATTAGATAATATTAAAGAAGTATTACTAATTTTGTCAGGTATAAAATAAAATTACAGTTATACAAAAAAAATCCATACTTTTGAGATGTACACAGAAGCATGTAGGAGTGAGATGACATGGAAGGTCTAAATTTGCTTTAAAATGTTTCAAGGGCCTCCCTGGTAGCACAAGGGGTTGAATGCCACACTGTGGGGCTTCTGCAGCCACTGCAGAGCGAGTTTGATACCTAGCCAGCGAGGGGACCCACGTGGTGCAGCAGACCTCTCCTGTCTGGCCTGCTGTTCCTGTCAGCAGTGTATTTCATTGCATCTACCTGTTCTGCTCCCCACTCTGTCTCTGGTGACTCCTCTCACCCCCATGCTTTTGGCCTGTACCCCAGTTCTTGTATGCATAAATAAATAAAATCTTAAAAAAATAAATAAAATGTTTCAACAGCAATAGCAAAAAGCACTGATGAAGAAAGTGTGGAATATTCTTGGCGATTGTTACAACCCGATGATGAGTATCCAGAAATGTGTTATTCTCTTTGCTCTGTTTATGTGTAGCTTTGAATATTTTACTTTATTGGGTGTCTACTAGCCCAGTGCTGGAATAAGAAGGCAATCCCAACAGGTCACTCATACAGCATAAGGCAAGCAAGCACAGTCTAAGAGGTAGTCGTTCTTAACCTTTACCCCCTTTAGGGAACACTTTAGGAATGGCAGATGGAAGAATGGGGAATGTAGGATGAATGTAATCAAAGACAATTTCTATCCTCTACAGATCATGGTGCAAACAAAGAGAAGGTCATAGAGAAGGGAAATTTGTCTATTTTCTCTAAAACAAACAGGAGATTTGGTTTGGCCTTTTAGCTTAGTGGGTCTACCCTATCCCACTTCAAAGAAAACAACGGTGGTCAAATTCTTTAGCTTTAATAAATTCCAGATCCACCTAATTTTCCACTTCACTCAGGCCAACATCTGTGTAAACACAGAAACCCCAAACTGGGACCATCTCTTTTGGACAAGGAATAAGCCAATGGGAAAAGGAGCATGGACAGGAGTTGTCTCTGCCTCTCATGTGTGGGGCAAAGCTTGTGGGAATATTCTGAGACTTTCACAACCATCAAGGGGACAAGAGGTCTAAGGCTATCAGCTCTTGGAGAAACAGATGCATCCTTTGAGCAAACTGGTAGCACTGCATGGGGCAATATTAGACATGGAAAAATGAAAAGTTGAAATGGTAATGTAGGGAAGTTAGGTATTCAAGCCAAATCATCACAGGGAGCTCCCAAAGAATTTAGTACCCAGATGCTAAATCTAGGAGAATTTAGAAGACATGAGCTGTAAGAAATCAAAATAAATAGAATGGGTCATCATTTCATGGCTACAATAGTGTTTATCTCTAGTACCACCAGGGGACTCAAAGAAATGCTATGATTGGTGTGCAATTCATATCCACTCTTTATGTATGCTCTTTTCCAAATGTTTTGACATCGAATCCATATCCTGATAGCAACCTTGTCAAGTACATAGGACACTTATCACAGTTCCTGTTGTATAGATTAGGAAGGTGACTTGGAAGTAGCACTTCCAACCAGATTTATGCTATTTTATTAAAGATTTATTTATTTATGCATATAAGAGCTGGGGTACAGGCCAGAGGCAAGGGAGGTGAGAGGATTCACCAGAGACCGAGTGGAGAGCAGAACAGGCAGATGGACTGCAATACACTGCTGAGGGGAGCAGACAGGAGAGGTCTGCTGTGCCATGTGTGTCCCCTCCCTGGCCGGGGGTTGAACTCACGCTACTGTGCCATGGAGGCTTCACAGTGCGGCATTCAACCCGCTGTGCCATCAGGGAGGCCCACTTCCAATCAGATTAATGGCAGAGCTGGCACGAGAATCAGTTTCCAGCTCTGAGATACGGTCCTTTAGATGAACAAACAAAATTCCTTCCCTAGTTTTCTTTGCCTATCCCTTACTGTGACTTTCCATCCACCTGGCCTGGAGGCTCATAGTACTCCGAATGCACTGCAGTGTCACCAACATAATCCGGTACTCAGATGGCTGAAGGGCAGTTGCTGCCTGTCTTGTGGTCACTGTCCTTGCTTTTTATGCTCTTACCCCATACCCATTCCCCACAATAAGGAGTTTGTTGCTGGTTCACGAAAAGGATACCAATAACAGCCTTTTACATTCAACAAAATTCAGTGGGTCACTATGCTACTCTTGTGGTTAGATCTAGAAGTCGTGTCCACTGTCAGGGATTGAGTTATTGGGTTCATTTGAACACTTCCATTACACTAAAATTAATATTTTCTAACCAGCCTCTGTATCTTGCTATTGATATAACTATCAATAACTACTAGAAAGACCTTAATGTAACACACCACCTAATTACAGGTGCTCACAGTAGAATTATCAGGAGAGCTTTTTTAAAATGTCATTGTCTGTGCCTTATCCCCAGAGATTAACATTGAGATGATCTAGGGTGAAGGCCAGTCAATAGGTTCTTAAGACAAAAAAAAAAAAAGTAAATCTTCCTTGGGCTGAATCAATCCTCCCCTATGCACACAGTACATTTGACGTCCATCCTTTCAATATATAAAAAGAGTCACTACTCTTCTTTAATTGCTCCATCACACACACACACACACACACACAATTCTGGCAAGTCTTTGCCAGACAACAGAATAACATCTCTTATTTAATGGCAAAAACAAAACAAAACAACAAAAACAAAAAAGGAATGGTTTGGGGAATCTTAGAATTTAAAAGAAAATCTTTTTCATGTCAGGACTGGAACTTGTGATGATCTGTTCTTCTATTTTCCAAAGCCATGAAGACAAAGCAAATGCCTTTTATATCACGATCATTGAGACCAAAGAATTCAGACTGTCTGGGACTGTGGCTCTAAGCACCAACTGGGTTGTTTTGCCTTTGCAGACAAGAACTGGGGTACAGGCCAGAGGTCTGGGGTGGGGTGGTGGTGAAAGGATTCACCAGAGACAGAGTGGGGAACAGAACAGGCAGATTGACTGAAATCCACTGCTGATGGGAGCAGCGGGCGACACAGGAGAGATCTGCTGTGCCATGTGGGTCCCTTCCCTGGCTGGGGATCGAACTGGTGCTGCAGTGGCTGTGGATGCTTCACAGTGTGGTGCTTAACCCCTTGTGTACCAGGGAGGCCTGCCTTTCTAGACCTTAATGAACTCACCTGTAATGGGGATATGAAAGGACAAACTTATAACTGGCTGGTGTGAAAACTAAGTAGTTCATGAATGTAACATGTTTACTATTCTTACTATGAGTGATAAGGATGTACTATCAAGTCATTTCCAGTTTAATAAGGAATAGATTGAGACTTCTGTGCAACTCCCAGAGGAGAAAAGTTTCAAAGAAGGTTGTTTACAAGAGTGTTATAATTTTTGGGTACTCATTTATAAGTACTCTGTATTCTCAAGTCTCTGGAAAGCTGAATTAATAAGCTGAGCTAGGCTTTAACTAGAGCGACAATATCACATCTGCAAAGAGGGGTCAAAGTGGTTGATTCTTCCAGTTAAAAACACGCAGTTGGTATTAAATATGGTGCAAAATCCTAGCATTTTTTTAACCCAGTTAGCAGGCATTTTAAAGAGTTGATTTCCTACAGCACGATTAGCTTCTCATCAACTATCCTCCAGACAAAGCCGCTCTGCAAGTTTATTTTGAAGGATGTCATTCACACAGTATGCTTCTCAAACCTCATCGGAAGACTTAGAAACTGAAAAGTACAGAGAACACTGAATGTGGGTGTTAAGTACAATCAAATAGGATGAGCAGAATTCTGAATGTGAACTAGACAATGGCTTTCAAAAAATGACATGCATTCAAATCGCAATGTATTTTGATCCCGAGGAGGGACAGCATTTTTCTCTGTACCAAAAATATATCATTTGGCAGTATGTTTCTATTGTTTTCAAGTCAGCAGTGCGGGTGTTCCAGCCCTAAGAGCAGATGCCCTCCAACTGTTCATTTGTGGTATTCAGGGTGAAGAGAAAGGTGGGCGGGGGGGGGGGGTGGTAAGTAACAGCCTGGACAGGTGGCTGTCTACAGAGAGTNGGGGGGGGGGGGGTGGGAAGTAACAGCCTGGACAGGTGGCTGTCTACAGAGAGTGGCTGCAGCCCCTACCCTCTGTCACCTTCTGGAATTGGATTCTGAATCACACTGCGTGTCACAATTAATTTTCTCAGCAGGAAATGGCAATGTCAAACTTATCATGTATGCTTCTCTTAGGACTTCTAGAGTCAAGGAAAGTGGTTAGAGTGAGATCCTTCATCTTAGTAAAGGAGAAATCCTCAGATTACCCATGGGCAAGAGACACCCTACTGAGTGAGAGAAAATATTCGCACACTATACATCTGAAATGGAACTGAAGTCAAAGATCTACAAAGAGCTTACCCAACTCAAAACAAAAAAAGAAAAACCCAATCAAAAACTTGGCAGAAGAGCTAAAAAGACACTTCTCCAAAGAAGAAATCAAATGGTCAAGAGGCATATGAAAAAAATGTTAAACATCACTTACTAGTTGGAAAAGCAAATCAAAACCACAATCAGAGACCATCTCACACCTGTGAGAATGGCCCATACAAAAAACAACCAACCAAACAACCAACCAACTAACCAGAAACAACAAATGCAGAGGAGGATGTGGTTTGAAAAAGAACCCTCTTACACTTCTGGTGGAGAGGCAAACTGGTCCAACCACTGCAGAAGATTGGAGGTTCCTCAAAACATTAAAAATGGATCTACCATAGGACCCAGAGATTCCACTCCTAGGAATCTACCCAAAAGACACCAAAACACTAGAAAGGAAACCTGTACTCCGATGTTTAGTGCAGCACTATTTACCATAGTGAAGCTATGGAAACAACCTAAATGCCCCCAAACAGATGAGTGGATTAAGAAGACATGGAAGACTACTTAGTGATCATGTTACTTGCAGCAACATGGATGAGGCTGGAAGGGATTATGTTAAGCAAAATAAGTCAGGAGAAAAAGGATAAATATCAGATGGCCTCACTTATATGTGCAATATAAAGAAACCAAACAAGGGTTAGGAAAAAGACAAAACTTGCAAGCTGACCACAGATCTGAGGCACATAGCGGGGGGGCGGAGGGAGAGGGGTCAAAACAGGGAAGGGAAGAGCACAAGGGACTGTGGTGATGGATCACGGGTGCTATGGCTGTGGGAGAACCATGGGTGAAGCATGGAGACCTGAGATAAGCAGCTTGGGGTTCTTAGTAACGACCTCTTGCTCAGTTCCTGGTATACAACTTAGTTTCTGGTAGGAATCTTGCACGATGGGCCTGGGGGTCCCATGACTACTGACCCTTTACTAACTCCTTGGTATACAACCATACAATTCACTTCTTGGTATGTAGCCACATCATATCCGACCATGTACATCTACCAATGCAAACCCACCCGGAACCTTTAGAAACTGGAAGTATATGGTGTCTACGTTTCCTTTGTACTATATAACATGGGAGAAATCCACTACTATCAAATACTATGCAAACATTAACCAAGATGTAAGAAATTAATTATTAAAATAAAAACTGCACAGGTGTATCTATCACAGACTTCCTGAAAGCGACCCATGACAATTTCTTACCATCACAGCCACTAATTAAAGAAAGGAACTTATGTTGCACAAAATCTCAGATTGTCACAGCCAATGTCTCTGGAAGGGTTAGGGAGAAGCAGTAGCATCTAGAAATGTGGGGCAGTCACAGAATATCAGGTTGTGTGGGATGTGGTTAGACCGCCTAGGGCAGCAAAGCGAATCACAATTCGCTTCTAACACAATGATGACCTCTGCTCAGTTTCCTCTTCCATGAAATGGAAATCATAATATTGACATCGTAAGGTTTTTGTGAGGATTAAGGGTTATCGGGCCTATCAACCAGATTGCCAAAAACAAAGCATATGCTCAATAAAACCAATACCTATTAGTATCATGCTCTTCAGCAGCAGCAGCAAGGTCAAGGAGAAACAGAGGAATGGTCTTATGCTGACAATGAATGTTTTCTGCTTTTATCCTCAACTTTATTTTGCTATCAAGTTGGTCTTGGTGGAGTCTAACATTTCTAGTCATCAATTCTGGCACAGGAATAAGATTACTGTGGAGTTGTAATTCCATTGTGGAAACACATGGAAATAGCCTCAGGATAATAGCCCAGGTAATAGCCCAGGTAAGCCCAACTGGGCTTACCTGGGTTAAGTCATTCTCAATTTCCCTTGCTTACCAGGTCTGAACACACAATCTGATAACGGCATATACTTTGCCTTAGAAAAGCTGCATCTTCATTTCCCCAATTAGGCTCTTGAATACATGTATTCTCTCTTCATGAAATTTCTTTTGCTCCTTTTGAGTTGTAGAACCCGATGAAGGATAAGCAAATAAGTAAAGCTCAATATGAAAGGTTTATTATTATCTTCTGAACTTGTTTGTTTTTGAGCTTCATTGCAAAGTTCTGGTTTAACTAGCTCAGATTAACCTCCTCTAGATAAATTCCACATTAGATGTTGCTTTTTTAATTCATTGCCAAGAATCTGTTGTTTTTTGTATGTCCATTTTTCTGACAGCAATAATGTAAGTGATAACTTACTATGTTTCCCTTTTTGTCTGACTACAAGGAAATTCGGGGCAAAGCTGGGCTGCTCCATTAAAGTTAGCTAATTTATACCTCTTTTCCATACCTATTTTCTCTTTTTTCATTGTACATTTTTAATCTGTCCAGATTTTGGAAGTCAGGAAGTATAATTTTTTAAAGTAAATTTTAACCAAGTCATATTCATTTCTCAACTACCATACACCAGTTCAAAAAGGTCTTAGTAGCTTTCTATTGCTTGACAAAAATCCGGAGGCTATTTCCATGTGTTTCCACATATTGCTAATTTGTTCCAGCTGCTTGTTTAAGCTTCAGGTTTTGGAAGTCTCTGGGTCACAGAGGCTCAGGGATGTGGTAGAAACTAGGGACTATTATGATAAGTCCCCCATAAATTATAATAAAGGAAATAATCATCATTCCCATTGAATTATTCCCATAGAAGAAATTAAACTCGAGCTAACATAGAACTCAAGAAGATAATTTCTCCAGCCCTGATTTGAAACATGGGCAGTTCTGGAAAAAAATCAAGCAGGAGTTAAATCAGTGAATCAAACCTATTGTTCCAGAAATTATATTCAAATAAAGGCAGCAGTTTAAATCTGAGAGCTCTGTTTGTGATGCAAATCAAAGGGAAAAAGATACTTCTGTTTAATAAGCCAATATGCACTTCAGCAGAGCACACACATTGTGTACCACTTTACATCTTTTCTGATAGACTGAGAGAAGACTAAGCCATGCATGGATTAACCAGCCCTGACACTGTTCATTTTTCTTCAACCGCAGGTAATTATCCTGTATAATTCTCCTACGCAAAAATTAAAACTGCATGAATTAACAATGATCTTGTTTTCCTACATCCAGTAATTAAAACAAAATTGATTAAGGGACACTTTGCATGTGGGTATGTACTAGGCAACAGTCCTTATCAAAGGGAAGGAATGATGCCTTTTCCTTTCAAGTTGGCTTTTTCCAAATTTCCCTCCCCTTTGGGGGAGTTGTTGAGATCTCCCAGACAAGTGAGGGACAGCCCTTTCACAAGGAGGAAGGAGATGCTTGCACTGATAAGCTGGCATCTATCTGGATGCCTGGCTTACTCTGAGCAAAATTGCCTGTTTCATTTCTCATGATAGGCACCTTTGCAGACACACTGCTTACTTAGCTGGAATAATGAACGTTCCGGCTGAATAATGTGAAAAAAAAATTGTCATAGGGTCCCAATAGTCTCATTAATGCCCGATATCAACCGCGAACCTCATTGAAAAATGCATGGACTGTCTGATATTGAGCTTCTAAGCCGAGTGATTTGGTGGCTGCATTGAGGGGAGGGGGTCTTTACACCCATAAACATGGCTCAGGTTTAAAGCTGTGCTCTGCCCTTACTAATTTTGCTGTGTCTCAGTTCTCTCGTCTATAACTGGAAATGATAATAGCAATTACAGATTATAGTCTGGACTCAATGAATTAATACGTGTCTGGCACACTGGAAATGCTAGTAAATGATAGCTATTGTTATTAAAGAAACACGTTTTTATTTAGATTGGGGGTTTTCCACATAAAAGGGGTTTGGTATTAACATGCATTATGAGATACATGTGCACACCTCTGTAATTTTGAATTTGCATTTCTTTTTTAAAGCTGCACCAGTGAATCCTCTCAGCCCCCGCACCTCTAGTCTATACCCCAGTTCTTCTATGCAATCACTCACTCACTCACTCACTCACTCACTCACTCACTCACTCACTCACTCAATCAATCAATCAATAAAAACTGCACTAACTTCAGAGTCTGTGCCCTGGAAGGCATTCACTGTGCCTGAATCTGGGATCATGTGATTTACTTAAAAGGAGGAGATGCATGGAAGGTTGTTTCGTTGTATGTAGAATCTAGGTGCAAAGTGGAGTTGGGTTTATTTTCCCCAGCTAGACTGTAAAGGAGTGAGACTAGTCTCATCTAAATGAAAACTATCCATTCCCTCAACGTGGTTTCTTCAGCACCTCTAGCTTGAGAACTAGATATACACACACATGAAAACATCCTGAGTTAACGTAGCCCCTTAGCTGTTTCTTGCTTTGGCTATTTTCTTCCATCAGTGGGGAAAGAGCCATTTTGGACAATCAGGGAGCCAAAAAAAAAAAAACCTACATCTGGAAAATATCTTAATGTTCCTTACACACACAATGAGGATCTTAAAAAAAAAGAACCCTTGAAAAAGAAACACCACGTGTTGTGGCTATCCTATTTTAGGCCAAAGACCATTCTGACAAAACTCAAAGGGCATATCTGGGGGGTGAAAGAGGGGGAGGGATGTCATGGGAGCCTGAAGAGGGAGCAGCTCCTGACCTTTCTCATGTCGTTAGAGGAGCAGGTTTCCACATGCAAAATACAGCATCAAATTGAGATCTTTAGTCAGGTAATAAGAGAACATAGTCATATTTCAGGCTCCTGATGAATTTAGCCTCAAATAGGCCATATTTGGTGATTGCAGGCAGCAGGGAGACAGAAGCCGCCACCCTCCTTCTCTCCAGCGTGCCTGGCTCTGGCTGCCTAGTTTAGAGGGGGTGGTGTCCTGGGGTGGAGAGACCCCAGAGGAGGAGCGAGAACAGCTTATCACTAGCCTCTCACATACACTGACACCGTGGTCTTGGGCAAGCCAGTCAAACCTTTTGTTTTCTTTCCTAATTTGTGAAACCAAGACATTCATGTTAGTCCTGCTTCTATCACAGGGTTTATTTTCTTATTTTTATTTTTTTAAAGATTTATTTATTTATGCATACAAGCACTAGGGTACAGGCCAGAGGTGTGGGGTGGGGGTGGGGGTGAGAGGATTCACCACAGAGAGCGGGGAGCAGAATAGGCAGATCAACTGAAGTACACTGCTGAGGGGAGCAGTGGGCACAGCAGGAGAGGTCTGCTAGGCCATGTGGGTCCCCTCCCTGGCCGGCAGCAGGGATCGAACTTGTGCTGCAGTGGCTGCGGTTTGCTTCATAGTGAGTTGCTTAACCCACTGCGCCACCAGGGAGGCCCTATCACAGGATTTAAATCACAAGATGCTGTGGTTTAAATGGGACAATGAATTTGAAAACTACAAAACTCTGCAGCAATAGGCTGCTACCGCTTGGATTAATACATCATTATGTCCTTGAACTTATTACGTCCTTGAACATATTACCTACTTAAATATAGTATGCTCCCTTGAATTTAACCTTGAGTCTCAGGAATGTAAACTTACATATGAAGGAAGTGTGCAGAGAACAGGATAGAAAAAGACGATACCACAGTCAGTCTGCTGGGAAGAAGGGTCTGCTACCATAGCTACCTGCCTTTCAGAGACCATGTCACTGACTAATCCCAGCTACAATTCTCTTCTGTTCCATTTCCTCAGAGGGCCCTCAGCTTGAGGATACGTCCCATGGCAAAGGTCTATAGTATCTCTATTTGCCCGCCTGAGACAGTGCTACTTATTTATTGTTTTATTGAGGTAACATTGGCTTACCACACGGTGTAGGTTTAAAGTGTACAACTTCACACCTTAACATCAGTGTCACATTACGCCCAAAACCAAGTCTAGTTAGCATCCACCCCCATGCAATCCACCCTCTCTCCATGGTTCCACCCACGCCCAATTCCTTTCCTGTAGGTAAACACCCGTCTGTTATCAGAATCTAGGGATTTGTTCCTTTGCTTGTTTCCTTTGTTGTTTTACCTTCTACACAAGAGTGAAATCACAGGATATTTATCTTTCACCTTCTGACTTACTTCTCTCAGCATGATCCCCTCAGGGTCCACTGATGTTGTCTCAAATGGTAAGATTTCATCCTTTCTTAATAGCTAAGTAGAGACAGTTCTAATCAAATTTTTAAAAAAGATTCACTTATTTATGTATACAAGAACTGGGGTACAGGCCAGAGGTGCAGGGGAGTGAGAGGATTCACCAGAGATAGAGTGGGGAACAAACAGGCTGATGTACTGAAATGCACTGCTGAGGGGAGCAGTGGGCGAGGCAGGAGAGGTCTGCTGCGCCATGTGGGTCACCTCCCCGGTCAGCAGCAGGGATCAAACTTGTGCTGCAGTGGCATTTGCTTCATAGTGTGTTGCTTAACCTGTTGCGCCACCAGGGAGGCCCCTCTACTCAGATTTTTTAAATACTTATTCATTCTACCACCCCACTCGCCTAAATCCTCCTCCCAAGAAGCCAACCAAAATATGTGACAGTTGCTTTTGATAGCTATTTTAAAAATGAGTTTCTTAGGCCAGTATTCTACAAGAGGGGAAGAGAGATTTTAGATTTAGTTAAGCCATTACTGACAGCTGTCATTTATTTGCCTCACAGTGAAGAAATTTGATAGGAACAACATGAGAATGTGATTTTAATTGACCTTTTCCTGCATCTGCTACATGGGCCAATCCAGTTATTTACTGCCGTGTGACAAATCTTTCCCCAAGTGTGGTGATCCCAAATAACATCATGAGTCAGGAACTGGGAAAAGCCCTCGCTCAGCCTCTCATGCAATCAGATGGTAGCCAGACATGGAGCAGCAAAGCCTGGGAAGAGCCAGGAACTTTTGGGCATCCTGCTCTGGTCTTACAGTCTCAGGTCTCTTCCCGTGGCTGAGTAGTTTGGGCTTCCTCACACCATGGCAGCCTCAGGCAGCGGAGGGCTTCCGGAGCTAATGGTCCAGCCAGTAAGGTTGAAGTTGAGATATCCTTTATGATGAAGGCTTGGAAGTCACATTCTCTTTTGGTAGTGGAAGTCACAGTTTGGAGGGGCAGGAACAGAGCTCTTCTCAGTGGGAAGAGCATGTGGGGTGCGAGACACAGCTGGGCTCACCTTTGGAAAACATAATGTCCCATAAAGATTGACTATAAATAGTTAAGAGTTAAGCTACAGGATGCCAATATTAGTCCCTGATACTAATATTCACATACAATATCTCCTTAATCCCACCCTGCAAGCAGATCTAATAGACCAGATAGTAGCTTCTAGTATGATGCCTTCTCTCCCCTACGCTCCTGTGCCTTAGTGACTTAAAGCTTGTGAAACGTCCTAAAAATCTCAAGCATCCACTTCTGTTCTACCACATGCCACCATCCCTCAGGGCGGAACGTGGCATATCCACCTGTGGCTTTCAGGCATCCCATGACTTCCCACGGCAGCTGCGCCGAACATACGTGATTCCAGTCTCTCGAGGTCATCCCAGCCTCCTCCTGGGGTGCCTTCCTGTCTCCACACTGGGAAGCCGAAAGTAAGACATCCCAGAATTCCCTCCAGACAGGATTCTGCAGGTGATGTGGGCCTCCCAGCCTGACACACTTGCATAAGATTTGAAGGCAAAAGCAATGAAGCAACTGTGCATTTCCATTTCCTGTGATTGAGATAACAAACTGCTACAAATATGAGGGTTTATGATGACACACATTTGTTATCTTACAGCTTCATAGGGCAGAAGTCCAAGATAGGTCTCACTGGACTAAAAGCAAGTGGCTGTGTCCTTTCTAGAACACTAGGGGAGAATCCATTTCCTTGGTTTTATCTAGCTCCCAGCAGTCACCCACATTCTTTCTTTTGTTACCCTCTGCTCCATCTTCAAGGCCTGCAGTGTTTTACTGTTGGAGCCCAGCTTCCATAGTCACATGACCACAGCTGGGATGGTCCCATTTTTTAAGGAATGATGTAGACTGGATTCACTTGGACAATCCAGGCTGAGGCACCTCAAAGTGCCTGATCTGATCATATCTGCAAAGTCCTTTTTGCCATGTAAAGTAACATGTCCATGGGGACCAGGGATTAGGGCATAGATACCTATGTGGGTGGACCCAGTACGTTGCCCACTGCGCCATACTTCTGTTTCTTCTATTGTCACAACAGCAACTACCTTTGGGATTGACCTGGTTTTTCTGGGGTGACTTCCTGGCTGACTGTTTCTTGATGACGGCATGGCAGTCACATTCTGGAGGCAGCAGAATCTGAAGTCAGTAGGTAATTTCTTGACTACTGACCAGTGGCCGCACTAGTGGCCCAGTTTTACAAGGTGACTTTCAAAGTTGTTCTGGAAAGCTTGACCTAGAATGTGTTTCTTTGACCATCCCAATTCGATAATTCTGTAAGTCATTTTATTTTATATCTTTTCTGCCAAGTGGATTCTGTTGTCTGCAACAGATGAATGTTCTCAATGCTATATCCCTGTGTGTTCATCCTTCTCTTCCCAGAGTTCCACTTACTTCTGAGGATGAAGCATTTCCAAGACAACACTAAAGTAGATCAGAACTTAGGGGAGGAGATGTATCATTTTTAAGTGGTTAACATGCAACTAATAATCGCATAAACTAAAAGTATGGTGTTGCCATTCAAGAGTGACTAGTTGGTAGTTATTCTGGAACCTTCATTTATAGTAGCTAATCTTGAACTTCCACATAGCAATAGGGCACCTATGTGTCACATTAATTAGAAGATAGATTGTCATAGTCAGGGCCAAGACCAGGTTGCTGCAGGTCTTCATTTGTAGCAAAAAATGGGGAAGTCAAATGCTATACTGGGAATAGCCTCTTGGGAGTTAAACTAGCTCCAGGAAACTGTCACTTTGCATTTATTCCTATTAGGAGGAAAAAAGTCCCGTGCTCTTTGTGTTCATCTGCATTGCTTTGGTATTTGTAAGGTACCCTCCTCCCCTCCTCCTGCCCATGCTACCCTTCCAAAAGTCCTTCTAAAGGACAATGGCAGAAGGAGACAAGTTTGAAGAGAATGGAGTCTTTGTTCATTCAGTTCCTTCCTGAACAATTCACTTGAGAAGGAAGCGATCACTTCCAAGGCTACAGATGAAGGCCAATAGCATCAAACCCAAAAGATAAGTAACATATACAAGAAAGTTAGAAGACACTTTTTCTGTGGATACTTTGTTCTCGGTCTGGTCATTGCCAACCTTGTTTCAGCAGCATCATCATTATTAATAGCCTCATTTCACAATCATTCCCTTCTGACTTGCCTTGCCAGGCATATCTCTTTGTTGTCCTGAAATTTCCTACCTTCAGTCTTAAATTTAGGTCACAGGCAGTCAATGAATGTTTGATGCCTACTATCTGCCATGCAGCATGCAAGCACTGAGGATACAGCAAGGGGGAAAACAGACCCTCTGTACCTTCAGGGAGCTTACAATCTGGCCTAATCTTCCTTTCTGGTAAATCTTCCCTACTCCCTTCCATTTCTCTGTAATCTTATAGCAGATGCATGGATGAACTCTTCCTTGACTGCTCCAAACACAGCCTGCTTCCCCTTCCTCTGACCTCCCACTGCCTTTATTTCTGGAGTGAGTAGAAGACTTCTGAGCGAGAGGAGATGCTCTTTATAATTATTTTGCGATCTACAGATGTCTACAAAGCAAACCAAGACAGATGGCTCACACACTATCCAATAGTTGAATACGTCTCTCCCAGACTGTGCACTTCCTGGAAGATACAATCAGTATCTTTTACTTTTAGTTTATTATTTTATTTATTTATTTTTCTTACAATGTTTGCTTTCTTTTCTAGGTGTAGTCCCCATAGAATTCCCACCACCAATTCAGCCATGCACCATCACTGTAGTTCCTAGTGCTCTTCCCTCTCCCTGCCTTGATCCCAACCCCTCCCTCTTCCCTGCGGAATGTCTCTGATTTGTAGTTAGTCATCTGTTTATTTTTGTTTTGTTGTAGTTTTCTGTTGTTGTTGTTGATGTTATTATAATAATTTTTTTATCCTTGATCTCCTATATCCCTCCTATAAGTGAGACCATCTGGTATTTTTCTTTTTCCTTCTGACTTATTTCACTGAGCATACAAGCAACCATAAATGTTGGCAAAGATGTGGTGAAAAAGGAACTCTCCTACACTGCTCGTGGGAATGTAAACTGGTCCAACCTCTTTGGAAAGCTGCATGGAGGTTCTTCAGTCCACTAAAAATGGAGCTACCCTATGACCTAGCAATCCCACTCCCAGGGATTTACCCAAAGGACACAAAAACATTAATTCAAAAGACTACACGCACCCCTATGTTTATTGCAACATTATTTATAATAGGTAAGACTTGGAATCAACCCAAATGCCCCAAAACAGACAACTGGACAAAGAAGATGTGGTTTATAGACACAATGGAATATTATTCAGCAATCAAAAGAAGACAAACTAGAGCCAGTTACAGAAACATGGATGAAGTCTGAAGGGAATCTTTTACTTTTATATTGAATGAAAACCCTAACTTTGACCAGATCTCAGCATATTTGCTCAGTGAGTCGGGAAAAAAAAAAAGTAGCACTCCCCTAAGTTATATAGCACCATAAATTTAGACTTGAAATCCATCTCAAATATAAAAATGATTATTAATCACCTATTACCTTTCAGAATACTAACTAATATGTAAAACATTTCCCTGGCAGAAGTCCTCCCTTCTTGGGATAACAGAGAGATTGTTTTGATATTATAGACCACAGCATAGAAATGATCTACCTTGTTTGCCTTCACTGTTGAAAAAAATCTAATTTCCTTTTTAATTAACATAATGAACATGTGAAAACATCCATCTCCGCACAGTACTCATCAAGTAAGCAGCACACAATAAAATTCATTGGAGTGGCTTCTCTTTGTGATGGTGTCTGGGGTTTCCTTTGAGGCAACCCCCTCAGCATCGGTCTCTTGTAAAATGATCCTTTCTCGATATGCAGCCACATTCTGAGATGACATCATTTTGCAGGAACATTTGCAAAAAAAATGGGATGAGTGTTCAGTGACCAAAAACCTTGGCCATTAACCCAGAGAGAAACTTGGCCTCAGAGGGAAATTCAAAGGAGGAAGAGGACATATGGGTGTTTTAATATAAAATTCATTCAAGATCCACATGTGGGCTTGAGGTTCCCAATATGCACAAAGGTGAGGTTTTTATTTGCAGGGGAAAACGTGGCGAGATAGTGCCCATAAGGCTAGGATTTCCAAAGCAGAAAGAAATGAAGCCAAAGGAGGGTTCTTTCCAGAAGAAAAGGGACGTACTCATAATTGTTTTCCTTTCCAGAACAGATCTTTCTAATAATCACATCGCAGGTTGTTTACATGACAACTGCTTTACGACACCATTGAACATCTAGGTTGGTCTTTGGGGAACCAATTAGGAGCTGCTGGTTTATCTGTCCCTCCTTTCCCCACCCCCAGCCCCAATTCTCTTTCCCATTGTCTGTTTTCAGCTGGTATTCTTTTCTGGTTGAATGACCACAAACACAAGCTGTCTATCTCCTCCAGCTCATGGAGTTCAACTTGGCAGATGAAAATAACCTTGGTAAAGGAGCTGTTCACAAGCACCAGGCCCTGCTTGCAGCCACCAGGGCAGAGGAAGCCCGAGTGGAAAGTCAAATTTGCCCCTGCCCCGAGGAGCAACCATTGTGTGAGGAAAATGGACTTTTACTTGTAGCACCACTTCCTCCCAAGGAGAGCCAAAAACTAGTTTTAGACTTCTGACTTCTTTTCAGAAAGAAAACAAGACAGTTTTTTATCCTCCCTACAACCCCTCCAGACCCAGCCCACTGAATGCAGTGAACAGTAAAATGAAACACTGATTTGCAAACTCTTCAACCCAAGCAACCCTTTGCATGATCTGGCCATTTCATACGTGCAATGCAAGCTGTGTAGCTCACCCTCCACTACTGTCTTTGCCTGGGCTCTAGTGTCTTGACACCAAGTGATGAGTCAATCTGTGAGTTAAAACACAACCTAGCAGTGATTTGGTGACATTCAGAAGGGGCAAGAGGTTGGGGTTTTATCACAGAAGAGATGCTTCCATTTCAGCAACCTCAGATTTAGGGTGGGACATCCAGCAGCCATTGGCAGGACCCCAAGTCAATGGACTCCATTGCTACAGAGTGGCATCCTCATGTGAGCTTAGTTATCAGCTTCTCTGGATAGAAATACATCTTCCCAGCCCTTGTCTTCTAGGGCATCTTTGAAAGGGACTGGTCCCTTCTCTGCTGAAAATAATTTTACTTTGCAATCAACAAAAGGGAGAAGAGTCATTTTTGGAACTTGCATTTGAGGACTCCGAATTCCACGCCAGTCTCTCGACCGTGCTTTCAGGTTTTCCTCACTTTAGTTTGGTGTTTATTTATAATAAAGGACACGTATTCAAAGCAAAACTCTTACATTGGCTTGTCAGGGGAAAAGAGAAGCAAAACAATTGGGGATCTCTTAGAAAAAACATTCACATGCCGTATGTTTTGACTAGACAGATTCTCCACTGGTCAGGTTTTCAGATGTTTGGATGCGGCAGATTTTTGGAAGGACACGTGCATTACCTTTTTGAGAAGAGTCATGATTTGGGAGTACCTCAGTCAAGGGGCAGTGGGACACAGGGTGTCCCCCCCAGAGTGCTGGGGGTATTATAAGGGGGGGGGGGTCTAGCTGCTATGACCACAAGGAGACATGCCCCTGCAGTTTGTTCCTAAAGAAGGTGGACAGCTACTGGTCCTTCTTAATTAGCCACTGGAGAATAGTGTGTGATGCTAGTTCTTGGAGAGTTCACAGCTGACCTCCCCCTGCTTGTGACAGCAGCTAAAACAGCTTGATGGAGACCCAATGGAGGTGGATGGTGGGTGTTAGTGGGCAAATGCAGAGAGGGGTTCCAAAAAGACTGTGGAAGCCGGAGGAAGAGGCGGAATAAGCAAACAGAAATAGTGGAGGGGGGTGGAAGCTGAGAGGGCTATCCCTACAGCCAGAGAAATATAACACAAGACATGAAGGACAAAATGATTAGGTGTCAGAGGGGCAAATGCTCCTATATATAAGGTGCCAGTCTGGTATCAAGGATTCAAGTACAATTTCTTTGGCAGTGCTATAAATGATTCCTCACAGTCTGAGAACTTCAACCACGTGCATGGATATGAGCTGCAGGGGAGCAGGGAGGAGAGACAGCTCCAACGAGCTGCTAGGACAATCGTGATTGTCATTGTATCCCCGCCCCCCCATATAAGCTTAAACATTTCCTCTCAGTGATTCAAGCAACATGTAGGTGTGGGCACGGATAAGGACCTTGGATGCTGCCTTCACCCCCTCTTTCCCCCAACAGAATCTGCCAAGGCTTTCTACTCGCTCTTTTGCTTTTCAGGCAGCTGTCACTTCGCACCGGGGACTTGCACAGGGCTCCCGTCACCTTAACCTCTGGATGGCTTCTGATGGTCTAATTTCAAATAACACCTACTCCCTTCTAAATCGAGGTTCCTTATCTCCCCTCCCCCCACCTTGGGGTGGGGGGATATCCGGTTATAGTCTCGCAGAAACCGATGTGCAGATCCTTACCTTCTCCAGACGCCTCCCAAGCCACGGAAACTTGCAGGGGTGCTCGGGTGCTCCGGTTCTCCGGTGCATCGCCCCTCCCCCATCTTGCCAGACACAGGTCGGCATGGAGGCCCAGAGGGGCCCCTCCTCCCAATTCCAATTTGGAATTCAGGAGACACAGCGGTGAAGAGGCTGATTCCCAGCCAGGCTCAATCTGAGCAGCCTGAGAGCAAGTTAACACCCCGGAGACCTCGATCCCAGCCTGGAGCTGGACTCCCCCAAAGGCGCCGATAGTCCCGGAAGCCTTTTATGGCGACGGGTCACCCAGGAACCCCAACCCGAGGGCGCTCACATCCCCTACCTTCCCCCGGGGCACCGCTCATCCGGCCACAAGCGCCCTTGCCCCAGAAATGCCTCAGCCCCGGGCACCGCCGCGGGCACCTCACCACCCCTGAACTTCTGGGTACCCCTCAATTTCACCTTCAAAAGTACGTGTGCCCCTTTCATTCGACAACTTCGCATCTCTCAGCGGGGGGATCAGGCACCCCGACGCCGGGAGCCGGACGATGCCAGGACGCTAGGGTTCCGACCGCTCCGGAGCGTTGCAGCGCTCCTTCAAGCCCAGGACACCCAGACCTCACTCCGGGCGAAGCAAAACTGGAGCAAATAAAAAGGGGCACGTACCTACAGACGAAGGCTTCTGGTCATGACAGGAGGGGCGCCAGGGCCCTGGCACTGAAAGCCTCCGTGCCAAGGCAATGCCCGGGGCTGCCCGCACCTCCGGTTCTGCAGGCAGCCTGCGTTCGCTCGCTTGCGGGACAAAGGGCCCAGCCGTCGGGCCCCGGAGTCCTCGGGGATCGGATCCCAGGAGCAGCCGTGCGGGCGAAGGTGCGGGGCTGGCGGGCGCGAGGGTGGCGGAGCGCTGAGCGTGCACGGCGGGGCGGGCGGGGCAGCGCGAGCGGGCGGAGCAGGGGGCGCGGCCGTCGGTCCGCGTCATGGTGCGGGGAGGGGTGGGCGGGGACGCAGCTGCTTGACAGTTAACTTCGGTCCAACTCTGCGAGCTGCGCTCGGGGCTCGGCCTCCAGCTGATCACCGGCACGCCCTGCTCCTTTGCATTTGCTAGTGCTGCGGTTTCGGAATCCGCGCCCGAGGGCGAGCCGGGTGCTTTGAGAGCATTGGACGGCGGGGGGGGGGGGGGGGGGGGGGGGGCAGGGGAAACCAGACAGTGGCGAGCAAAGGGTCAGCTTTGGGGATTTCAGTAGAGACGGTGCAAGGAAAACAACTCAGACTTCGTGTGTGTGTGTGTGTGTGTGTGTGTTGCCCGTGGCTAGAAGCCCGTCCCCCACCCCGGAGGAGGATGGCTGGTTTTTGTGGGCATACCCGTAGGGCCTCTCGAGCAGAGATCTTAATGACTGGGGAGAAGCAGAGATGTTTTTTTGTTTTGATGGATTTAAACTATAGGTGACACTTTACTTTCGAGAAGTGTGGATCAAAAAGTTTTTTGAACTTCTTCAAAAAGTTCTTAAGACCATAAGTCTTTTGAAGTAGAAACTGAATGGGATTTGGCATCTACAACGCCCCAGAAATAAAATTTCTGCCTCCTTCCTTAATTAGGAAATCCTTGCTCGGCCTCGGTTTCCTTATCTGTAAACCCATCGCACTGAATAATTTCTGTATTTAGAACATGTTAAGTAGAACGGCACTGCCAGGTGTGTTTTCTCCCTTTCCGCAACTTAATATTCAATAGCTTCATGAAGGAATTAATAAAATCAATGAACTTAAACAAGCCCACACAGGAGACATCCTAGGAAACTGTGTCTACACTGGAAAGACCCACATCCAGGTGTGATAAGGACCCTGCATTCTAATCAACCACATCTTAACCCACCTACAACACAATAGGAGCAGAGTGAACTTGGTCTATAGAAAGACCGCCCAAGAGCAAGCCCTGGTCACTGATTCTCTCCCTGAGGTCAGGAAGGGGAGTTTGAATAGTATCTTGTCCTTCATTAAAAAAAAAAAAAGATTTATTTATTTATGCATACAAGAGCTAGGGTACAGGCCAGAGGCATGGGAGGTGAGAGGATTCACCAGACAGAGCGGGGAGCAAAACAGGCAGACTGACTGAAACACACTGCTGAAGGGAGCAGCAGGTGAGGCAGGAGAGGTCTGCTGTGCCATGTGGGTCCCCTCCCTGGCTGAGGAACAAACTTGCACTGCTGTGCCACAGATGCATCACAGTGCAGCGCTCAACCCACTGCGCCACCAGGGAGACCCATCTTGTCCTTCATAACAGGTGGATTTTTCCAGAAATCTACCTCCCTCTGCCCTTCTTCCAAGTTACAAAATAGTTTCTGACAGCACTGTCTTCCCATGTAAACATCCCTTTGGAGAAGAAAACTGTTCATTACATGACATGAACATTCCAGTTCACCTGGCAAACTATACTTGGTATGTCTTCAATATGGGTGTTCTGGTTAATACACAAATCCTAGCTAGTTGACTTGACCTGAGTTAAATTTTACAAACATAGACACTGCTGTTTATCGACTTGCTTCTTCTAGGCTCCAGTTACTACCCATTTCGTCGATGGGAAAGTGAGGATTCAATAGAGTTAAGGTGACTTGTCCAAGGTGACACAATTTAATTAACTTTAGATAAATATATCTGGGTTCACGCATCTGCAAAACATGGGCTGTGGTGGCCTGATTATCCCTTGTCATAATCTCTTCTCTTTCATCCCTGTTGGAGCACCAGTGACAATTAAACCCAGGTCTCCAGAATTTCTCTACCTACATTATCCATCCTCACTTCCTTTCACCTCTGTGATGACTCTCCAGCACTTTCCAGGCTAAATAAACTCGATATGGATCGGCAGGGGATCTGCACCTTCACAAATCCCCCAAACATCACTTTGCCTCTTGGCAGCCACTAAAATGATCACAAAGAACTTGCTTTTTAAACACTCATTCATATGATCAGTATCTATGGAGAACAGAGGAAGGAGCAGGGAGTAAAAGAAAGAACACTTTTTACAAGCTAAATGGAGATGAAAAGATTAAGAGTGTGGGAGCTGAGTGATATTGTTTAAGACAATGGTAGAATAGATGACAAGCCAAAGTAAGGCTCCAAGTCAAATGATTTCCTCCTCTCTTTCCACCCCCAAATAAGCCAAACCAGTAGAAGAGAGAAGAGAGAAGATGGAATCTCTCCTTGAAAATAGTTAGATTTTTATTTATTTATGCATACAAGCACCTCGATCCCAGCCTGGAGCTGGACTCCCCCAAAGGCGCCGATAGTCCCGGAAGCCTTTTATGGCGATGGGTCACCCAGGAACCCCAACCCGAGGGCGCTCACATCCCCTACCTTCCCCCGGGGCACCGCTCATCCGGCCACAAGCGCCCGTGTCCTTTAGAGGACTAGAGGAGTTCTATGAATGATGTGCAAATAAATATTTTTGATGAATTTTCAACTTCCCCCTCAGTGTAGTTCCATCCATCCATCCATCCATCCATCCATCCATCCATCCATCCATCCATCCATCCATCTATCCAACCATCCAACCATCCATGGCTTTAAGTCATGTTCATATGTCAAAGATTCCCAGGTTTACATTTCCAACAGAATTCTCTTCTAAGTTCAGATATCTAAGTACCCATCTAAAAATTCCAGTTAATTCTCAATTCTCTTCCATTGTAGACCAAACCTGGTGCCCCCCTGTACTTAACATCTCAGTAAAATAAATCATATCAATATCCAGCCAGAGGCCAGAAATCTGAAAGCCAATGCTGATTCTCTCTTTCCTCTACTTCCCACAGTCAGTTCATCGACATAACCTGCTGATTTGTCTCTGAAACACTTCTGGTCATTGGGTACCTGTCTCTAGTGCTACTATCATCCTTTCCCAAGATCCTTCATATCTTATTATCTCTATTCCTGGCCTCCACCCTGCCCTTCCCTAAAATCCATTCTCCCCTGAGGCTGCCAACTTTAAGCCAGACCTAAATTGATCTTTAAGGATTCCTGCCTCTTGATATTCACATCCTGTTGTAATCCTTTTCCTCCTTGTGTAATCCACACTCCATGAGTGTGGGCTGATTTAGAGATTTACCTCTAGCCAGTGGACCGACTATGTGATGAGATTGCGGTTGATTACATTATAGAATATTTTGCCTTCTTCCTTGCGTGTAGACGTCCTTGCTGCCTTTGATGAAACAAAGTACCCTGTTGAAAAAGTCCATCTGATGAGGATCTCAGGTCCTCTCTCCATCCCAAAACATTGAATCCTGCCAATGATCAGGTGAGCTCAAAAGTGGATCTTTCCTCATTCAAGCCTGCTGATGAAATCCCAGTCCTGGATGATGCCTTTATTATAGCCCTGGGAGAAATCTGAAGCTAACCTGTGCCCACAGACCCATTAAAAGAAGCATCTATTCTTTTAAATGGCTATTTTTGTGGCACTTTGTTAAGTGGCAATAGATAACTCATCCAAGAAAAGTAACCTTTTAAAATACATATTATGTGTGGTTACTCTTTGGCGTATGATCCTGCACTGGCTCCTCATTATTATAGAATAAAATCGATAAGACCCTTTTTAGAGTCCTTGCATGAGTGAGGCACCTGACAACATAGATCTTCATCACAAGGACATAATCCTTATTGGATTGTCTCATCCAAATCCCAGAAGTTAAATGCTTTGCCCAATGGCATATAACCAAATAAAGAGTCCACACTAAAACTCAGTTCCCCTGATGTTTGGTCCAAAGGTCTTTGTATTGACCTCTCAAATCACAGTCTTTTCTGTGATCTCCTAAATATTTGTCTTTGTTAATTTCTCCCTGTCCCCCCTCTCTCTGTTGTTGCCATTTACTTCCTTCTAGTTCTCTATAATTGCCTACATGGGATTCTTCTTCTTCTTTAAAAAGATTTATTTATTTATGTATATAAGAACTAGGGTACAGGCCAGAGGTGGGGGGGGAGCTGAGAGAATTCACCAGAGACAGAGTGGGGAGAGAACAGGCAGATGGACTGAAATACACTGTTGAGGGGAGCAGCGGGGAGATGCAGGAGAGGTCTGCTGCAGCATGTGGGTCCGCTCCCTGGCCAGGGATTGAACTCCTACTGCAGTGGCTGTGGATGCTCCACTGTGTGGTGCTTAACCCCTTGTGCCACAAGGGAGGCCCCTAAACGAGATTCTTCTTACCCTAAAACTTCACCAAGGAGATACCTTGGCTAAGCCCTTATAACCTCATCCAGAGAAATAGGAAAGCCCAGAGCTTCTCAGGCACAGGAGTTGGAGACAGTATTGAAAACTCCCCTAATATGAGACTTGATGTCACTTTCATACCAGTGGAAAGAAATGGTTCGGTCCAGAGGAAGAACACTTTAAAACAAATCATTTCCCTCTCCCCTCATATGTCCATCTTAATGGAAAACACTCCTAGATACAAATGACAGTTATTATTTCAACTCAGGTACCAGGAACCCAGCCCAGGGCGGAAGCTCAGAGGGAAATATGAAAGTCATGGAAGCTGATTGGTGGGTACGGCTGGTGGTGAGGACAGCCGTAAATAAGCAAGGTGGGTGTTATGAAAGAGGAAGTACCATGGGTGCTATGGGAACAGTGATTATTTTGGGTGCCATAAACAGGGTGTTTGAACTTGAGCTGCACTCAAAATGGTCTCTTTCAATAACTGAATTTTATCTTTTTTCCCCTTCATGGACTTTTTTTAAGGTTTATTTATTTATGCATACAATAGCTGGGGTACAGACCAGAGTCGAGCAGAACAGGCAGATTAACTGAAACACACTGCTGAGGGGAGCAACAGGCGAGGCAGGAGACGTCTGCGACACCATGTGTGTCCCCACCCTAGCCGGGGATCGAACTCACACTGCTGTGCTGAGGATGCTTTACAGTATGGTGCTCAATCTCTGCGCCACCAGGGAGGCCCTCATTGGCGTTTTTAAAGCCCTTCTTGGTTGGGGAACAGAATGGCCAAGGCACTTAGATTGTTTTTTTCAGCCACGCACCAACCCCCATAAATATGCAATTCATCAGGAGAGAGCAAAGGCACAGCCAAACCCCAAAGTTAGTTGCCTGATGTAGGGCTGCAGGTACTTAATACAGAACTCAGAAGTACCTGTGGCTATTAGGAAACAAAGCTGAAGCTCCACTAGGAACATCTCAGAATTTCAGTGACATCTGAGCACCCTTGTCCGTCCATGAGGCTGGGTGTGCGGGCTCCCACTGTTGGTCTAGCTGACTAGTCTTAGAGAGAAGTAGCCACATACACCTGAGGTTTAATGTCTCTTCCAAACTATGATGGAGAAAAATGCATGTGTCTTGCAGATATGATGGGCAGACTGTCCTTCTGGACTCTTCCTGACCTCCCTGTACAGGCATGTGGCCTCTCAAATGCCTGGCCAAATCATGGATGGCACACTGCCAGTTCTAAGTTCCCCGAACTCTTTTCTGATGCTGTATTCTCATGCTTTCCCCCACCCCAACCTGGCATTCATCTCCTTAAAGTGTCACTTGCTTGTTTGACCAATCTTCCTCTATTTCACTTTACGTTTAACTGTCTAATATATAAAGTGCATAAGAATCACTCCGGAAGAGACTTTAAAGATGTAGATTCTCCAGTCTACCTCTCCCATTCTAATTCACCCACCTCTCCCATTCTAATTCAGTCATCTTAAATAGCACATGGATTATTCTGGCTCAGTGGACTCAAATGCACTTTGGGAAATACTGGCTTGAATAAGGACCAAACAGGTGTCCAGCCCTCCTGGAACCACCGTTTAACTCCAGAAGCCTTTCGAGCTGCATCCCCAACCCCCTGCAATACGGGTCCTGTATGCTGCATCTTCCCACTATGCTCACAGTCCAGGCAACAGCTCGGAAAGCGTCTTGGACGCCATATTGAGGCATTTGTGTTTTACTGGCGCTGTGGATAGAAAGCTCAAGGCAAACCTCATCTTTGGTGTTCTCAGTGTCCTCACCTGTCAAATAGGCAACTGGACTTCCAGGTTCCCTCTGGGCTCAAACGTTGGACAATTCCTGCTTCTGCCTTTTTTGTTTGTTTGTTCTCCACCTCATTTCCACTGCCTGGAAATTCTTCACTGTCTTTTGCCGATCACTTTTTCCGATGTTTGTTTTTAAAAATCCTGCTTGGCCTGTCAATCTCCGATCAAACATCATCTCTATCCTGAGACCTTCCTTGCTCTTCCCACCTAAATCTGCTTGAGTCTGTGAGTACCATGTGCCCTGAACATAGACCCAGTCCTATTCCTTCTGCCATCGATATTTGCTGCTTGTCTCCTCATTAATTTCTAAGTTCCTTGCTGTTGGAAACTATGCTTAGTGCCAGTTACAGTACTGTAACCTCTAGATTTAAGAAGCGCAGAGAGTAGTCACTAAGTGTCAGCGAAATGAGGAAGGAGAGCCTACAACATCCCTTCTGCCTCTGCCACCATTTCCCTTGGAAACACAATACAACAGGCCTGCATTTATTATCATCAGAGGGGCCCCTCCCGACAGCTGTTCCAACCTGACCAATGGCAGCCGGGTCTTGCGCAGTGTTTACTGAACTGCTGAGAGCAAGACCCCATTTTCCTTTGCCGGGGCTGGTGCCAATGATAAGGCCCTCAAGGGAGCAGACATCTCAGATTACTGTTTCCTCACCATTGTCACACATATCTGCTGGCCCAGAAATGCATTTGGCCAGTACCCTCCCTTGTGTGTCCCTGCAATGAATGTCTTCGGGATGCTGAAATTCGGCATGTGTACTCAGGCAATTATCCCAAACCCTGAACCCTACCTCAACCTCCACTACCAGCTTCTGTACAGCAACTGCACGTAGAAGAGAGTAAGCAAGACGCTCAGAGCTGGTGGGAAATAAAATATGCCTGAACAGCAGCAAATAATCCCTCGTACCTAGGAACTCGAGACTAGATTTCTCACCCCTTATTATGATATATGCAGAGGTGGTTTTTCTGCAATGATATCATTTAAACTAGAAGTTCCCAAATATTGGGTCCCATTTACACAACAACATAATCTAGACTAGACTTCTTATCTTTTGAAAACAATTATTACATGTTTATCGCTATAATGTAGACTAGACCCCTTACACTTAAACAATATTTTTAAATTTTTAAAAAAATCTTACAAAACGATCAAGTAATTTGGGGGCCCATGAAAGAATCTTGAGGGACCTCAGGGCCTGCAGGCCACATTTAATGAAAATCTGGCATATAATATGGCAGAATATCCACTCTACAAATTCCTAGAGCTGTGAACCTAGTAAGGCAGAAGGCAAACAGTATAAATTTAATTCAATACATATTATTATACAAAGATATTAAAATGATCATAAGTGATTCAAAATGAATGTGGATGTGATAGGAAACAGTGTAAATGTGTAAACACATGTCAGGTACCTGATATGTGGGCTTGTTTGAAGGTTCTAAATTGATCTCACTCCATAATAAATATCTCCCTTTTCTCCCATTATAAGGAGAAATATAAAAGAAGAGATGTTATTTAAAACAATTTAGTGGGGTACAATTTGGGTGTGCTTTAAAATGTACCCATTTAATTAACTAAATTTATTTGCTTATTCACTTATTTATACATTCATTTTTTTAATTGAGATAACATTAGTTTGCAGTACTGTATATATTCTAGGGGAAAAGGAGTGATTTGTCTGTAAGGTTCTCCGAGGTACCGTATTTCTGGTGTGTTTGCACAGTACCCCACCTTGCCCCTTCTTGTTCTCTCTCATTCTGGCTATTTCTTTCCACCTCCCTCTCTCTGCTTTGGGAAGAACCACCTCAAAGGTTGCCCTCCTATAATATCTATTGATAATTTGGGCTTGGCCAATGGGGAGCCCCAACAGGAGATGGGAAAAAGGGGAGAAAGTGAGGTCATGAATTCCCTAATTCATCCCTGTGATGTCACCTCTGTGGCCTCACACTATGCTATTGTTTAGGAGTCATCTGTGTGTAGGTAAATATTTTTTAAAGATGTATTTATTTATGCATACAAGAACTGGGGTATAGGTAGAGGTTGGGGGGGTGGTGAGAGGATTCACCAGAGTCAGACTGGGGAACAGAATAGGCAGGTTGACTGAAATACACTGCTGAGAGGAGCAGTAGGAGAGGTCTGCTGCGCCATGTGGGTCCCCTCCCTGGCTGGGGTTCAAACTCATGCTACAATGGCTGCTAATGCTTCATAGTGCAGTGCTTAACCCCTTGCACCACCATAGAGGCCCTGTGTGTACATAAATTATTCTAATTAGAGTGAGCCATCAGTTTCCTAACAGTGCCCTTATGGATACAGTCAACAATTGCCTATGGATGAGTTTTAAATAAATCTGTTTTTAATTCAGCCATTCATATTTTAAAAATAATTCTGTTTTAGGCCATTCTTTTAATTATTTTTATTACCCTTTCAACTTCAGGTCAGAGATGTGGTTGTATAATCCTGTTTATTTCTTTTCCCTCTTATTCCCTTGCTGTGCCACCACCCCCACCCCCCCCACACACACACACACAACTATGCAAACATCCTTTCAAAGGTCAATCCTTGCTGAATTCACAGAGTTGTTTTTTAAGAGGAATGAAGGGCTCAGTCTGATTGCTTAAAGCTTTGTTGGGCTTGTTAATGTACATGATCTTAGTGGTCATTATTTTGTAGTCTGCATCACATCTGGAACAGGTGTTGGTGAGGTTAGCTGAGCTGTCCTGACGACTGAAGCAAAGCCAGAGAGAGTCTCGAGGTAGCTCAAAACACAGCAGGAACAATGCTGAAGCCAGGCCTGAGGTTGCTCTGGGTTGTATGCTCCTCTCTCTCTCTCCCCACAGCTACAATTCCTGTGCTTGGTTGTGAATCAGCTGCAGGTTTAAAAGACACGTGAGGGCCTCTCTGCAGGCGCAAGGGGTTAAGCACTGTACTATGAAGCATCCACAGTCTCTGCAGCAGAGGTCCATCCCCGGCCAGGCAGGACCCACATGGCACAGCAGACCTCTCCTGCCTTGCCTGCTGCTCCCCTCAGTGGATCTGCCTGTTCTGCTCCCCACTCTGTCTCTGGTGAATCCTCTCACACACACCCCACCTCTGGCCTGTACCCCAGCTCCTGTATGCATAATTAAATACATCTTTAAAAAATAGATAAAATAAAAGACTGTCAGCCTTAGAAACCATTAGATTCCTTGCCAGCTTCAGGGTCTAGTGTGCCTTTCTTCCTAAGTCACCAGTTTACAGCTTGCCCCTCCCCCTACTAATGTATATTTTAGCAAAATCAGAACACGGATACAAGATCCATCCCTGTGGGCCACCCATTTCACTTTGCGGAGGTGAAAGCAGAAATCTGAGCCCCGATGCACAGCTTGCACAACCCACAAAGCCTTCTTTGGTTGCAGGAACGAGGGCTGGCCCCATTTTCCCCCTTTCTTTCTCTGCTCACACACAGTCCCATCCCTGGCAGCTTCTACGGGACCTGTGACAAGGGGACAGAGCGCTGTCACCCTCCATAATTAACAAGGCAGCAGCGGGCTGCTGCGGGAATATCACTACATCATCACGTAGCACTGGCACCTAATAAATTATTCATGCCACCCAAGTGTAATCGGCTGTCACGTTCAAAATAGGTCATTCGCTCAGGCTGCTGGAGGTGAAAATTTCACAGCAAAGGTAACAAATCCAAGTGCTTTGCTTGAAGCAAATTTCCAAAGAAAGTGGCTTCTCCGAGCTATCCCTATTAAATGTCTTTCAGCTGATCCCACTGCTGTTTCCATTAGCGGCAGCCGGAGACTGAAACAGCTGTTTGCTGGCAGGAAGGCGAGCTGGGGGATGGGAGGCTTTATTTCAGCTTCTTCCCTCTCTGACCCTTTCTCCACCAGCCTCAAGGGGCTACTTGAGGAAAATTCATGCTAACACCTGCTCCCTTTGCCCGAGCCGGTGGCCAAGTCAGTATGAGATGTAACCACAAGGCCCTGGCAGGTTTTAGAAGAGAGAATTACACAGACCTCTCTCAGGAGGGCTCTCAGCTCTGGGTGCCACATTCAAAGGGGAATCAAGTTCAACAGCTGGAGACCACGCGCCCTAGCAGTTCCCATCCCGATCCACAGGCATCCGGCCACTTCACCACTCAGAACACACTTGCCCTCTTGTCGTCCCAAGGTACGTTATTGGACTCAAGTGCCTGGTGGAATACAAATATTTGACTGACCGGTGTAGTGTCTGGGGAGTTGTTGGCACCTTAGCCTGTCCTTCTAGAGGTCTTATCAGGATATGAAAGATTATCTCCCAGCACTATCTTACAGAAATTGTTACAGAACGATTTCTCCAAAGATTAAAGGGGAATCATTGGTGACATGGCTGTAGGATTTGAGTTAAAATAAAAGTGAATGTGCTGACTGTAGCTCCTGACTGTGTGACCAAGAGAGGCTGATGAATCCCCTAGGGGAGGGGGTGAAAGGGAGGGAATTTCGTAATGGGGTTGACCCCTGGCCTACCTTCTATTAAAAGGGTAGCCCAAAAACCTCTTTCAGTCTCTCCCAGCCAAGGTTCTAGGGATATAAGCAGGCATGGAGCAAAAGACAAGAAATGCAAGCCTGGGGTCTCCCTGGTGGCGCAGTGGGTTAAGCAACACACTAGAAAGCAAACCGCAGCCACTGCAGCACGAGTTCGATCCCTGCCGCCCACCAGGGAGGGGACCCACATAGCGCAGCAGACCTCTCCTGCCTCACTCACCTGCTGTTCTCCTCAGCAGTGCATTTCAGTTAACCTGCCTGTTCTGTTCCCCACTCTGTCTCTGGTGGATCTTCTCACCCTCCACACCTCAGGCCTGTACCCCAGTGCTTGTATGCATAAATAAATAAAACTTAAAAAAAAAAAAAGAAACCCAAGCCGCTGAGTTTAGTAAATATAGCACTCAATGCAGGGGCTGTGTGAAGAGGGAGGATTCATAGGTGCATTTCCATAGCGATCATATTTATCTTAACAATGCTCCAAGGATGTCATGCTTTCTCCTTTAAATACTCACTTCCTAGACACCTGTCCAGATGACCCAGCCGTTCCCCGCTGATTGCCCTTCAGTGTTTGTGGACAACTGAACCCCTGTGTGATGGCACAGCCCAGATAGGTCATATAGCCCAAACCCCATAAGCTAGAACTGACGTTGCAAATCCCATTCACTTGGTTTCATGCCACTCTATGACCATCATTTCAATAGCTGTTTCCTCAGGACCCCATATTCCCAGTTCGTAGAGTGGGGCTTCATGAAGTCACCCACTGTTGATAGCTATAAACTTAACTGTCCCAGATTGGACTGTGGATTCCCCATATTGGTATACTCCCCCACCCCCAAGCCCGCTCCTCCAGCAGCTTCCTCCTTCTCAGTAAAGAGCTGTATCATCCTTCTAAGTGCTTTTCCCAAAACAATGGGGTCATCTTTGGTGAATCCCCCTCTCCCTTTACTGCCACAATTCAACCTTGATAAGATCACCATCGATTCTCTTCCGGATTATTGCAACTGGATCCTAACTGACCTCCCTACCTTTGCCTGTTGTGCCCCCATCTTTATTTTCAAGATACCAGTCAGAATGATCCTTTTGAAAGACAAACCAGGTTTTATCATTTTGCTCGACACCCACCACTGGCTCCCCATCTCCCACATGGTACACGCTCAATGCCTTACAGTGGCCAATAAGACTTTATTAGAACTGGACCCCACAGAAACCTCTCATAGCTCATCTACCATTCTCTACTTCACTACATGTTCCCTCAGCCACACTGGCTTTCAGACTCTTTCTGGAATATTCTCTTCCAGCGGTCCAGGTCAGACCAGACCTGTAGACCTTAGCCTTCTTAGCTGATGTTTGATTTTTCTCCCTAACTCCCATCCCCACTGGACACATATTTTTACCTGTTTGTCTATTGTCTGTCTCCCTCCACTAGAAAGTGAGGATCTTTTTTACTCTCTGCAGATTTCAAGGACCAAATAGAACTGAGACTGGTACCTGGGAGACATATCCATTGATATTCTTTAAACAAAAGAAGAAAAGAAATCTCATATCCCTAAATAGTTCATAAGCTCCTGAGGGGGCTGCATCTTCTAATTATGTTATCCCTATCAAGAGGAGTCTCAGTAAATGCAAATCTCAAAGTATTTATGCAGAGATTCTACAACGGGTTCCCATGCAGGCAGAAATTAGTGGAAAGAATTCCCATATGCAGTGCATGTACATCCTGCTATGAAGGGAAGATTCTTTCTTAGATTATGTCAGCTATGCCCAGTCCTGCTCAGAATCAACTTCCTGGAACCATTCAATTTCCCATGAAAATTCAGTTCCTTACCTTTAAATTTTCTTGGCTCCAGAAAAAGCAATTGCTAAGCAGATTTTCAGAACTGCCTGGTACTTTCCTATCTCTTTGTGAACCCTGCCCAACTCTTTTTCTTTAAATAAGGAGATATAGGTAAACATGCCTATGTATAGATATAAAGATAAAAGTTGTGGTAAAACACATATAACATAAAGTTGACCATCGAATAATCTTTCCCTATAGTTTAATACATTCATATTATTATGCAACCAACTTTCAGAAGGCCTTTTATCTTGCAAAACTGAAGCTCTACACCCATTAAACAATGATTCCCTATTTCCTGCTAAGCTGCCAGTCCCTAGAAACCACTATTCTATATTCTGTCTCTGAATTTGACCACTCTGGATACCTCAGATAAACATAATCATAAAGTATTTGTCTTTTAGTCACTGGCTTATTGTCCTAGCTTAATGTCCTTAAGTTCATCCATGTTATAGCATGTGACAGCATTTCCTTCTTTAAGACTGAATAATATTCCACTGTGTATAGATACCACATTTGGTTTGCCCATCAACCCTGGTGTTGCTTCTACCTTTTGGCCAGTGTGAGTAATGCTGTGAACACAAATATAGAAATATCTCTTTGAGATGTTTCTTTTCATTCTTTTTGGATATGCATTCTCGGAAATGAATGCCTGGATCACATGGCAATGCTATTTCGATTTTTTTGAGGTACCTGCATGCCGTTTCCCATAGCAGCTGCATCATTTTATATTCTGACTGACAATGCACACTGGGTCTCTAACTCTTTTTAATAGTAAGATATTTTCCCCTCCAGCAAATTACAACTGCTCAGAGATGCCTCACAGAGCTAAACATTCTTGCTCCCTCAAATGCTTAGCAACCAGGAGCAGAGCGGCCCCCACTAAATGTGCATGGGTGTGCGTGGTGGAGCTTTTCAGTCTCTCCTCTATGCCTGCTTTGAAAAGGATTTCTTTCCTTGAATTAACATGCAGGCAGAGTGGACACATGCTGGTCTGCCTTCCAGGAGAAGGGCAGTGGGCGAGCGGCAGCACTATTTTGTGATGATCAAAATTCTGTTAATCCCATGTAATCTTCAAACATAAAGGTAATGTATTTCCCAATCGTGACTCCTTTGGGAGATGCTTCTAAGATCTAGCACCATCACTCTTTGGTGGATTGGGAGGCTTTGAGTGTGTGCGTGCGTGCATGCGTGTGTGTGTGTGTAAAAGCCATAACAAGCTTGAGTCTTTGTTGGCCTTTATAATGAAGTCCAATGGCTTTGGATTTTGCAGACATGTAAACCCAAACCATCAAATGGGGAGGAGTATCCCTTGAGATGGAGTAGAGGTGTGTGAGGCTGGACACCTCCTGTGTGCTACCTGCTTTTGTGTAATTTTGTGGTGGGCTCAGAGGTTAGATTCTTAGTCCCCTTCTGTGATGCTGAGTTTTTCTCTTTCATGGCTAACATTTCACTATCCTTTCACTTGCTATTACAAAACAATGAAATAGTGTGATATATAGTCTCTTAAAATAATCTTTAAATAACAATAAGAGGGGGCCTCCCTGGTGGTGCAATGGGCTAAGCAACACACTATGAAGCAGACCAAGGCTCCTGCAGCATGCATTCGATCCCTGCTGCTGGCCAGGGAGGTGACCCATATGGCGCAGCAGACCTCTCCAGCCTCACCCGCTGCTCCCCTCAGCAGGGTATTTTAGTAGATCTGCCTGTTATGTGCCCTAATCTGTCTCTCACCACCCCACCCACCTCTGGCCTGTACCCCAGCTCCTGTATGCATAAATAAATCTTTAAAAACAAAAAAAGCAGGAACACGTGTCTTTCTGGGGTATCCGTAATGTCAAGAGGATGCACGGGACTTCTTTAAGGCCTCTGCACTGTAGCTCATGTTGTCAGCAATAAGATGTGTGACCTTTTTTCAAACAGAAGATGATGCTTCCCACCTACCACCAGTTGCTTTCTTGGGTACAGGGACATTTGCTTGATCTAGCGTTCAGTGACCTGCTCCAGTCTGGTGCCCTTTCTGATTAACTGGCCCGCTATGTGCCCTGGTCATAGATTTTATTGAGATGCTCAATAGACATTTGTTAACTAGTTCACAGCGGGTTGATCCTATTAACTAATCGTTCACCCCATGCAGGAGTAGACAAACGACTGAGCTTGTCTTTGTTCTTCTGTTCATGTGTGTGCATCTTCCTATACTTACACACAAATACACAGGCTTGGCATGATTTCCTTCAGTTGTACCACTGAAAAACATGTTCAAAGCCATGGAAGTAAAAATAAATGGAAGTAAAGCCCAAAACAAAATACCACTAGCGGGGATATGGTAGAGGTTTTGTTGAAAATTTCAATTACTGTCCTAAAATGCTATGGCATATAATTCAAATTTCAATGGGTGTTAGCTTTAAATTAGAAATTCTTTGAACAAATATAGAAAACCTGGTCTTTTTTGAATTACTTTTTTAAAAAGAACTCTGCTCAGTGGTGCTGGGGTAGGCAATAATTATGGTATGCTTGCCACAAGTAAATATTTACCCAAGAAAGAGAGCTTATATCTGTTCAAGGCACTGGTGAAGATCTGGCCCTTCCCTTTCAGCATTCCTGACCAACACCAGGGGATTACATCACGAGAAAAACCCCCATGCCATATGCTGCTTTTTGATATTTTTTTTTATTAATTATATTTGACATCATTTGTAGTTCCCAGGGAGTACCCACCACCATTTCACCCGTGCACCATCACCTCAGTCCCTTGTGCACCCTCTGGCCTCTTCCCCGTCTTTGCCCTCCCCCCTTCCCCTCCCCCTCCCCATGGTCCCTTTGGTTTATCCTGGCTTTTTGTTCTTATTGAGTTTTTTTGTTTACTTTTGGTTATAATTGCCCAATTCCTTGAGCTTATTCTTTATTGTTGTTGTTGTCCTATCATATTCCTCATCAGATCGATCAAAGCCAGAGAGAATGGGGAGGAAATCACACCTATTCTGTGTAAGCACTGTGGTAATTTTGAGACATACCTTGTCACATGTGGAGCCAGAAACACCTCTATATTCCCAGGGAAGCGTCTGAAGTGAGCAGCCTCAATAACTTCACTCTAATAAGCTTGTGTCTTGGTTAATCAAAAGCCAGGAGTAGAAGAGGGGAATTGTATAGACTTGGGATGCTGGCTTAGTTGAGGAAGTCAGTTAAATTGTAACTGGCATTTATATAATAAACCCTTAATGGTTTTCCATGATCTCCTCCTTTCTATTCTTTAACTTCACAGCAATTTTTTGAGGTGCTCACCGCCATTATCTTCACTACAACTGCCATCTCCACCATCTTCACCATCATTTTCACGGCCACCACCACCACCATCATCACCACCATGATTGCCATTATTCTCATGTGGAGGAAGGAGATTGAAGCTTCTGAAGAGCAAGTTCAAGGTAACTTGCCTGAAGTCAGATCACTAGTCAGTTAAACTAGGTCTTTGAATTCAAATAGTTTGCTCTTTCTGTTAGTCTACTTTGCCTCAGTTTAGAAGGTGGAATAGTAAAAATCAGAGATTTAAAAACAGCATGACTCCAACTTTTCTGTACAAAGTAGTTAGTATAGTCATCCAAGGTGTTTGCAAAATAAGCACACACTTCTTTACGCAGATTGGAGACTGTCATGGCTGAAAATGGCAAAGCTTTTTTCTGGAAAGGCTTCTTATCGTGATTTATATTAAGATTTAAGGTTTTATTTATTTTTCACTGCCAATGGAGATCAACAGTAGTCTAACATCCTTGGTCCCCCCAGCACATAAGCCAGGAGGTGATGGAGAATAGTCTGTTTTTCTTAAAATTTAAGCCCTATAATTTATCTGAAAGTGGTTAAGTAGTCATATCTGCTTATTGGATTTGTTGACTTGTTTTTCTTCAAATTCCACTTGATCTATTCATTGTGCTGTTCTATTTAAATGGGAAGAAAAATCTCACCATAGGATGTGTTTTCATATTTATTCCCTCTCAGGGTCTTCTGTCAATTTATAGAGAAAAATATGTATGTTCGATTGCTCTGTCAGCTGACTTTGTGACCTTAACCTTATTTTGTTCCTGTTGGTGAGCTTGTTACTTCTTATTCTGAATGGCCAATTTCAAATAAAGGAGAGATGGAGAAGGGACCCTGTTGGCGTTTGAGGTTCATAATACAGATTTTTAAACTTTGAACTCCCCCTGATTCAAAGACTAAAGGGGGAAAAATTTATAGAGAAGCCATGGCACCATAACTTCATGCTTTCTAGAAGGCAGTTACTTGTTCCTTCTTCTCTTTGTTTTATTTAGAAATGATTATTTCCTAGGGTTAAAATTTATACTACAGCAGAAAATGAAATACCCTTAGAAAATATCTTTTTGTTTTCTTGATTTTCTATTAATAAAAAAAGCTTGATAACAGATTTCTCTCCCTCTCAAATGCAAAGAGGGTCACCTCACCCTTCCAAAAATTCATTTTACTCACATTGATTAAGGTCCACAATTTTTACTTTTTATCATTCGTTGATCTTTAAGGGGTTTCTGCAGTCAAATGCTCCACCACCAAGCTATACCCTCAGGGGATTCTGCCTAAAGCATTTAACAGGTTGAGGCACCAATGAGTCTAAGATATGGAACATCCACATGCAAAAGAATAATGACAATATAAATTATTAATTTGCCTTCTGGACTGAAACTGGCCATTATCCCTGCCTCCTTTTTAATTTTTTCTTTTTTTAACCTTTAAGGTTCTTTATTATCCATATTATTTTCATAGCTTAACATATATGTGCTCACAGTTGTGTGTCCTTTTGAATTTCATAAACACATTTCCATGTCATTATAAATTCTTTATAATTGTCAGCAACCGCACTGCAAATATTACTATTCCCTTAATACTGGATATTAAGGTAACTTCACAGCTTTGTTAATATATTTATGATTATCTCCTTAGGAGACATTCCTAGGAGTAGATTACTGGATCAAAAGCCACAAGCATTTAGTCTCTCGATTTACATTTCTAACATTACAATCTGATTTCCCTTCCTCCCTCTCTCCCTCCTTCCTCCCTTCTCTCCCTCTCTTTCTTTCTTCCTTTACGTCTCCTGCCATCCCTTCATTTCTTCCTCTCTCCCACCCCACAGCTTAGATCTGCCTTTTGAATGCTATCCCAAGATCAAAATCTCTTCAAATACATAGAAATAGAGAAAAATGATCAGGTAAATTGTTCTTATTTATTTATTTCAGAAGGGACATTCTCACTGAGCAATGAGATATGCTGTTTATGCCACATAAAGTGTTGGGTTTTTTTTTTTTCCTTCTTCAGTTTAAATGACCTGGTTTGTGTATCAACTAGGATGGAAGAATTTAGATTCTTCCCTCATTACGCAGTGTACATATGTTATGGAATCACTGCTCTCCTGGTCAAAAGGAACCTCACATTTCAAGGTCCCCAGAAACCGGCCACCAGTACAGCCATGAACATGCTGAATGTTGAGGAATGAGAGAAATATTCGATTTCCCACCAGCACCTGCATTTTGTGTTCCATTTTCTTTTCTCCATTCTCACTTGCTAGGGCCAGTTAATATTATTTTCTCTTCCTTAAACTGAACTCTTTCTTTTTGAGCTTGAAATAGTCACTTCAATTTGATTTACTAGCAACTTTCCTTCTTTAAAATCTTCTGAAATCTACTGAATTATGAACACCTTTGCTAAACATTACAGCAGTTTGGCAAACAACCAATAGGCAACATTCAGTCATCTAAAAATAAGCAAGAAGTTGAATAAATTGACATTTGCTGAGCAGAAAACACGTGAGACAGTGTTAACCTGATAAATGTATATACTTGAGCAACTGAAGTGACTTTCACCAAGAAAGAAAGGCAATACTCCCAGTCTGTACCACTTTTTAGGTCCTAATAACAGCAATTTCTTAACAGTATTTTTCTGGGCCTCCCTGGTGGCACAAGGGGTTGAGTGCTGCACTGTGGGGCTTCCACAGCCACTGCAGCGTGAGTTGATCCCCACCCAGGGAGAGGACACACATGGCACAGCAGACCTCTCCTGCCTCCCCCACTGCTCACCTCAGCAGTGTATTTCAGTAGATCTGCCTGTTCTGCTCCCCATTCGCTCTCTGGTGAATCCTCTCACTCCCCATACCTCTGGCCCATACCTCAGCTCTTGTATGCATAAATAAATTTAAAAATCTTAAAAAATTTTTTTTTCTTCTTTTTGACTATCCATACAATAGATATGCAAATTTTGTTCATTTTCAACCCAAATCCAATAGAAGATAGACTCAAGAATGTCTCAGGCTGGGCCTCCTTGGAGGCGCAGCGGGTTAAGCAACGCACTATGAAGCTAACAGCAACCACTACAGCACGAGTTCGATCCCTGCCTCCGGCCAGGGAGGGAACCCACATGGTGCGGCAGACCTCTCCTGCCACCCTGCTGCTCCCCTCAGCAGTGTGTTTCAGTCCGTCTGCCTGTTCTGCTCCCCACTCTGTCTCTGGTGAATTCTCTCACCTCCCGCAACTCTGTCCTGTACCCCAGCTCTTGTATGCATAAATAAATAAATCTTTAAAAAAAAAAAAAAGAATGTCTCAGGCTATTCTTAAAAAGACTGCTGGCTCTCATAAAGACATTAAGTAAGTATTTAAAATGTTTTATCTGTAATATTGGGCCCCATTTGGCTTTGGCCTGATCTATATAGGTCACCCTGAGGTCACTGGAGGCTATAAATCAGGGGGGCGGACTGATGGCTAAGACGGCCTGCATAGCTTTAATGCAATGTGCTATTTTAGTTTGTGTCCCTGAAATGACACCATCTCTTTGGCACCAGCCAAAGTCAGCTTCCTAGACATCTATGGGAAGGGAATGTTTTGCAGTAATCCAAGACATAGGTCACACAGGCATGAATTACTGTGGGGAGGTCTGTGTCTGCTCCAGACCCTGTGACAGAGTAGGGAAAATGCCTTCCAACCAGAGCATTTATCTAGGAATTCAGGGGTGGAAACTGATCCAAGCAATCTTGGCACATCACAAAAGCAAAGGGTGACCAGCTCTTTTCAACAGCCTCTTCCTGCTCCCCCTGCAATCCTATGAGAACCCTACATAGATGTTTTTGGGAAAAGTACAACATAGTAAAATAACAATTATTATGTTATATTTATATAGGATATAACATCATTAAATAAAAGCTGAAGCTCTAGTCAAGGCACATACACTCTTACATTCTATTTCTCGATGTCTTTTCCACAGAGGGTGTGACTTAATCTGAAATTTCAGGACTTAGTGGTTTTACAGTCCCAATTAATCTCTTCTTCCTCCTCTCCTTTAATTTTGGAAAGGGCAAATGTAATTCACTAAGCACATTAAAACATGCCAGGTTACAACAGATTGCAGAATTATTCACCTATTTTTTTCAAGTCTACCTTGGCTTTATAAATATTCTAGACAGGAAGCCAAAAATGTGGGCATCTATTCTACCTTCTTTTTCCGATAAATATTTTGTAGTTCTTTTGTTCTCTCTGAGCTGTAGTTCCCTTAAGTGCTAACTTACTTGGTTTGGGGGAATCTGACAGGTTTGGTTCAAAGCAAGTGGCTTTCTTCCCCAACCATCTGCTGATCTCTGTGGTTGAGAAGACTTCCTTTGTCGCTTCTTCTCCATCTGGAGAGTTCTCTCTGGGGAGGTTGAAACACCTTTTCTAGACACAGTAATCAAGACAGAAGTATTCTCCGGCTATGCTGCAATGTACCAGCTCTGGAGAACATTCAAAGGTCTTACAAAAGCTTTGTCATTTCCTGTGATCTTTCTAGAAGTGAGGTCTTAAAAGGCACATATGTGCCCAGGGAATGTGTGAGCCTGAGGAATACTTTGCATATGTAACTGTAAAACCATGGTGTTTTATTATTCTAATCATTGCACTTGACAACAGATGAATGACCCAGCAGTGCTGAAACTGGAGGCAGCTAGGGCTCATGTTCAAAGAAAAAACAAGGGTAAGGTAGATTTACCTTGTGCCAGAGAGTAATTCTGGCTACTAACAACTGACCTAGAACAGCTGACCATCACCTGGGGAACTGTTTCTTCCCTACAAATTCTGCTTTCTTCTTGAAAGTGGATCCAGGGTTTCCACTGTGGATGGCACTTTTTCCTTTTTTTCTATTATTATTATTATCATCATCATTACCATATCATCATCACCACAATTTCTAAAGTTACGTAAGTGTTATGGTTTCATTGTTATTATTATGAGCCAGCCATTTCTACTGACATATACCAGGCTGGTTGTCAAGGAGGCATAATGACAAAACAGATGAAAGCCTTTCAATTTGGTAAGTTTGCAACAAAAAGAAAAGAGCCTTTAATTCCAATTACTTGGAAATGTTTGATACTCTGATAATCAAATCAATCATTCCTCCAAGGAAGAATAAAATCTACCAGATAGTATTTTCTAAGTGGCATGATGATGTTGAAAGAAAACCTGGGGTGTGGTGTGTGTGTGTTAGAGAGAGAGAGAGAGAGAGAGAGAGAGAGAGAGAGAGGAAAAAGGTGGGGGAGGGTAATAAATCTATTGGCGTTTCAGATGACTAGGTGGGTGATTGTTTATCTCACTAACCATACACAACTGTCCCCTACAACAAGAGCAAAGTCACACCCAATGTTTCCTGAGTCTGTGAACCTCAACATTTTCTATAACCGCAGAAATCAATAGTTCAAGTAAGTGGAATCTCAGACAGGCAGTTAAAATACATATTGTGAACATGACTCATTTTTTTCTTTCTCAGATCTTTATATGGCCCATAAATCTAAAAGGGTTTATATTACACTTTCAACCAAGTGAACCTAAATTCTAAATTTGTTTTCCTTTAGGGGAAAAGGGTCTTTTAAAATTGTGTTCAGGGCCTCCCTAGTGGCACAGCGGGTTGAGCACCGCACTGTGAAGCAGCCACTGCACAGCAGCATGAGTTCGATCCCTGGCCAGAGAGGTGACCCATATGGCACAGCAAATCTCTCCTGTCTTGCCCCCTGCTCCCCTCAGCAGTGTATTTCAGTCAATCTGCCGGGTCTACTCCTCACTCTGTCTCACTCCCTCATACACCTCTGTCTTTTACTCCAGTTCTTGTATGCATAAATAAATCAATCTTTAAAATAACTAACTAAAATTGTGTCCATTACAAGGAGATATGTTTGCCTTAGAAACAAGATCCTGGGCATTACTTTTTTTCTTTATGGTAGAGAAAATTCATTGTCCCAAAGCTTTCTGCTTTCCTAGGCATGGTAAGTGAGCTAAAAGCATGCATTCTTCTAAATGTACTATTATGCAAAAAAAATTAAGCACTAAAATGTGAGACCTTCAAAAGTAAGTGTTTACAGAATGTGTAATCAACTCTCTTGTTTTAGGTGAACAATGAAGCTCACAGTTCTCATGACTTGACCAAGCCCCTACAGCAGATTCAGATTTACAACCCAGGGCCCTAACACCTTGCCCAGCGCTGCTGCGTCATATCACACCTCTGAAAAGTTGCTGATAAACCGAAGTTCTGTAGATATATCCTATTTTAAATATACTAGAATAAGCAGACACATGAAAAGAGCTCTGTGCTGAATCCTATCACTTTCTCACTTATTCTAGAAACCTATTTTTGTGAATACATAGCAGAAATTAGCATTTATTGAGTGCTTACCATCTTTCAGATACTACTCTAAGCACTTATTCTGCAATGATGTTTATTCTTCACACCACTCTATAACGTCTGTACTCTAGTTTATAAGTGAGTAAACTGAGGCACAGAGAGATTGAGTAACCTGTTCAAATTCCAGAATGAATTAGCTGGCAAAGCCCTGGCAGTATAACTCCAGAGCTGAGCTGTATTACTGTATACAAGCATTGCTTAAAATGAGGCACCATTTACACAAGTTTTCACATAAATTGACTAACATGAGCCACCACTCTGGAAATGGAATAAATATACACTGGAGGTTGGACTTGCAAGTCTCTAATCTTTAAAGATTAAGTTGACTCAGATCGGTCTGGAAAATACTTAGGATATGACAGGCGAATTGCAATGCAGATATTATTAATCTGTTAGGAAAAATAATCTTTGCCACCAATTGAAGTATTAGTGTCCTGTTTCACCACTGCAGAAACCAAGGTTCAGTTCAGGAAAGAACTACATTAAATCACATAAGAGGCGGCCAAATGAGAATCTGAATCTGATTCTTGTCTGACTCCCAGCTTGACTCTTCACCATGCTTGTTGAAATAAATAATCCCCCTAGTTATCCTGGAAGCTCAGGAGAGAGAGCCTACAGATCACCAAGTGATGCTTTGATGAGTGAGATCTTAACTCTTTAGGGTGGGGCCAAAAATCCATAGTGCAGTGGGCGCTCCTGCCTATAGATGGCGCTGTTTAGCACCAGAGTCAGCCTGAAAGAGAAAAATCCCTTTGGAAAGAAATGTGACCTGGGTATTCTGAAGGCTGGATGAATAATTACTAAATCGCTCAACCAAGGCTTATCTTTCTGGTTGTGGATGTTTTTTCAATCCCTATAGGAGTGACTATCTAAGTAGGTATAACCAGAACAAAACAAAACAAAGACAAATACCTTCAAGTAGAAGTGGAAAGTGAAATATGGAGCTTCAAGCAAATATTACGTAATAGTGGTTATCAAAGTAAAGTGACAGATTGAGAAAATTTGGTCAATTGCACCAGCAAATATTCTTCAAATTGATTTAAATTGTAATAAAAGGCCAAAGTATGATTTTAAGTATTTTTTTTTAAAGCTGAGCCATCTTTCCATTTTCTCTTACTTTATTTTTATTTATGCATACAAGAACTGGGGAGTAGGCCAGTGGTGGTGGTGTGTGTGTGTGTGTGTGTGTGTGAGAGAGAGAAAGAGAGAGAGAGGATTCACCAGAGACAGAGTGGGGAATAGAACAGGCAGATTGACTGAAATATACTGCTGAGGGGAGCAGCAGGTGAGACAGGAGAGGTCTGCTGTGCCATTTGTGACACAGGCTGAGGTAGAACTCATTCCACAATGGCTGTGGATAGTTTGATAGCGCTGGGACTTTAATGCCTGTGCCACTAGGGAGGCCAAATTTTAATCATTTTTGATACTAGAACCAAAAAAAAAAAAAAAAACTAGATAGAAAGCAAAACATCTGAAAAAGTAGATAGACAGCAAAACCACCATTAGGTTACATCTCAGATTATCAGATCACAAGGGATTCTTTATTGTGCTGTATGCTTTAATTTCTTTTCAAAGATATTGTATTACTTGAATAATTACAATAAAAGTTATTTATTTTTCCTTAAAAATTACTCCAGAGTTTTTAACAAGTTGCTAGTTTTTTGGTGGAAAACAATGGAATTGATGAGATTCCTGAGCCTCGATGACCATTTAAACAGTTTCAAATTCTATCAACTAGAAAGCTGTTGCCTGTGATCCCCATCTCATAAGCAGCATTTGAGTCAAATGTCTGTACACTCTCAGATTAGCCATGTAAAATCACAATTTTAGAGTCGAAGCCCACAGTCTGCTTGTGAGGGACTGAATGGTACCCCTTGGGTGTCAGGGCAGCTCATGCAGCATCCAGCCAGGAAGAAAGGAGAAGGGGAAAGGGAATGGCAAGTTGGGGAACTAAATAAGGCTGCACAAGGATGAGAGAGAGAAAGATCCAGAGGCAGAGAGAGAAATGAGGAAGAGGCAGGTAGTGCAGATCAAAGCAATATGGTACCAGGGAAAACCATCTAGTCCACTTGTCCAGTTGCTTCCCTTACAACTCTGCCAAGTGCAGAGCACCACCATAACAGTGTCAAACACCAGACGGTATTAAACAGCAGAGCACAGACAGGAGTCAGGGGGAAGCTTTTGTACTATTTTTCTTAAACGAAATTAACCTTTATCTAGTCGTGCCTTAAAAGGTATTTGGAGGCCATTTAATTCCCTTGGCCCCCACCCCCTTCTCCACAACCCCTTGTATTCCTTTGTGCCCAGATTGACATCTTCACCCACCTCCTACCCAGAGCTCATTCACACGCCTCAAGTCTTTGCCCAAGCCAGACAAAAATATTCAGCAGTATCCAAGTGAAGCTAAACCAGACAGGTGAAGCTCCTGCCAGAAAGGTGTTTACCTTCACTGAAAATATCATCCTCTTCATCGACCAGGAGCTCCTCGGGGTCTAGGTACTGCATCTTGGAGGGAAGGCCGAGCAGCAGAAGCAGCTGGCAGCTAGGAAGCCACACTGACCTAGGCGATTTCCTTCCCGGGGTTGCCTCAGCCCTCCGAGAGGGCAGCTTCCGCCTCTGCCCTCTAGAAAGTAGCTTCATTCATGTGAACAGGCTCCGGAAGACTGCGTTCCAGGTGGGGTAATTTTCATCCCCGAGAAGAGATATTTTTGGAAGTGGGCCCCAGATCCAGTTGGATCTGAATACAGATATCACTTTGAGTCTGAGTCAAAGTGACAGCTTTCATATTTTCCTAAAGAGGAAAGTGGGCTTTTAACTTTCTTAACTTATGAATTTGAACACAACGGGTAATGTTCAAAGAGAGGGTCTCGCATTTCTCATATCTGAGTTTTGCTTGCCTGATGATTTATCTGAAAGAAAAGTCAGTCACTACACTAACCAAAGCAGGTCTTTAGAGGGGGAGAGCTCTTATTTCCCTCAGTCATAGTGGCATCTTTCTTCTTTGCAAACCTCTTGCACTCAAGGATTAGAAACTTTACAATACTTAAGGTAATACTAGCACATTTCTAGACTCTTACTGGCTCAGATAAATCTATAACAAGCAGAGAACTAGTCTGAGTCAAACAACTTTTATTTCACCAGATTGACTCAGGCTAATTCTTGACACTTCATCACTGAAAGAGAAAATGTAACTCAAAGGCAGCTTCTCCCAGGGGAGGGGAACAAGACAGCACCATGTTGGGCCCCCCAACAGCTGCTAAACTCTGCATAGCTGTTCAAACACAAATCTCTATGTGATACTGCAACTTCTAGAGGTTTCCTAGATCTGTCCTGGTGTTGTTAGACCTTCTCGGTCAGAAGTTCAGAAAACGCAAATGCAGATGTTTGTGAACAGCTGTGGACCAGGGTGTTTACAATTTTATTTACTGAACAGAGTTTTTTTTTAAGTGTGTTAATATTTTCAATAGACTTGATTCTCTGAAACAGTTTTAGGTGGACAGGAATTGAGAGGAATTAACAAAAGATTTTCTATGTGCCCTCTGTAAATGGATAACCTCTGCCATTATCAACATCCCCATATCTGGGTGTTGCATTTGTTACAAATAAAGAACCTACATAGTTCTCTGCTTATTATAGATCTATCTGAGCCAATAGGAGTCTAGAAGTGTGTTACTATTACTTAAAGTATTGTAAAGTTTCTAATCCTTGAGAAAGGATTTGCAAGAGGTTTGCAAAGAAGAATGATGCCACTATTACATCATTATCATCCAGTGTCCATAGCTTAGTGGAGGTTTCACCCTTGTTCCAAAGGTTGTAAGGTGAACCACACAGAATGCAGACTTTTCAGATTGGCTTCTTTCTCTTTGCAGTATGCATTTAAAGTCCTTCCGTGTTTTTGCATGCCTCCATAGCTCATTTCTTTTTAGGGCTATTAATAACATTCCCTCGTTTGACTGGACCACTGTCTCTATCCATCACCTACTGAAGGGCATCTTGATTGTTTTCAAGCTTTGACAATTGTAAATTAAGCTGCTAGCAACATCTTTGTACAGGTGCTTGTGAGGACATAAATTTCCTGCTTCTTTGGGTAAATCCCAAGGGGTGTGGTTGCTGGGTCATTTGGTAATAGGATATTAAGTTTTCTAAGAAACTGCCAAACTGTCTTCCAAAGTGACTGTACCACTTTGCGTTCCCACCAGCAACGAGTGAGCATTCTGGTTGCTCCCCATCCTGGCTAGCACTTGGCGTTGCTCTGTTCTGGACTTTGGCGATCCTATTCCTATGATTGAAGAGATTCCCAGTGCTGCTACTCTCCAGGCCAAGAATCTGTCCCCTTCTTATTTAACTGTACCCTTGAAGTTACAAATGCCCTGAGGGTTTGAAAAGCTTTCCTAAGAGCACACAGCTGAAAGAGTTGAGGAGTTCCAGAGCTCACTTCATTACCACTTAGCTAACATCCCCTGGAGCGACTTTAACTGCACAGTGATCTGGGTCACACAACTTCTCAGTGGCTCTTAGAGGTCTGCTCCACCTCCACCTTCTCCCACCTTTGAACGACCAGGTTAGTGTCTCAACGCTGAGGCCTTCAGTCATTCTACCTTGGCAAGTTAGCATAACCTTTCTAGACCTATTTCTTTGTTTTTAAAAGGAAAAAATAATATGTTCCTGCTCAGGCTTTAACTGTGTCCCCTGCAAATTCATATGTTCAAGTCCTAACCCCCCAGTACCTCAGAATGTGACCCTATTGAGAAACAGGGTCCTTGCAGATGTGATTGGTTAAGATGAGATCATACTTTAGGGGAGCCCTACTACAGCCACTGGGACTTGTCCTTATCAAAGGGGAGAGCTGGACACACAGAGCAGACACCAGGTGAAGACCAAAGCAGAGATCTGACAGGCAAATAATGCCAGAAGTTTCCATCAACCACCAGAAGTTTCCATGGGTTAGAGATGGAGCCATAACTGTGCTCTGTACAAAAATCTCAATAGCCTTGTAAGTTTCCCTCAGTCTTCTTACCCTTTTCCATTTAGATTTTTTTAAAAAACACAGCTAGCCATCTAAGAAAACAAATCACAAATGCCATCCAGAGCATCCTCCAAGCAGGGTGTATAAAAAATGTGGTCCTAATTCTCCTTGATCTCACAATCATGTTAGGGAGATGAGACATATATGCACAATTAGCTGAGGAGGAACATTAATGAAGTGCAGATGCAGACACCAATACGGGCAAATTTCAAAAACATGCTGCTAATTAAAATATGCTCATAAAAATATAATAGTATGATTCTATTACATAAGCCCCCAAATAAAAAAAATGTATAAACAACAGTTAATATAGTATCAGGCATAGTTCTAAGTGACATTGATTCAATTCCCACCCAAGGTCACGCATCTAGTAAGTGGGGAGATTTGACCCAAGTCCCACCCTCCATCACCATGTCCACTGTCTCTTAAATGTGAAGCATAGGGACTCCCTGGTAGCACAAGGGGTTAAGCACCGCACTATACAGCATCCACAGCCACTGCAGCAAGAGTTTGAGGCCCGGCCAGGGAGGTGACATGCATGGTGGGGCAGACTTTTCCTGCCTTGCCTGCTGCTCCCCTCAGCTGTGTATTTCAGTAGGTCTGCCTGTTCTGTTTCCCACTCTGTCTCTGGTGAATCCTCAACCCCTGCACCTCTGGCCTGTACCCCAGTTCTTGTATGCATAAATAAATCAATTTTTAAAAAATGTGAAGCATAAAGGAATGCTGACCCGCTTTTGCCTGTTCAATTCTAGACACTCCAAGGCCTTACTCCCAAGGCTCCTCCTTCTACCAACTTGGGAAACATCCATACAACTTCTAGGACTTGATTTAAGGGCTGCCACCTCTCTGAAACTTTTCTGATATCCTCCAGTGGAAATTCTTGCCCTGCTCCACTGGCCACTGATTTTTATACCTATTTCATCTCTGCCCATTACTCCTCAGGGCAGGGACCATTTCTTCCTAAACTTTGCATCCCCATTACTCTGAGATAGTATCAGGAAGAAAGCCATTGAACAATATGTACTTTTAAAATGAATAAATGAAAACTGAAAAAATGGAAGAAAGCTCTGGCGTGAATTGAATATGAGAGAGCAAGAATTCTTATTTGGAAATTAGTTCTAGAATCTGTAGGTTCCTTAATTGGGGCCTGTGAAATTAAACTGGTAAAAGACAGATTAACCGGAAAAGGGCATAAACATTTTATTAGAATTTACATATGTGGGCCTCCCTGGTGGCTCAAGGGGTTGAGCGCCACAATGTGGGGCTTCCACAGACACTGCAGCATGAGTTCGATTCCTGGCCAGGGAGGGGACCCACATGACACAGCAGACCTCTTCTGCCTCTCCCACTGCTCCCCTCAGCAGTGTATTTCAGTCCATCTGCCTGTTCTGCTCCCCACTCTGTCTCTGGTGAGTCCTCTCACCCTCCACGCCTCTGGCCTGTACTCCAGCCTCTGCATACTAAATAAATAAAAAATCTTTAAAAAAAGAGAATTTTTATATGCATGGGAGTTTCCCAGAAAAGATGTGAAAATCTCAAAGAAGTGGCTAGACTTAGGGGCTATAGTTCATTGAAAGAAAGAGAAGTAAGTTATGGAGAAGTTGCTATGTAACAGGGAGCTTGGAATTCAAGAGGTGATCGTTTGTGGGAAGGACACTAGGAAACACGTGACAGTGAGGGTGTTTACTGTAATCTGCATGCAGGTCTCTGTCATCACTGTGTCTGATGATAAAAATGGACTTCAGTGAAGAAGAGTCATTATCTTCTTCCTGCTATAGGAGAGGGAAACCCCTTTACAAAAGGAAATTTAAGTCCTAATCTTAGAAAGGGAGAGGGTAGAAAGTCCTGTGTGTGCCATTCCTAAATGACCTGCAGCTAAAAATAATCCTAATATCAGTGAGGTATATTTCGAGGTGGAATATTCTGATCCTCTTCAAATCCATACTAGAAAAGAAAGACTAAAAGTAGGGCAGCTCAGTGCTTAGAGCTGGAAGAGCCAGAGGGTCGGAGTTAAGCTGGTGAAGGTCACAGAGAATAGTTTTGGCTAAATAATGAGAGGTGAGTTTGGACCCCAAAACAAAGGGACTTATTTGTCAATGTCTGAGGCAAATGGGTCTGATTTGGATTTGGGAGAACCAAACTAAGGACAGACAAGGATGAGACAACTGTTTTGATCAAACGCTAATTTGTGACCAATAAGGCTAAATGTAACAACAGAACTTTATCAATGTCAAAAGCACAGGAACACAACAATATTTTCATACACTACACAGCTGATACCAGCTCTGGGCGCTACTGAGTGTACATGTCACAGATTTGCAAGACCTAATCCTTGCTTTGTGCAACTGGACTCACCCATTCCTGTGTTGGTTCACTCATTCATTCAACAATTCACCTATTCATATAAAAAATAATAATGAATGATGACTATATTTTGGTACAGTGGGAAATATTTAAGTAATTGTACAAATGGGTGTATGTGTGTTGTGCTGAATATATGAAAAGGGACAGAGTGGGGCCCGCCCTGGTGGCGCAGTGGGTTAAGCAACACACTATGAAGCAAAATGCAACTACTGCAGCATGAGTTCGATCCCTGCTGCCAGCCAGGGAGGGGACCCATATGGTGCAGCAGACCTTTCCTGCCTCGCCTGCTGCTCCCCTCAGCAGTGTGTTTTAGTAGATCTGCCTGTTCTGTTCCCCACTCTGTCTCTGGTGGATCCTCTCACCCCTGCACTTCTGGCCTGTACCTGAGTTCTTGTATGAATAAAAAAATAAATCTAAAAAAAAAAAAAAGAAAATGGACAGAGTGGTATTATTATATGGCATGAGGATTAGGCTATGATCAACTGTTGATTTATCAATTTTAAACATTTCTGCATGGTTTGCTGTTTTGAAATAAATGAACATCTGTGAAGCACATTGAGGAGGAAGCTGCAGTGGTGGGAAGAATCCACCATGCAACATGGGTTTCCATTCCAACACAGGATGAGCTTCATGTTCTCCTCTCTGCACCCACTTCTGGAGAGTTTTCCACTCCCTTCAGTTAGTGGTTTTATTTTATTATTTTTTAAAGATTTATTTATTTATACATACAAGAGCTGGGGTACAGACCAGAGTCCAGGGCGGTGAGAGGATTCACCAGAGACAGAGTGGGGAGTAGAACAGGCAAACTGACCAAAATACACTGCTGAGGGGAATAGCGGGAGAGGCAGGAGAGGTCTGCTGCGCCATGTGGGTCCCCGCCCTGGCGAACTGGTGCTGCAGTGGCTGCGGTTTGCTTCATAGTGCGTTGCTTAATCCACTGTGCCACCAGGGAGGCCCCAGTTAGTGTTTTTAAATACTTAATCTTCAGACACAAAAACTTCAGAGCAAGTAAGAAAATTTGAAATGATGAGGGTTAAGATATCCAGAAACAGAAATGAGAACACAGTAGGAGAGAGGAATTGAAACTCTGAGGACTGGTTGTTGGAATTAAGGAAGAAAAAGAAGATGAAAAAACCACAGAACCAGAAATAGTCCTATCTTTGGGTAACTTTACCCATAAAATGCACATAAAATGTATCTAGCTGTAAATTGCTGAGACCAAAGGGCAAGGACTAAAAGAGCATGCGTTCCTATTTTCGCATTAGAAGGAGGAGATACCAGCTTCATGAGATGGAGTACCCTAGAGGCTCTGGACGTCTTCCTGTTCACCTCCACCAGTTTTAGGAGTGTCTCTCAGCTTTGACTTATGGTCACTTATTGTAGGCACTGGGAAGCTCATAGAACAGGTCGACCAGAGCCCAACTTGGTCCTCTTTAATAGGACTGAAGACAACAAGCTTAAAATTGTCCAGTAAAGGAATCTGCTCCCTTTACTCAAAAGGAGGGAGGAGAGCTGAACAAAGATGGTCTCTATGGTATCTAAAGGAATCACCTTCAAACATCATCTGAGCACTAAGCAACTAAGCAAAGGCTTTAGTGGGCACTTATGACAAATAGTGCAGGCTTTATAGAACTCATTCAGAAAACAATAATGACCAAAGACCCTAGGGAGGGGGGTGGTGTGAATCTGATTTCTAGAGGCTCCCATGTCATATTATTTAAAATATCCAGTTTTCAACCCAAATAGGAGATAGGCAAGAAATGAGAAAGTACAGTCTTACACAGAAGCAAAACAAAACTTGTAAATAGAAATGATCCCTGCAGAATTCCAATTGTTGGACTTACTAGGGCAAAGATTTTCCATCATTTACTTAAAAATATGTTCAACGAACTAAAGAAAACTAACATGGGAACAATGTCTCAACAACAGAGAATATCAACAAGAAGACAGAAGTTATAAAATAAAGAATTATATAGAAATCCTGGAGATGAAGAATATAATAGCAAATGAAAAATTAGTGGAGCGACTCAGCATAAGATTTAATCAGATAGAAGAAAGAATCAATAAACTGTAAACTTAAGAAAGATCAATTGAAATTATCCTGGCTGAGCAACAGGGGGGAAAAAAGAATTAAGTAGTTATCAGAGCCTCAGAGAACTGTGGGCTACCATCAAGACATATATGTTGTCTATAAGTACATATATGTAAATGTGATAGACTCTCAGAAGGAGGAGTAAATATAAAAGACAGTAGAAGTGTAACTTTATATTTAAAAGAAACTGCATAGAGCAATATTTATAAATCTGTATTTATAGACATACAATGTATAAAAATGTAATTTATCTGCTATTAAAATCACAAAGAAAGGGGACCAAGTGGAATTATACAGGATCAAAATTGTTAAACCACTGAAAGTAAGGTGCTGTTAATTCAAACTAAGTTGCTTTAAGTTGTTAATTGTAATCCCCAGGGCATTAAAAAATAAAATTTAAAATATAGTAAAAGAAGTGAGAAGGAAATTAAAATGATACACTAGAATTTTTATAAGTACAAACAAATTGGGTAACACTCTATGACCTTATTGTCATTTATTTATGTGAACTTGACTTCTTAGTACTTAAATGTATTGCTTTGAAATGGAAATCACAACAAAGAGGTTGCAAGCAAGCCTAGAGTCAGCCAGGCAGCCAACACCTTCTAAATACTGAATTAGGGCACATCCTGCCCAGAAGGGGCAAAGGACCCCTATTTCCCCCTTCCCTGCCTTTCCGATGGTCCCAATGGGTTAATTTGACAATGGTCGTTCAGCTTCTACAACTAAAGATGCGGAGTAGCAAAAACCAACTTCCTCCCCAAAGACTGTGAGGCCAAAACACAGTGGCAAGCTGGTGGAGAAAGTAGGTGACTGATCCAGCTCCATTCAGATTCCTTACAGTTCAAGGAGGAGTCTTGAACTTCAGCAAAAAAAAAAAAAAAAAGGAGTGGGCTACCTTTTTCTCTTCTGTCATAAAAGAAAATGCTGGGCCTCTCTGGTGGCACAGTGGGTTGAACACCACACTGTGAAGCACCCACAGGGAGTTCGATCCCAGGCCAGGGAGGGGACCCACATGGCACAGCAGACCTCACCTGCCTCGCCTGCTGCTGCCCTCAGCAGTGTGTTTCAGTCCGTCTGCCTGTTCTGCTCCCCACTCTGTCTCTGGTGAATTCTCTCACCTCCCACAATTCTGGCCTGTACCCCAGCTCTTGTATGCATAATTAAATAAATCTTAAAAGAAAATGCTAGCTGAAAGAAAAGGGAAAGAAGGAGGAGAATGAAGAGGAAGAGGAACAAGAGGGAGAGGGAGGGGAAAAGAGAGGGAGGGAGAAAGGAGTAATGTGAGAGAGTTGTTGCCTTGATTCTAAATTCTTTACTGGAAGATAACCTGGAAGCAGTAAAGGGATGAGCTGAGTTTCCTCTCCCATGAATCTTACTTCTCCTTCCAATGAGTGTGCTCGAGACCTTGTAGTTATTAATCAGTTAGTCTATTTTGTTTTTAGAAAAAACAAAAAAACCCAAAAATGTCTCTCTTCAGTGTGAGCTGAAGGTTTCCCATGGAGAAACCATGCCATAACCAAAGCGACTTTATTTTGTGGCATCAGCTTCTCCCCATCATTTGTCCTCTGGTCCCTGTTCTCAGATGTCTCCCCAGCTGAGAGGTGTAAAAACAACCCATGTTTTGTTTCATCTCTGATGTTGGCTCCTCCTACTTACCTCTTCAAAACAAGACATTTTTTTTTCCATTCCTAGAACTATATCTGGTGTGATAAAAGATCGCAAAGGGCCACCCATCCTTTTTGAGACCACAGACACAGCTAAACCAGTGAGCTGAGGCTTATAAACAAGGGCGTAGCCCAGGCTGTGATGGAGCTGGAGGAGGAAAAAGAAAATAAAAAGGTAAAAGCATTGTAGCTACTACAAGTGGGAGGTGAGCAAAAAGCAGCCAGCCTTCAAAAACAAAACGAAATTCAAACCCCGTGAGACTGAAAATTTTGAAATTTTTTTCACTGCAGATTTTAGAGACTTTTTCCACTTCCCTGGTATTTATAAACACGAATCCTTAAAAGTTCAGCATTAAGAGCAGGCATAGGGAAAGGTATAAGGGAAACAGGAGATTTTTTTTCTCTTTTTCTTTATTTATATTTATTTGACATCAATTGGGGTCCCCATGGATTTCCCACCACCATTTCACCAGTGCACCATCACCTCAGTCTCCTGTGCTCTTTCTGCCCTCATCCCATTCCCTCTCCCTCCCCCCACACAAAGTGCTTCTGATTTGTCCTTATCTTTTTGTTGGTTTTTTTTTTGTTGTTGTTATTATTCTTTTCCTTGGTCATTTATTTGGTTCCCTTATATTCCTCCTAAGAATGAAACCATCCGGTATTTTTCTTTTGCCTTCTGACTTATTTCACTGAGTATCATCCCTTCTAGCTCCATCCATGTTTCTACGAATGACTCTAGTTTATCTTTTTTGATTGCTGAGGAAACAGATTTGTCTCTCAAGTTCTACACCTGATGGGTCTCAGTATAACCTGACAGTCAGCTTTCTGGGGCTCCTCAATTCCACCAGCGAGTAAGCAAGCAATTTGGAGAAAATGAACGAGAGAGACAAAAACCTGTCTCTTCCAGCGTGAACTTACTCTGCAGAAGCCAAAAGCAACACAAATGTCAGCTTCCCATCGGATAGCATGGGAACCCAGGGCACTGACGGGGCAGGGGGTTCATTAACCACTCGGTGGAAGAGAGAACCCCAGAAATCAGAAGGTGGTAGTAGGGTTCAGAGGGCAAGACTCCCTTCTCCTCCCAACACCCATGCTGCAGGTATAGTGCTGGAAAATTTTAGAATAATGGGTGAATTGTATTCTTCCAGAATTTCATCCAGTATTATAACTAAGCATAACAAAGGAGAGGTGTCTAACACTGTGTGCGGGTGAGGTGGAGAGGGGAGGGGATATGAATCTAGATATGAACTAATGAGAAAGCCACAGAAGCAAGCAGTTTCCTGCCACTCCCATGAGGCTAGTGGGTTATTTAGAGAACAGTATAAATGATAAATGCCCTAGGCCCCAATGCAACAGGGCAGGGTGCTGAGCAAGCACCACGTGTTCCAGGAATTGCACCTGGTAGTCTTTTCTTCACTGGTGGGTCTTTAATAAAAGCTTTGTGGAAACCAAGGAGCTCATGTAGATTTTATCTGATAAATACAATGTGCTAAGTTCCTATTTACATCAGAGGGGACGGAGCTGGTAGTGTTTGTCCTAAAAGCAGGGCCTGAGGCTTTCTTTTATGATGATGAAATTAAGACCAGTAAATACCAGTAAAGGTCTATTTCTTTTTTTTTTTTAAAAAAAAGATGTATTTATTTATGCATATAAGAGCTGGGGTACAGGCCAGAGGCACTGGAGGGGGGTGAGAGGACTCACCAGAGACAGAGAGGGGAGTAGAACAGACAGACCGAGTGAAATACACTGCTGAGGGGAGCAGCAGAGAGACAAGAGAGGTCTGCTGTGCCATGTGGGGCCCCTTCCTTGCTGGAGATAGAACTCGTGCTGCTGTGCAGCAGATGCTTCACAATGCAGTGCTCAACCTACTGCGCCACAAGGGAGGCCCAGGCCCACTTCATCTAAGACTCTTAGGCATGCCTGTTGCTTGTCTTCTGTTCTCCTTATGAAAGAATGTCAGTGTGACTGTCATTTTGTCGATGGGGAGGTCAAGAGGAGAAGAAAACCCAAAAAGAGCTGATTGGCCTGAGGATGTATGTGATGTGGCGGAGTCACAAGTGCCTGCCAAAATGCTTTCAAAGAGCTGGTGAATCAGATTGTGAAAATCCGTTCGAGGGGAGGTCTCACAGGGCTGGGTGAATGGCTCAGTTTGCTGAGCGCTACATTCATGTGAACATTAAGAAGCAAAGTGCATGGGGCTGGCTGAGTTGGGTTTGCTTCATAGGGTTGACTTCTGAACTCTGCCTTCTCTTAGAACACAGCCAGGCACATGATGTGAAGCTGCAGGATCTAGGTCATATTTCTTAGTTTTTAAGCAGATTGCTCTGCTGACTTGGTGATCTTAGAAGGCAAATGTCAAGCAAGACCCTGGCATCTTGGTTTCAAGCCTGATGAGAGTGTTGCACAGACATTGTTTAAATGAATGAGTCCTTTGTCCCTACTTCTCTAGACACTTCAGAAGGCTCGCTTCAAGGCAGTGGGGATGGCACCAGAGAGAGAAGGGGGTGGTCACCAGGGGACTTGGAGCTAGGAAGGCTGGGAACACACCTTTGCTCTAGAGTCAGCTTTATTCCCTCTCCAGTGTGGGGTGGGAAAACAATAACCACAGGGTCTGATAGTGGTTTCTAGGTTTAGAAGGATTTGCATCGTCTTCCAAGTGTTGCAGACAAGAGGCCCTGTTGGGAGAAGGACAGACAGACATTTTCTCATGTTCACTAAGCCGCACTTGATATGTCATTGATCTGCTCTCCAGGAGTTTTGCAGTTTGAATAGATGTCTTTATGGACTGTTATTTGCCAACTGACAGAGAAGCAGTCATTATATTTAATTGACAAAGATAAAGCTACTATAAAAGAATCACCTTGGAAGTTGTTCAACAAGAAATTTTAAAGCAACGTGTTTATAACAATAATAAGTGTTTCTCCAGCACTTTGTCCTAGACTTCTACTCTTATAATTTCCTTGTCTTTCTCATCTTTGGGCACTAAGAGGAAACTACATGAAAACCACAATAGAAACATTAAAAAATCATGATAAGGAAAATTTCATGGTAGAGAACAGTGTGAAGGTTTGGCAAGAAAAAAAGTTCAGACCTTGCTTCTGGTATTTTCTGGTTACGGTTTCCCCTGGTCCCCAACACACAGAATAAGCAACCTTAGGGATAGTATTTAGTTCCCCTTCTCTTTAAACTCACTGGGATAAGAGGGCAGATGGGAACGGAACTTGTGGTAAAGTTAACCTTGCCACAAAGGACTCCACCCTTGCTTACCTTCCGGTGGATCTAGTTGTAAATATGTAGTAAATAGTAAATGTGGGGCTTCCTGTATTCTTTAGTATATGTTGCCACACTATTATCTCCAATGGAATGAACCAGAATGCAAACTGTACCTCTTTTGAAATGCGATGAAGCAACTCAGAATTCAGAAATAGGATGACTACATTTTTTGTACTGTATTGCATTTTTTTTGCACAATGTGCAAGAACACAAGAAAAACCTCCAAAAGAAGGAAATAGAACACTTGAGATTGTTTGCTAGCCTAGGCAAGCTTCAAGGTGGAATATAAAATACCCCACCTAGCCAATATCCTGCTCTCTTGTCTCCAGTCCTCAGTAATTCTCTCCTCTTCCATTATTCTTTCCTATCAGCTATCCATCAAGTCATCCATCCATCCATCCATCCATCCATCCATCCATCACCCCTCCCTCCCAAATATATTGGGCACACTGTCACTTTTAGCTCTTGGGAATATAAACTGTGAATGATATGTTGGTAATAGTTAACAACTGGATCTTGTGTGGGGAGCTGATATGCCGTGTTCATTGATTTTCCTTATGCAGATACTCCCCCCACATTGGTGTCAAGCTACCAGCATGACAGGGGGAGCACAAAGTGGGGATGTGCACAGTAGCACACCATCATATAAGGGTTCCCCTTCCAGACATAACTGATTCAGATAACCCCCAACTGCACATTAGGAAGTGATGATTTTTGAGTACTCAATGTGTTTCCAATACAATTTATTTAATTGTGCATTTACACAATTTAATTTGAAATAATGATTGCTTTGACAATCAGTTCACAACATTTCTGAAAATTTAACAAGTGGCTCCCATGAAAAGATATAAGCTGACTCCAGCACACCCCTGAACAGAAATAATAATGTATGTCATCTGCTTAATGAGAAAAACTTTTATCTAGAGAGGATTATGTCTACATGTGGAAATAGAATAAGTCCTACACTTGATAATATCATAGCAAGAGAAAGTACTGACTTTGACAGTGAGTCCTCAGTGATTCGAATTAAGCCAAGCACTTAAAATACACAGAAGAGGGATGGTTTGAACTCAGCGTGTGGCCCTTTCCTAATACATAGCATTTTTTATCTCTAGTCACTATTTCAGATCCAAACACTCTGGCACAATGATTATCCTTGGTGGTGTATAGATTGGACAAAGGAAATATCTAAATTTGGAGCTCAAGCCAAGAAACCTCAGAGGATGGGAAGAACTGGGATGAACAGGGACTTCTCAGGGCAACAGAAACTTCATACCTGTTGAACCATGCAGGTCAGGTATTCAGCTGCACCATCTTATAGCACAAAATAAACTGCAAAAAAGTGGATTCATGATATTTCTAGTTTTCTGATTTCTATCACTGACAGTAAAACATCTGCCTCTTAAAATAAGAAAGTCCCTGAGATGCTTAGACAATTCAGTGGCTGGCAAGAACTAAAGGAAGGTTCTCCAAATGCAGCATATTACGTGTGACTGAGCAAATGATGAAAGAAATAAAGAGCCATACCTTTTATAATCTGACCTGTGGAGCAGATCATAGTAAAATATCTGCCACATATGTATGTAAGTGCTCTGAGAAAAAATTGTTGGCCAAAGTTAACAATTGCCGTTCATACATTCTGGAGGATTTGGTTTTAGATATTTGTTAGCATTGTTTAATAATTTCACCAATTTTTGCCAGAAAATTAATCTTATAAATATTAATTTTTAATAATATTTTAAAAAATAATACCTACCGATTGCAAAAAAAAAAAAGCAAGTAAGGTTAGAGAACGAAATTAAAATTTTAACCATAATCCCAACAGTCAGAAACACCCACTTTTAGTAGTTTGCTGCATAAGCTTCCCAGCCTTCTCCTACGTCTAATGCATTTCCTTTGAAACATCTCATCAGCCTTGGATCAACCTCTCATCACTTCCTAGACCTGAGCCCTTGGGGGGGTGCTAGATGCTCACAGCTCAAACAATTTTGAAGTTAAGTTATTCCACACAGTAGAAGTAGAACCTTCACCCCAGTTCACCTTTTTTTTTTTCTAACTTATTGCTAATAAAGTTTTTTCATCTCCCACAACTATTTCAAAAGTTCTGTCATTCTCTGGATCTTCTTTTATATCAGAGAAAATATAGACTATTGCGTGGATTTATTTACTTCTTCGCCTTTAAAACATGCGGTACCATTGCGGTATCTATATATCTGCTTGATTTATGGGTTGATGTACTTATCCATTTGATAACATCTATGGGGGATTATTTACCCATCCTTGTATCCCTTCTATTTCAGATGAAAATCTATCTTTTACCCTGTTCAAGGTCCAGGCTGTTTCTTTTTTTTAGAAAAATCATTATTTTGTAAAAATCAAAGTCAACAGACAAAACTATAAATCTGAGACATTCCCAAGGGGAGGAGGAAGGTGAAGGAACAAAATGGGTGGGAAGAGCACAGGGACTATGGTGATGGTACACATGTGAATTGGTGATGGAATTTCACAGGGACGAGAAATAGACACTATACAAAAATGAAAAATAATGTAAAATATATATAAAGTTAAAAAATTCATAATGTTGGTGGTTTAACAAATATATCTGTATTTAAAAATTTAGAAAACAAGGAAGAAAAATAATCACACCTAATTCAAACAATAAAGTGCAATCACTGTTGACATTATAAATTCTTTGTTTTTTGCTTGCATGATGCATATAACTACAATAAATCGTGCTTCTTTTTTTTAATATAAAAATTTTAAAAAATTTACATATACTTGCCATTAATTGTAATCCCCATGTATTCCCCATCACCATCTCACCAGTGCACCATCACCTCAGTCCCTCAGGCTCCCATCTTC
>JAGFMF010011570.1:3573000-3584211 GCA_019455555.1 Galemys pyrenaicus
GATTGCTGGATCCTATGGAAGTTCCATTCTTAGTAGATTGAGGAATCGCCATACTGCTTTCCATAATGGTTGGACCAGCTTGCATTCCCACCAGCAGTGCTTCTTTGTTTTATACAATGGATATTATCCTGCACTTGCACTTTTAGAAATCCTTTTCCCTTTTATGGTTAATATCTTTTGCATGACCACAAATATTCTTCTCCAATTAGATTTGAAATTTTAAAGTTAAAAGTGTATGACCACAGTAGAACAGTTAGGAAATAAAAAGGAAGAAAAGCTTCAATACCTATAGTCCCACCTCTGAGTTATAACCAGCTGAAATAATGTTATATAAATTTAATTTATAAAAAAAGTTCAATCGGACATTAGTCTGTATCATTGATGATACACAATTTTCAATTAATAGTTACCTTTGGCATTTCTTTTTTGATGTCAGTAGAGTCTTACTTCAACATTTTCCAGATGGGCAGCCAATGGTTCAAGTTTGATTTAGTAAATAAACTACCATTTCTCCACTTTTAAGCTGTTTCCTTTGTTTTTGTTTCCATTTCTCTTGCCGTCCATGGAAACTGTCTCATCTAGAATCTACCATCTCTCCTGGATCTTGAAAATATAAGCTAGTTGTGAGTTATCTATACCTTTGCTAGATTAATCAATTGATGTACTTATTTAATAGCATTTATAAAGGCTGCAGTTGCGAATATGACCAAAAAAATCTCCTGTGGCATATAATTTAGAGATGTATACAACAGAAATAAAAGCTTATGATGTACTTATGATACTGAAAATGTGCCAGAAACTGTCCTTCGTGATTTATGGATATTTGACACTCTTAACCAGTCTCAAACATAGGTATTAATTTTACCTCCATTATGAGGAAATGAAGCATAGAGAGGTTAACTATTGTAACTCGCCAAAGCAATTAGCTAGTAAGTGGGGAATAGGCAATTCCCACTCAGTGCAATAAATGTTATTTATTTTAGGGGAAATGCAGGGTTGTGTGGGAGCACTTTGCCAGGGTCCTTGATGGGTCCATGGGGGTTCAGGAAAGACTTGTAGGGAGAATGTCCAAATGATTCCTGAAAAATGAGAAGGAGTAGGAAGGATGCAGATGGGGAAGGGAACAGGGAGTGGGAGGTAAGAACAGAAATATCTGAGCTGGTGAAAGCCTTGGTAGAAATGTCTAGTAAGAGAGAGAATGAAATCCCCAGAGCTAAAAGGCCAGCACAGAGAGAGCTGTGCTGGTAGAAAGGGTGGGAAGCGAGAAGTCCCAAAGTTGGAAAGAGCCACAGAAGTCCATTATCTTGTGGGTCACTTTAAGAAATATTAGCTAGTCTAATATAGTTGAAGGAGAAAGCATACTCTAGTTACAGGTGGAGGATGGGCTAGAAGGGGCAAGAATACGAGCAGAGTCAGTTGCTAGAAGGGCTCTTACAACAATTTAGGTGAACCATAGAAAAGGGATATAGGGAAGCACATGGATTTAGGTGATTCTTTGAAGGAGCTTAACTAGACAGAAGGTGAAAGGAAGGGAAGTCAGTGATTATGATCTGGCTCTTGGTTTAACTAATAAGTTTTCATATTATCATCTATGGCTTTGATAAAAATACAGATAATAAATAGACAAGCCTCACTATCCATATAATATGCAGAAATGAAAGTATGACTCGCCTACAGTCTAATCATAACATTTTCATGATGTTCCCCTTCACCATTCACAAAACCCTCCTTGAGGAAGTCTGCAAAATTCATAAATATGGCAAATGTTGAGTATTCTCCCTGCGAGTAAGAATAAGCACTGTGAGAATTATTTTGTAGCTTTACTGAGATCTATTTCATATATCATACAATTCATCCATTTAAAGGGTATCATTCAGTGTTTTCAGTATATTTAGAGTTATACAACCATTACCACTATGTAATTTGAGAATACATGCTATATTCCAGAAGGAAGCCCAGTCCGCATAAATAGGCAGTCCCTATTCCAGTTTCTCCCTCTGACTCCAGCCCAGGTAACCAGTAATCAAATCTGTCTCAGGATTTGTCTATTCTGAACATTTCACAAAAATAATTCCACAGCATGTAGAGTGGCTTCCTTCTTTTCCTTAGCAAGTGAGAATTGTGTTTTCTTGATAATGTGTTTGATGCACAAAATTTAAGATCTTTAAGACAGTCTACATATGTATGTATCAATCATCTATTTGTTGTTATGTGTGTTTTACAAGAAACTATTACTTAATCCAAAGTCATAAAGATTTAGTCCCCTGCTCTCTCTAGAACTTTTAATAAGTTTAGCTTTTATACTTAGGCTATGATCAATTTAGAGTGATTTTTCCATATGTTGTGAGGTAGAGGTCCAAATTCATTTTTCCCTTGTGGCTATTCATTGCTATTGAATTGTCTTGGCGTGATGAGTTAAATCTATTCTTTACAATTTTCCTTTCCCCTAAAATTTCTGAAATAAAAGTAGGAGAAAGGAAAAACCTAATATACATTTTTTTCTCTATTTTAGTGAAGGAAGCAGTTGATAATTACAAACAGCATATGCGACAAAGTTTTCAGTTGAGTTGAATTTAGCTGGTTATCTTTTCTGACCCAAGTTCAAACTCTTTATTTTTTGTTCCTTGTTAAAATTTCCAGTCTCCTTTCAATTTTCACTGTTTTAAAGTTTGTGACAGCAGTAGTTCTTGGGGAGTTTTAGCTGTACAAGTCAAGTGAGAGCCATTTAAAAAACTAGCATTTTCCCCAAGGATTCTATATGCCAGAAACATGGGAGAAGCTACTCTTTGGCTGGGCAGAAAGTACGTGCAGCTTAATTGTACAAGCGATCTGATTATAATGCCAACTTAAAAAATATTTTCAAGGTTTGTGAAGAAATACATAATGTTGGGCATTATACATTTGCCCAATGAAACTTTCAAAATACTTAACTCTTTTCTGATAACATGGTTGGTTATATTGTTAACACTCTCAATCTTTGAGAGTATCTTGCCAACAAAGATCATGCTATTAATAGTTTGCCCCTATAATATCTTTGGGAAAATAACCTAAGAAAATAATCTAAAAGAAGAAAAAGAATGATATATACAGAGATGTGTTATTTATAGTGGGCAAACATGGAAGAAATAGCCCAATTCCTAAGAATCAGTGAAAAAAAAAAGTTTTACAGTGAAATGCCATAGAATCTAAAATTATAACTGGTTATTGTAGGGTGATATGATAATATGTACAAAGGCATGTACTAAATACGGTTGAGGGAGCAAAACAATTTGACATACATCTTTATTGAAATGGTCTAAGAATAGATGCAAGGCTGACAGAGCTCAAAATTAATTTAGCACAATGTTAATAGCCATTTGATCTATTTCCACCAAAAAAAAAGAAAGATTGCTTAAATATGAAATGGAACTTGGGCCTCCGTGGTAGGGTAGCAGGTTGAGTGCCACACTATGAAGCATCCACAGCACAGCAGCGCGACTTCAATCCCTGGCCAGGGCGCAGGCAGACCTCTCCTGCCTCGCCCACTGCTTCCCCTCAGCAGTTTATTTCAGTCGATCTGCCTTTTCTGCTCTCCACTCTGTCTGGTGAATCCTCTCACCTCCTGCCCCTCTGACCTGTACCCCAGCTCTTATATGCATAAATAAATAAATATTTAAAAAAATAAAAATAAAAAAATGGAACTTAAGCTCTTTCTGAATGTCAAAATAAGCATCTTTATATTTCGTCAATATATCTTTTTCTTAGTTACTTTTCAATGTATTGAGTCCGTATTTTAATATCTACCAAAAATATCTAATAAATACTTGGAAAGGAAAGTTAAAGTTTTTGTGGAATTTATCTACTGAAATCCTCATTCTGAGAAGTATAACCAGTGCTTTCATCAAACATTGTTTCTTTGATGCTTGATGAACTGCAGCAAGAAATGTGTCAGCTTTTAGTGTGGAGCGAGACATGCGAGACATAATGTGAACTTTCAGTCTTGGGCATCCAGTGCTGTATTAATTTTCCAGGGATTCTGTAACAAAGTACCACAAACTGGGAGGCTTTAAACACTAGACATTTGTTCTCTCACAATGCCCAGCCTTGAAGTTCAAAATCAAGGTGTCAGCAAGACTGGTTCCTTCTGGAAGGAGGACATTCAGGAAGAATTTGTTCTGTGCTACATAGTAGCTTCTGGTGACTTGGTGTTCCCTGGCTTCTCTGGGGTTCCCTGATTTCTACACATATCGCTGGGATCTCTGCCTGTCTTCATGACGTTATCCCTGCTGTTCCATATCATATTGGAACGTGCCAGTCATATTGGATTATAGACTCACCCACCCTATTTCAGGATGGCCTCGTTTTAAGTTAACCAATCACATTTATAATAACCCTAATTCCAAATATAGTCATAATCTGAGGTATTATGTCTTACCCTTTCAACATGTCTTCCTAGGACATGTTGAAAATTCCACCCATAAAATGTGACTGTGCAGTTATTTAAATGAACATGCAGTTCTGATTTATTCCAGAATTTTCTTTTTTTCCTCTTTATTTAGGTAACCTTGGTTTATAACACGACATACGATTTCAGGAAAGTAGGTTCACACTTCCTCAGATGTATACTACCATACCATCCCCACCATCAAAGTATTCCAGAATTTTCTCAGAGGAAGTTCTAAGCTGCCCATGACAAGTCCTAGGATAATCTACTCAGGAAACATGGTTGGTAGTGGGGAATAGTCTCATGAAAGTGGGATCAATTTATTTTAAAGATTTCTGAGCTGTCTCTCTGGGAGGATGACCTCATTTCTGGTTGACCATAAATGTCCAATGGTTAAGCCCAATGGATGAAGGCCAGGGGGATGGCTGTAGGGGAACCTCTCCAAATTTGTGGGATGGTTGTGGGGGAACCTCTCTTAATTTGATGTTCCTACACGAAGGAACACACACTAGAGAAATGCTCTTGTGCTCTCCACTCCTGTACTCAGCCTCCTCAGTGAGGAATGGAGACTTGGTTGGTCAGTGAATTTAGAAAACAGCTCCAAGCCTGCTCCAACCAGCCATTTTCTCTCCTCTTTGGAGTCAGTTGTCTGCATGTTCTCTATTGTTCCACACACTCGCTTGTCCTGGGCAATGCCCTGTGGGGGAGGCCAGTGTCATTATGAGAGGTCAGGACTAGCCCATCATTTGATCAACAGATCTGACCATACTTTCAAAACTTACCTTTATCTACTTTGAAATTGTGCCTATAGTTTCTGTAACACAGGTGCTAATTTGATTTCCTTCTTAGACACATCTTGTGTTGAAGTTTTAATTAGTTCTCAATTCGGAAGGGAAAAAGAGATGCCTCTAGAGGTTTCCTTGAACCTCCAGAATGCTTTTAATTCATTTACAGACACTGTCTCTACACTGTAAGAACCAGACTTTGAACAGCACAAAGGGAAAATATGAGGGGTGCATGTTATTAACCCCCAGCTCCCAAGCTTTTCTTCTTTCATGCCTTGAGTGAGGTGCAGGATGTGCTGGAACAGGAAAAGGGGCAATAGTGTGAAGTAGATACTTGGGATGTTTCTACCAGCTTTTATGGCCATTGATCTATCAGTCAACATTTAAGGAGAGTCTGCTCCAGGCAAGGTGCCAAACTCATCCCTGCCGGGAAAACAAAGAACTATAAAGCAAACACGGTCTGTCCTCAGTGGATTTACAGTCTTGGTGGAGAAACAAGTCTCATAAAAAAGACCAGTTACAATACCAGACAGGATGTGGCAGTGCTGGTGAGTTTTATAGGCAGTTAAAATGCTGTAAACATTTAGAGGAGGAAGAGAACACTTTGAACTGATAAGAAATTAGACAAATACTTGTTGGAGAAGAGAGGAATAGTCAGGAGAACTGTGCACGAACAGGGCCCCACGTTAGCATGTACAAGACATTTTAATGAACAATTTGAGCAATAATTAAGGAGTCCTTAAACACTGTACAAAAAGTCAAGGAGGAGGTGGATCCAGTATAGCGTTGCAGTCAAGAGGGCGGGTTCCAAACCCACCATGCAGATTCAGATTCCAGCTTAGACTCTAATTATATGTGTGCTCTGGGCAAGTCCTCTACCCTCTGCTGGACTCGGTTTCCCTGTCTATGTGCAGGGTGCTGTCACGGGCACTGAGGACAGAGCAGTACTAAAAGTCCCTTACTATAGGGCATGGTGCTGCTCTAAGAACTTCTAAAAATGTTGGTTTATTTAATCCTCAATGAGATGGGTACTCTACCCACATTTCATAAATGAATAAAGTATGTGTAGAGAAGCTAAGCAACTCCTCTAAGCCTCACAGTTGGCAAGTGGCAGAAGCAGGATGCCATGACCTATGCCCTTGACCTTTGTGCTAACAGGTACTTGCGGAGGAAGGTTTTTGAAGGGTATGGCAGTGTATGTGACTGCAGAGTGTGCAATGACCTTGCACACCAGGTTGAGGCTGGAATTCTTGTAGCTGGAGTTCTTTCAGTTACTGCTTTGGTGCTTGAACACTATGGAATTAGAAGCATATCTTCCTTCCGGATACTGTGTGGGAATGTGACTGGCCCAGGCTCTAGGAAAAGTAGTATGGTGGTTTCTGAAAATATTAAAACTAGATATACCATTTGATACAAAGAATACAATAACACCAATTTAAAGTGATATATGCACTCCTGTGTTCACTTAAGCACTATTTACAGTAGCCGAGTTGCGGAAATAACCTATATGCCCAATGAAAGAAGATGTGGTATACATACATAACGGAATACTATGCAGCTATAAAAAGAGGAACTCCTGCCATTTGCAACAACATGGATAGAACTGAAGGGGATTATGCTAAGCAAAATAAACCAAAGGGAGAAAGATTAAATACTGGGTGATTTCATGCATGTGTGGAATACAGAGAAACAGAACAAAGGAACTGACAGAATCAAACCAAAACAAACCCTTGGATTCTGACTAGTGATGAGGCTACCTGAAGCAGATGGTGGGGATTAGGGCAAAGAGGGAGCATAATGGACTATAGTAGAGTATTATAGGTCCTTTGATGGTGGGGGTGGCATGGCAACATTCATCTAAAGAGGTGTGAGCCTGTATCTTTGAATCATATACAGTGTTATAAACTGACATCACCTCAATAAAAAAGGAATATAATTTTTAATAAGTAGTTTTTATGTGGCATTGTGTTCCTTACCTTCTTGATGTAATAGAGAACGTGAATTTATTTCTGAATATTGGACCAGCACTGATCCCCTGCAATAAATCCCACTTGGCCATAGTGTGTATCTCACTTCTGGATTAGGTTTGCTAATGTTTGGTTAAGATCATAATGCTTTCTCCTATCATGTGTTCATTTATTTGTTTTTTACTCTGAGCTACTGGTTTTAATTGGAATTTTATTTATGGAGATTCTTTGAAGCTTTGAACAAAGGTCTGGTCCCTTCAAGACCTGTTTTTCAAGGTACCTGGAGTCACCATCAGTTTGGAGTCTTAAATTCTTGACTTGAAATCTTTCAGACCATCTAGATGCTGTGAATTTTTTCTTCTGCCAAAACTTATTAGAGTTACACATTCTAGTTTCTTCCTTCCTTCTTCCTCTCAGTCCAAATATTTGACACAGTTCCACAATAATCCCAGCAGAGGTGGGTATGGAAATGGAGTAATCGAGCTAATTTATTTCCAGTTCACAGGTCACTGAATCCTTTGGGAACCCAGTTTTGCATGGGGTGGAGTTAGGTGAGGGAAGCTCTCCCATTAAACTGTGAGCATACCCTGGGTTTTGTCCCCTGTGTAAAAGTTCTTTTATCTTTTAAATAATAATAAAACTATTAAAATAAAACAAAATGCCAAAATAAACCTGAAATGCTTTTCCATCCCAAAAAAGCCAACATTAATGAAAGATGGCTGCTTATCTAACTGTGTGTATTTAAATTTACTACATGGTAAAGAGCAATGAGGAAGGCAGAATTGAATAGTTCTAGCAGATAAGAAACTGCTTAGTAAATGTTTCTATTAAGGAGGAGAGAGAGCCTGTTAAAGTCTGAAATCTTCCTTTAGAGGAAAGAAAAGAAAAAAGAAATCTTAAGGAAAAGTATGGCAAATATAGCTATTTAGGAAGAAAAAGCATGTATTTATTTCCTACGGTTACTTAGCAAATTATTACAAATTAAGTGACTTAAAAGAGCACAGGGGACTATGGTAATGGTGCACGGGTGCGTTGGTGGTGGGAATTTTACGGGGATGAGAGATATACACTCTACAAAATGAAAAATAATGTAAAATTTATATGAAATAAAAAATTAAATTAAAATCCCTCCACAAATTTAATACTTTTCAGTTCTGGAGATCAGAAATCTGAAACAAATCACAACAGGCTGTTTCTGAGACTATTTCCTCACTTTTCCCACCTGCCAGAGGCCACCTGCATCCTCTAGCTCAGGCCTTGGTTTCCTCTATAAAGCCACCAATGGTTGCTGTGAATCACTTTATCACCAACTCCTCTGCATCTCCCTTCCTCGTTTAAGAACCTCTGTGACTTGCACTGGGCCCAAGAGAATATTCCAGGATGACCTTCCCACCTCAAGGCCATGTGACAATATCCTTAATTTTTAAAAAAATTTATTTATTTATGCATGCAAGAGCTGGGGTACAGATCAGAGGTGTGAGGGGTGAGAGGAGTTACCAGAGACAGAGTGGGGAGCAGAACAGGCAGATAGACTAAAATATACTGCCGAGGGGAGCAGCGGGCAAGACAGGAAAGGTTTGCTGTGCCACGTGGGTCACCTCCCTGGCGGGGGATCAAACTCGTGCTGCAGCGGCTATGGAAACTCCACAGCGCACACTCAACCCCTTGCACCACCAGGGAGGCCCAACATCCTTAATTCTATCTGCAAGAGTAGTGCCAATTTACCATACAAGAAAATGCATTCACAGGTTTTGTGGGTTAGGACATGATCATCTTTGGGGGATCATTATTCTGCCTGCCTTATAGGGAGAAGTCTTTAGGTCATTTGGCTCAGTGAAGATGATGAAGGCATTGACAAATCTGCAGATCGATGATTTTTTTTTTTTTAAAAATGTTATTATAAAATGAAACGACAAGAAATAGGCGAAGCAAACAGATAGCTAAATGAGTTATTAGAGCAAACGTTATTGTAGCGGCCATCTAGGTCCTGAACTGAAACTTTGACAGCCTCTGCAGAGAACCCTCCGTGTACCTGTCCCTATCCCAGTTAGTAACTTCCAAATTACTTATCACATGGTATACACACAAATCTGGAGCAATTAATCCGCCCCTATCTTGCAATGTTTTCAAACCCTAGAAATTTGTGGAATCTCTGGTTATCACAACAGAAGGAACTGAGTATTTTGGAACTTGTACAGAATCAACCATAGCAGGAAACGCAGTGATCGCCTCCTGTAGAGACCCAGAATGGGGTTTAAGTGAAAAGCATAAAAGGGAGTATCTAATCTTGCTTCTTCCTCCTCTGGCTCTGGCACACTTACTTTTGTTATAGAGAAAGAACAGAGGCTGTAAACCATGCTTCCCATCTGAAAGCTCTCTTTGCTTTAAACATGATGTTTAAAATCTCCACTTACACCCCAGAGGCATCAATCAGCCCACGGATCAAATGTGCAGGCTGCCACCAAACTCCCTGCCGGACCAGCACTGATGCATTTTACAAGTTCCTTCCACGACATAGTAACAATAACAGTATAACTAACGGGCACATGTAATTGACTGAATGATTCTTTCTGGGACTAAAGCATTCAGTGAGGCAATTTCTTGGGGGGAGTGGGAGCATTTTCCATACTTGAGCTGCTGAAGTCAGTTACCACTGGGGAAATCACGAACCTGCTTTGCATGGCGTTTGATGGAAACCCATCTTCCTTATTAATATAGTATTAAGTTTACAAAATTACCTAACTCCAGCCTAAAATGTTTTAATACTCTGCCTTTGATTCCTGTATCAGACAGCTGGGACGCCACGTGTTGGGGCCCTGCCGAGTTGGGAAATTATACATTGGCTGATTATGAAATTGGCCTTGATTGATTTAATCACTGTAATCATGGGCATTGTGCAGATATGCAACTAGGAGGTTTTTCACTCTGACAATTATGCCCGATGAAGTCACGTTAGGCGGGAGGCACATCCCTGTGTTTATTTCTGTCTAAATGGGAAAGAGGATGGAGAGCAAGGCAGGATTCAAGGTGCAGCAGCCCCTGGCCAGCTCTCATTACCAGCCAGGGAAAGAACAGGGTCAAGAAATGAGCTTAATGGCTTTGCTGTGCTGTATCTGGCTCCCTCTGGACTTGGCCACCCCAAATGCCATCTAGTTAAATCTGCATTTGTGGCACTGTTCTGCAAAGAGCATTAAAAAGCAGGGTATGTGGCGCAAGGCAGGAAGTGTCTTTCTCCCTGGCAAATTCTTCACGGTTGCTGTGAGGGGTGGAGCTATGCAGACTGTCACTCTCCCTGACACCCTGGGAGCAGGCTGGAGGGGAGAAGGGGTGTCTTCCTCCCTATTGGCTCTAGAGAGTCATTCAAGTTCCTCACCACATAAAAAAGGGACTCTCCGATGGGAAGTGGTACACAATCAGGGGACTTAGTCAATATTCGGGGAAGGCTTTAAAAGAAAGTTCACAGAGAGGCCTCCCTGGTGGTGCAGCATGTTGAGCGCTGCACTGTGAAGCATCTGTGGCACAGCAGCACGAGTTTGATCCCTGGCCAGGGAGGGGACCCACATGGCGCAGCAGACCTCTCCTGCCTCCCCCGGTGCTCCCCTCAGCAGTGTATTTCAGTTGATCTGCCTGTTCTGTTCCCCACTCTGTCTCTGGTGAATCCTCTCACCTCTCCCAACTCTGGCCTGTACCCCAGCTCTTGTATGCATAAATAAAATAAATCAGAAAAGAAAGCCAGCAGAGCCTATGTCTTTTTAATCATTATCGAATCCCAGAACACTGACTGGGAAAGGGGCATCCTGGGATTGACGGGGAGTTGTCTCATTTCCACAGTTCTGGGGGTGTGAATTGGAAGAAGGTTGTGTGGGTGGGGGAGGGGGTGGGTGGGTGTGTGTCTCATGGACTTGAATAACAAAAAGATGGGAGAATTTGGGGGGATATTTTTTTTTAAAGATTTATTTATTTATGCATACAAGCACTGGGGTACAGTCCAGAGGTGTAGGGGGGTGAGAGGATCACCACAGAGAGCAGGGAGCAG
>JAGFMF010011570.1:3584497-3630655 GCA_019455555.1 Galemys pyrenaicus
AAGGAAGGAAGGAAGGAAGGAAGGAAGGAAGGAAGGAAGGAAGGAAGGAAGGAAGGAAGGAAGGAAGGAAGGAAGGAAGGAAGGAAGGAAGGAAGGCGGACTTTGGGAAACCATGTGTCTAAGCCTTTCATTTTGCTGATGAGGGAACTGAAACCTGGTGAGTGGGATTGAGACCCCACAGCTGGTCTCCTGAGGTATCCTGTGCTGCTTTCAGGGGACTCCCTGCAGTTCCAAATCCTTTTACAACCTAAAATAATTGGCCCCACTGCTAACAGGCATAAAGTTTCCATTAGGCTAATAGTTCCTAGACAAATTTAAGACTGTATTATTTGCTTTCCCGCAAAAGAATATGTGATCTAATTTAATCCTCTGAATCACCCTGCAGATAGGTATTTTCATTATTTTCTTTGATGGACGAGGACATTGAGACTTAAGAGAAATAAATTTAGAGATTATCTGTCTGAGATTTGACTTGGAGCCAGGTCCTCAGATCCCAGACCCTGGGACACACATCTCAGCTGTAGAACTGAAATCCGCCCACCCCCCGCCTCACCCCTGGATGAATTTTCTATATTGCGCCATGACAGTTCTGCTGACTTCAACCACCCTTCAGAGCTCTGACAAAGATTTTGAAGTATGGCTGCCACTGAGGGAGGGAGGGGGAGGTCTCTGTTTCCTGGGGGAGCCTCTTTGGGGTGTTTTCAGTGTCTGTTCTTAATGGGGTTGCTCCCTGCTGAATGGAAGTACAGTCTACACTGGCCTCGAGCTGGAGGACGTGTGTCTTAGAACGTCAGTTTGTGACAAACCCTTGTGCTTTCCACTATAGCAGACTTTCTTAGCCGGGGCATCTGTGCTTCCCAGGGGATAGTTGGTGATATCTGGACACATTTTTCATGGTCAAAATGGGGGGGGGGGCGGGAAGGTAAGGGAAATGGGAAGTTGGTGCCATCTTGTAGGTACAGGGCAGGGAAGCTGGGAACACTGCACCAGGATGAGGCAAGTGAGGTGCCTAGAATGTGTGGTTTAAGGAGCATCCTCTCAGAGTCTTATAAATGCACATAAAAGTCAGCATTTGAATCCTACAAAGATACGCAGAACTGAGAGATGGAATTCATTAGCAGTTCACGCAGAAAATGTAGACATTTCAGGGTCTCTCCCTGGTGGTGCAGGGGTTAAAGACACAGCGCTATCAAACTGTCAGCAGCCAATTTGAAATGAGTTCGATCCCATTCCAGTCAGACAGGTGACCCACATGGTGCAGCAGACCTCTTTTCTGCCTTGCCTGCTGCTCCCCTCAGCAGTGTGTTTCAGTTCATCTGCCTGTTCGGCTCCCTGCTCTGTCTCTGTTGAATTCTCTCACCCCCCCCCACCTCTGGCCTACACCCTAGTTCTTATATGCATAAATAAATAAATCTTAAAAAAAGAAAATGTAGATATTTCAGTTGACAATGAAACTGGATGTAAAACACTCTAATAGCCAGCCACAAGAACAAACAGAACAATGCACACTTAAGTACATAATTTAGAAAATGCCCATCTTGCTTCCTGGTCAGTTCACTTCTCCACCCCCCAATCCTGGGAATCACATTCTTCTAGGAAGTTTGAAAACTGGATTGCTGCAGGCAGATTGGTGCATACGCTATACAGGAAGCACAAGGTTGCAGGAATTGTGCTATTGACATTGAAAGAAGAGAAATCTCAGGGAAGGGTAATGACAGAGATTGCAGACATGTTAGTAGCTTTAGGGACTTTATAATGGCAAAAAGGGTACAACTGGATGGTAGAAACTTCGGAGAGGTAGATTTAAGTTCAGTAGAACCAAGAGCTCTCTGAGAATAAAGTTCTTTGTCCAGCGATACTGTGAACTGCCTTGGGAGGAAATAAATTGCTGTCATTGTATGACTGGATCATTTGGTAGGGTACATTACAGAAGGAACTCAAGGGTGTTTCGAGGGGATGAAAAGCCTTTTCAAATTTGAAAACTGTGTTTTACTAATAAATTATAAAATGCTGAGTCAAGACTTTACTTTATGGGGGAGGCAGAGAGAGGATCTCTTAATTGAAAACATCTATTACTGTGAATCCTGAACCAGAAACCAGGCTGGAGGTGGACTTGCTCAATTGCTGAGGCACACAGGCACATTAGCTCTTTTACTGATTCAAGCACATATCTGAGAATATGTAATGGAAAAAGAGGAGAGCAGGAATGAAGGGAGGGAGGAAAGAAAGGAGGAGAGAGAGAAGGGAAGGAGAAGGGGAGGATAAAAGTGAGGTATCTGTCAAAATATACTCATTTGACCTGGATATCTCCAAACAAGATATTTAAATCACCAATTAGCACATGAAAAGATGCTCAACATCATTATTCATCAAGGAAATGGAAATCAAAACTGCAATAAGCTGCCACAGCACACCCACTAGGATGGCTATATCAAAAAGATGGAGAACAAGTGTTGAGTAGGATGTGGGGACTTTGGAACCCCCATACAGTGCCGGTGTGATGTAAAATGGAGCAATAATTTTGGAAAACAGTTTGGTAGTTCCTAACAAGTTACCGTAAGACCTACAATTCTATTCCTAGGTATACATGCAAGAGGAATAAAAGCAGATGTCCACACAAAAATTTATACACAAATGTTCATTGAAGCATCATTCATATCAGCTAAAACATGGAAGCAACTCAAATATCCATTAGCTGTTGGATGGATAAATAAAATGTAGTATCATCATACAAGGAAGATTTGACATTGAAAAGGAATGGAGTATTGAAGTATGCTACTGAAATACGGTCGACAAATCTTCACAACATTATACTAAGCTAAGCCAGTCACAAAAAACCACAACATATAACATGATTCTGTTGATAGGAAATATTCAAATAAGCCAATCTAAGGAAGTAGGTGGAAAACAGCCAGTGGTTGTCAGGAACTGGGGTGGAAGGGAAAATAGGTAGTAACTGCTAATGGGTTTGGGGTTTCTTTTTGGGGAAATGAAAATATTCTAAAATGGACTGTGGTGATGGTTGTACAAGTCTAAATAGACCAAAAACAATTAAACTTTATGCTTTAAATTCATGTGTTGCATAGTATGTGAATTATATCTCAATAAAACAATTATTTTTGTCCTACTTTATACATATATATTTCATTTAGAAATTCTACCTAACTACTGATTTTTATCTATCAGATCTCAAAGATTTAGAAATATTTACGGCAAGTATAGCAGAATGGGAAATATTTTATAAAGAACTATCCCAAATGAAATAAATATAAAGAAAAATATGAATAGCATAGTAAACAGCTGAGCAAAGAATACAACAGGCAGAGAAGTACAGATGAATAAACTTGGAGATGCATCAAGTTCATCAGTAGCTTAAAATATGCTCAGGAAAGAATTAAGAGGGAAAATTGGCAATATGCTAAGAGAATCTCAAAAATACTCATCCCTGTTGATAATTTACATCTAGGCTATTATAAGATAATCAAAGGTTACATGCAAAAAATATTACTGAAGACCAAGTATTATGACAATAAGGAAATAATTACACACCTTATGGCATGTTCATTTTTTGTATTGTGCAACCTTTCGAATGGTGCTTTTGCAGAAGACTAAAGTTTGCTAGAAAATGCTCACGATGTTAAGATCGAAACAAAGGTACTGCATATATAAGATGACACTAATTTTGTCGGAAATTAGCCAAACAAAACAATATACCAAAGAATGATACAATCATTGATGTTTTCTAATTTTTGCTTGAAATTTTCCTGAACATTCTAAAAGGTCTACAAAGAATATGTAGTCCTTTTTTTTTTTTTAAATTCCTTTCAGTAATTAAAATGAATGTTTAAAACAAAGAAACTTAGAACTAGGCAGACCAATAGACTCTTGTTGAAGAGTAAAGTCTATCTAGAACAATTGGGATCGAATATTTATGCCCAAAAATAAAGCAGAGTAGTTTTACATTTTATTGCTAAAAAATAAGAAGGCATATGTAATAATTACCTTGTAGTTTTGATTGAAAATTTTAAATTTCATATACATTTTATTTTTCATTGGATTATCTTTGGTTTACATCCTTGTTAGTATTTTGGAATTACAAGGTTGCTACAAATGGCATGAGTTTATCTTTTTGATCACTTAGTAGTATTCCATTATATGTATGCGTGTACACACATATACACACACACCATATTTTTTTTTATCCACTCATCTGATTTTGGGCATTTAGATTGTTTCCATAGCTTGGCTATTGTAAATAGTACTACAAGAAACACGGGAGTGCAGGTTTTCTTTGCAATTGATATTTTCTGGATATATACCTAGAAGTGAAATTGATGGAAGGAAATAGCATGATACAGACGCTTGTATGCCAGGAGCAAAAGGGTAGTACTCCTGTTGAAAGAGTACCCTGATTTTTTGATATTATTCTAAAAACATCTAATTCTTTGAAAGTCTAATTATTCAGAGTGTACATGGTTTGAGAATTAAAATCATCAGCATTTCAAAAAAGTAGAGTTCATTCAAGTGCATACAAAGTTTCCCCCCCTGCCCCCACTGATTAATACATAATCAACTGCAGATTTTGGGATCAGTCTGAAATGCCCACGAATTGTCAGGCAAAATGTTACCAACATATGGATAGCGTAGAGGCAGACAGAGCTCCTGTTTACTTTAGAAGAATCCACAAAGGAAAACCACACTCACTTTTCTAAGTTGTGAGAACTGAAGCTTCCTGCTAAGGCCAGAGTAAGGTTTTATATCTCTTAGGATAAGTAAGGAAACCCATCCAAATGAAAAAATGCCTTACAAACAACGGTATTGCACAAATACAAGTCTGATGTGGGGAGGCCTTTCTCTTTTGTATGTGCTGTTTCCCAGGACAGCTTACTGCAGTTTCAGAACTTTTTGCTTAAGCTGAGGGTCACTCCCTTCGGGGGTTTTAGGCTTAGCTTCTCCTACCCTGAAGTTCCTCATTTTTCAACCCGAGGTTGCTTTCAAATTTATAATACATTGAAACCAGCTCTTTTATTCGTATAGACATATACCTCACATGAATAAATATGTAACATTTTAATTGACTCAATAAGAGTCATTTGTACCGGGCCTCCCTGGTGGCGCAAGGGGTGAAGCACCAAACTATGAAGCATCCGCAGCCACTGCAGCACGAGTTCGATCCCCAGCCAGGGAGGGGACCTCCATGGCGCAGCAGACCTCTCCCGTCTCGCCCGCTGCTCCCCTCAGCAGTGTATTTCGGTCCATCTGCCTGTTCTGTTCCCCACTCTCTCTGGTGAATCATCTCACCCCCACCCCCTGCACTTCTGGTCTGTACCCCAGCTCTTGTATAAATGAATAAACATTTTTGGTCACAAACGCCACACAGTAGATGAAGATCGTAGCACTTGCTCCAGGGGCGGCTCCCTGGGTTCGAATCCTGAATTCCACTTGGCTCAGTAGCCTTGGATGGGCCATCCCATCTCTCTGTCTTAGTGTCCTCATTCACAAAATGGGGTTAATAATCAGTGCCTTTCTCATAGGGTCATTATAAGGATTAAAAATTCTCAAGAAGCATATATTGTTATTTCTTCGAGCGGGAGAATGTCAGAACAGTGGGAAATCTGAGGCCAGACGTGAAAAGGCCCTGGATACAGTGGTGATGGAGCCATGAAGCCCTTTACCTCACCTACTAGGTACATTTGCTTATACCTGCAGTGAACCGTATTGAGGTTTTGGGTTTCTGTGGTGGTTTTATTTATTTATTTTTTTGATAAAGGTTTAGTATGATTTTCTCTATTTCATAAACTAGTTCCTTCTCTACAACTCCCTATTAGAACTGGCTTTTCAATATTTCCTATGGTTCATTATTGAATAATCAGAAACAATGGACTTAATCTCCCCTTTTAGTTATTTATGGGTTGAGTTACAAAGATCCCCTTTCTGCTCTCCTCCTGCTGCGTCTATACCTGAGTGAACCAAGAAATGCAAAGGAACAGGCAACGATGGGCTAGTTACTTGCAAGGAGACAGATTTTTTTTTTCTGGTTTTTGAGCCCTAAATGACATTCCTTTCTTATTTTTATTATTTTTTAAAAATTTTATTTATTTTTGCATACAATGCACTGGGATACAGGCCAGAGGTGTGTGTGTGTGTGGGGGGGGTGGTGGTGTGAGAGGATTCAGCAGAGACAGAATAGGGAGCAGAACAGGCAGATTGACTGAAATACACTGCTGAGGGAAGCAGCAGGCAAGGTAGGAGAGGTCTGCTGTGCCATGTGGGTCCCCTCTCTGGGAGGCAGGGATCGAACTCTTGCTGCAGTGGCTGTGGTTTGCTTCATAGTGTGTTGCTTAACCCAAGTGCCACCAGGGAGGCCCCTGCCCTCTTCCAAGTGATCCTCAAGTCACACGACAGAAAAATTATAGATGGAAATGTGTTTTCTGCAAATGAGACAGAGGAGCTTCCCATGTTACTAAGATCCTAACAACATTAACATAAATCAGAATTTATTCTTCCTGTGGCTATCTGGTATTAAAATAACAGTGGCTTTTGTATGTTAATGGAAAGCTTCCAGCTCTGTTTTGCTGAAGAAAGGCTCTCAAGAACTCCTCCAGACCAGGCTGAGACCCCCGAGCCAAAGAAATGGTCCATCTGTCCTCCATGTGACTAACAGGCAATTTGGAAAGTTGCTTCCAGAGTAGTGGAAGCAAGATGGTGTTATAGCAGAAGTTTAATTTTTATTTATTTTTTAGAATTGTTTAATTATATTCTACATCATTTGTAGTCCCCAGAGAATTCCTGTCGTGCACCATCACCTCAGTCCCTTTGCTCTATCTGCCCTCATCCCAATCTCTGCCCTATCCACTACCTCAAATGATCTCTTTGGTTTGTCTTTGTCCTTTAGTTCTTGTTGTGTTTTTTGTTTGTTCACTTGCTTGCTTGTTTTTGGCTGTAATTGTTCATTTACTTGAGATCTCTCTTATTATTATTCTTTTGTAGTTGTTGTTCCTTTACATTCCTCCTAAGAGTGAAGCCATTCGATATTATTCTCTGGCCTTCTGACTTATTTCACTGAGTATAATTCCTTCTAGTTCCACCCATATTTCTATAAATGGCTCTAGTTTATCTTTCTTTTTTATTGCTGAATAGTATTCTATTGTGTATATGTACCACACGTTCTTGATCCAGTCATCTACTTTTGGACATTTGGGTTGTTTCCAGGTCTTATTGATTATAAATAGTGCTACAGCTGAGGTTTTAAAAGCAGAGGTTTCATTTTTAAATAAATAGCACTGTGATAAGGGATCAAGGAAAAGAAAAACAAGAGTAAAAAAAAAATCACAACATAACAAAAACAAAAAGATAAAGAAAAATTAGAGGCACTTTGGAGAGGGGAAGGAAGAGGGACTGGGATGAGAACAGGAAGAGCACAGGGGACTGAGGTGATGGTGCACTGATGAAATGATGGTGGCGATTCCATGGGGACTACAATTGATGTCAAATATATAAAAATAAAGAAAAACAAACAAAAAACCAAATAGCATTGTGTATGATCTAGGGTATAGGTTCACACCGCTGTTACCACACCAGCCCCACCACCATAGCCCACCCATTCATCCTCCACCAGAATCCACTGGGCCTCCCCCACCTCTTTGCTCCCCACACTTCCCCTCTAGTCTCAGTTCTGCGGTCAGATTTCTAGGGTTTGCTTGGTTTAGTTTAGTCTGTTCTTGTTTGTTTCAGTATATTCCACATATGAGTAAAATCATACTGTGTCTTTCTCCTCATGTATTTTGCTTAGTGTACGCCACCAGGACCATCCACGTTAACAACAGTGGCAAGATTTCATCTTTTCTTTTATAGACAAGTGGGATTCTGTTGTGTTATCTAACACGTCTTCCTTTGCTACTGCTCTGTCGCTGGGCACAGAAGTGGTTTCCATAACTTGGTTATTGTAAATAGTGCTGCAATGAACATAGATGCGCATGTATCCTTTAAATATTTTGTTTTTTGGACCTCCCTGGTGGTGCAGTGGGTTAAACAACGCACTGTGAAGCAAACCGCAGCCACTGCAGCACGAGTTTGATCCCTGCTGCTGGCCGGGGAGGGGACCCACATGGCATGGCAGACCGCTTCTGCCTTGCCCGCTGCTGCCCTCAGCAGTGTGTTTCAGTCAGTCTGCCTGTTCTGCTCCCCACTCTGTCTGGTGAATCCTCTCACCTCCCACGACTCTGGCCTGTACCCCAGCTCTTGTATGTATAAATAAATAAATCTTTTAAAAATATTGTTTTTCATTCTTTGGGTAGATATGTAGGAGTACATTCTATTAAAATACATAATATGGTGTATTTTTATACATACATACATTCGTACATTTTTTGAGCATTTTATATATATATTAAGTCATTTATATCTTTTGGGTTTAGTAGCAATAAAGATTTGTTTTTGTTTTTTATGTTTTCTCTTTTTCTTTATTTATATATATTTGACATCAATTGTGGTCCCCATGGATTTCCCACCACCATTTCACCAGTGCACCATCACCTCAGTCCCTTGTGCTCTTTCTGCCCTCATCCCACTTCCTCTCCACATATACAAAGTGTTTCTGATTTGTCCTTGTCTTTTTATTTTTGTTGTGTTGTGGTTTTTTTTTTTTTGTTATTATTCTTTTCCTTGATCCCTTATTTGGTTCTTTTATAGTCCTCCTAGAGGTGAAACCATCTGGTATTTTTAATATAACATAAATCTGACCGATTTTTTAAAAAATATTTTAATTTTAACTAAAAATATTTTAATATTTTCAGAAACCTCCAAATGTTTATCAGTCCACGTCCCCACCAACAGTGTACAAATGTCTTTCCTGTAGACTTTCACCAACATTTGTTTTTAATAAATTATGCTCGTGAATCAGGGAAGCAGCTGGCCCCCACACCTGTAAGGTAGGGGTGGGTGGGAAAGGTGGGCACATGTTACTCCATCAGTCTCCAAGTGCACAAGCGCCCCTGTCCGTGCACGGATGCAGGTAGGGCAGAGGCAGGGGATGGACGGGTCATGGGCATCTTAATGGACCTCAATGCCTCGCTCTGCCTTTAGCTCTCCTCCCTGTCCCCACACCTCAGAGACTCCCCTTGATGTGCTGGCCCACTGGGCTCTGGGGAAGCAAGCGAGGAGCTGAGCTGGCAGAGTGAAGCTGGCCGGGACCAGGGGCGCGGGACCAGCACACCCTTTCTCCAGTCCTCTGAATGAAAACATTCATTCATTGTCCCAGGCTTCTATCTCAAATTCCTTTGCTTCACTCCATGTAGGATAACTTTCTCCACCTCTGTCTGAGACACAAAAAACAGGGCTGGGTCGCAGATAGTTGAAATTCTTTTTCATTTTGCCAGTACTTTTGCGTGCCTCCATTTGAACAAAAGGGTGCAGAGTTTGGACGGAAACCAACAGGGTTCTAAAGAATTTTATCTTTGGATAAGGCTTTCAGTGGTGGCTTTCTGTGTCCTGCGAGCTTAGCATTGCCTTGTGAATCAGTAGAAAGCACTTATCAACCCAAATATTTTCCCAGGTCTCCCTTCCCTCTGGAGTCACACCAAAGACGAAGGTGAAAACAGCATAAATTCTTTCTTACCCTGCACACTTTCCCTCCTATAAAGCAGAAGGAATTCTGAAATAGGAAGGAAGGAAATAAGGTTGAAGGACAACATATGCACAGTAACGGAGGGAAGAACTAACGCTCTGCTAATTCCAGGAACACTTCTTTGCCCTGACCCACATGCACCTCACTGAAATTGTTCTGGTTGCAGAATTGGGGGTATGACTCTACACCACAAAGGCCCAGGATCTCCTAGCTACAACCCCCAACCCCAGCTCAGCCCCCTGCCACCTGCCACCTGGTATATGTTTGGTCTTAGTGGGTAGTACCATAGACTCTAGAATCATACTGCCCGATGCCTGCCTCCCTGCCTGCCTCCATCACTTACTAACTGTGCAACCTGGAACAAGCTCCTTAATGTTTCTGGGCCAAAGCTGCATGATCTATAACACATATATGGACATATATATGGAAGCACACAGCTCCTAGGGTTACTGAGAGGACTCAATGAGCTAACACTTGTAAAAGTATTTCTGGCACTGAACAAATGCCCTATAGTAGTAATTATTGTTCTCTAAGCCACAGCTGCATAGAAGGCTAGAGGTCACCTTGTCCCTTGTCAGTTTGGGAGCAGGCTTTGGCAGATGGTGTCTTAGACATGGCCCTGGGGCTGCGTCTCAGCCATTTCTTGGCCTTCCAGAGAATGAACTGATGAAAAGATCCTAATCCAGAGTATTTGTCTCAATAGCAACGTTTCAGTGGTTAAAGATGTCTTAGCAATATCTGACTTCTAAATGACCTTTTTTAAAATTTTTATTAAACAAAGGCAATCATATTGGTGGTAAAATTCAGGTTACTTTAAAGTATAGAGAATGAAAACCAAAAGCATTCCTCCAAAAAACCCATTTCCAAGGACTGTTAGCAATGATAGGCTTTAATAGCTTAGTCAGAAGTAAGTATATGAGTAAATTATAGTTTTATTTGGCTGTTGCTACTTCCAGGATTGAAAGTCTTTTAGTTCTGCTGTCTGTTCACTTAGGATGAATTATTCTGTAGTTACTGTGAACAAAACTCATTTCAAAGTGATTCAATTTGCCTTGCTGCTATTTCCCTGGCAAGCTTCCTTCTCAAGTACAACTGCACTTTGTTAATTATTTTTTCTGTGGCCAAGTGAACGCATCCTTAGGCACTACATATTTTTACATGCACACAAAACTTCCTAAGTGTCTAAATTTCCATAGACATTAAAGAAGAACATTTGAGCTTTAGGACTTGCTCACCATATGACTTATGGATACTCCAATAACTATACATATTTATAATTTTTATAAATAAATATAAAATTAAAGCAAATCTATAAATGGAAGCTTTGAAATCTGACTTGTATTTTTTATTTTTAAAATGTTTTTCCTATCTTATTTATTTATTTATTTATTCTTACAACACTTGCTTTCCTTTCTGGGTGTGGTCCCCTTAGAATTTTCACCACCAATTTACCCAAGCACCACCACACAGTCACTTGTGCTCCTCCTGTCCCTGCCCTGATTCTAATCCCTACCTCTTCCCTCCATAATCTGACTTGTATTTTAATTATAACAAAGAGAGATAGTTGTTTCCTAACACCTGTTTTTTCCTTACCCCTTAATATTAGAATTCTTGTATCTTCACTAACACATGACTGCCTAGAATAAAGGTTAGACTCATCTGATGTACATCTAGGGACCCATGACTGAGTTCTAGTCAATGGATATTAGCTAAAACATGTGACTTCTGAGCAGTCCTTAAAAAGTGGGGCACATATGAAAACAAAGGACTGGATCAAGAAGATGTGGCATATAGACACAATGGAATATTACTCGGCAATCAAAAAGATAAACTCATGCCATTTGCAGCAACATGGTTAGAGCAGGAAGGGATTATTATTGATGAAATAAGTCAGAAGGAAAAAGAAAACTGTTGAATGGTTTCACTTATAGGAGGAATAGGGGGAAACTGAACAGAGAGTAAAAAATAAAGCAAACCTTGCAGGAATATTACAGATCTGAGGCCTACAGCAGGGGAGGGGGAGAAAGGGGGGTCAAAACAGGTAAGGACGAGCATAGGGACTATGGTGACAGTTCACCGGTGACGTGGTGGGAGATTTATTGGGACTATACCTGAGGAGAGAAATCAAGTATTGTACAAAAATGAACAACAATGCAAGGAAATAAAAAGTTTACTAAAAAAACCAACCAACCAACAACAACAAAAAAACCCCAAAAAAATGGGTCACATAGTTCTTTGGTCTTCCTCTTTTCTGTGGGTTGGAACGAGGATGTGTTGACCGGAAACTGTGTGGCCACAATGGGTCATGAGAAAAAAGTTACACATGAATAATAATGGAATAAATGGAAAAAGTCCCAGATTTTCACATCTTTCAGCCTTTTTATATATGAGAGAGAATAAATGAATCTCCACATTTTGTTTTAGTCTCCTGTTTTCTAACATGTAGAAACTAACAATTTCAACCAACCCTAACTAATATATTGGACAAATTATCATATTCTAATATATAAAATATGAACAATAGTTTAATAGTTTCTATCTTAAAGAGTCATTATGAGGGTTAAGTGAGCTAATGCATTTAAAACACTGGCATGGGACCTCCCTGGTGATGCAGGAGGTTAAGTCACAGCATTATGAAGCTATTGGCAGTCACTGCAGCACAAGTTCGATCCCTGACCAGGGAGCTGAATCACATATGGCACAGCAGACCTCTCCTGTCCCACTAGCTGCTCCCCTCAGCAGTGTATTTCAGTAGATCTGCCTGTTCTGCTCCCCACTCTGTCTCTGGTGAATCCTCTCACCCCCCACATCTCTGACCTGTACCCCAATTCTTCTATGCATAAATAAATAAATCTTAAATGAAATAAAATTTATAAAACACTTGGCACTGTGTCTGACCATAGTAAATGCTCAATAAAATATGAATTTAATTATCATTATTATTTAATGAACTCATCCATGAATTAGAAAATAAAGCCAGGCAGCTCTTACTGCCCACTTGCATCTATGCAAGTGTCTTCCTTTTTCATTTTTTCTAATAAACCTGCCCCTTTGGATATAAAAAAGAAAAAACACAAAGAAAACCAAGTCCAAGTTCTAATTTTAAGGATCATTTTGTAGCAATAAAAGGAAAGAGGTCCTTCCCTTCATCCTAGTGTCCTGGGGTCCTCTGAGGCAACCTGATGGAGGTTCTTCCTGGTCTGTCCACCCCTCATTGCTGCTGCTGAGGCTGGCGCAGGAGTTGGGGAGGCCCTACCCACCAACTCTGCCACCTGATCTGATCCGCTAAGTGAACACAGACCTTTATTTATTTATTTTTAAAGGTATTTTTTAAATTTATGCATACAAGAGCTGGGGTACAGGCCAGAAGCACAGGGAATGAGAGGATTCACCAGAGACAGAGTGGGGAACAGAACATGCAGATTTTCTGAAGTACACTACTGAGGAGAGCAGCGGGCGAGGCAGGAGAGGTCTGCTGCAGCACTGGTGCTGCAGTGGCTATGGAGGCCCTTGTGCCACCATTTTTAAAGACTTTTTTTCAAATTTATGCATACAAGAGCTGGGGTGTAGCCCAGAGGTGTGATAAGGTGAGAGGATTCACCAGAGATAGAGTGGGGAGCAGAACAGGCAAAAATGCTGATATACATGGCTGAGGGGAGCAGTGGGCAAAACAGGAGAGATCTGCTGCACCATGTTTCCCTGGCCAGGGATCAAACTCATGACACAGTGGCTGGCAATAGCTTCATAGCTGAGATTAACCCCTGCACTACCAAGGAGGCCCCAGAATACAGCTCTTTATTTATTTTTTTAAAGATTTATTTCTTTATGCTGGGGCATAAACTGGGACACAGGTCAGAGGGGTGGGGGTTGAGAGGAGTCACCAGAGACAGCATGGGGAACAGAGCAGGCAAACCCATTGAAATACACTGTTGAGGGTGAGGCTAGAGAGGCCTTTCATGCCATGTGTGTCACTTCCCTGGCCGGGGGTTGAACTTATGCTGCAGTGGCCACAGAAAGCTTCATGGTGCTGCACCTTAATCCCTTGCACCACCAGGGAGGCCCCAGAATACAGCCCTTAAAATGAAGTGAAAGACATGCACTTGGTGTTGCCTCAGGAAGTCTCTGCAACCACATACAAAAGGGCACCACCCTTTCGGGCTGTGAAAAGCTTTGCGCTGGAGGGATCTTCATTTTTTGCAGTTGGGAGTGTGTGAGAAAAACCACAAGGGACACCTCTCTTTGAGTCATTATCCTCTCAATATTCTCAGCCAGAACATCAGTCCCGTAGACCTGTTAATCTTCAATCCAGTGAATGCAGTAGTGCTGGTTTGGGAGGATAGCAGGTCACTTTGCTGCGAGGACAGAGGTCAGTTACCTTTGGAATTCTAACCCTTCTAACACCGCCTGAAAACGGACAGGAACCGCAGCTCTAGGTAAACCAGATTCTGAAAGACAAGGGTGGGGCCAGGGTTTCCACAAATCAAGTGATTTAAACAACAACCACCAAAAAACCACTGAGGTGAAAGAGAAGGCTGCAAGTGAACAAAATCTCTTGACAATAACAAGTTGCTGACTGGCCCTGAATAGCTCAGTGGGAGCACAGTGTCCCAGGAAACCCTAACCCAAGAGGATTATAAACCTGAGACTGGAAGGCAGTTACCGCAGACAGCCAAGCTGTGACACATGCTTCCAGCCCTGACAAGTCCTTCACGGTGTGATGACAGGGTCATTGACAAGATGACTTCACCTTGTCACACATGCACTTCACACTCGAGGTGACTTGGGAATGAGAAGGGAATTCCAGGACCACGAGGCCCCTGACTAACATAAGACCAATAACTCTCCATGGTTGCTAGGCAAATAAATGTCTGGGCTGATGCAGAGGGAATCTACAAATTAACTACTTGCAAACTAGTGTTATTGGTAGCAGTAAGTCACCTGTGGAAATTTTTAGTTTATTTTTAGGAAATTTTTAGCAGTAGTTAATAGAATCAATGTTAGAATCAGTACTCAAAGTCTGTGGAAAGCCTGGAATAATGCCCCCGAAACAGTGAAATACAATAGTTATAGATTATTATAAAGTCCTGTATCTTACTATCAACTGCAGGCACAGAGGTGGGACACTCTTGATAGTAATTCAACAGGATGAAGGTAGCACAGTTCAAACCATTTCCCACTAAATCCTCTTTCAGGGACAATATTAACTCACATTTTCCTGATATCCTGTTTATTATATACTGGGCTTGTTGTGAGGTCTTCGTGAATATTCATTCATTTCATTCTCATGATGAAGTTCTGTGATAGGTGATATTACTGTTGTCCCAGTCTGAATCAAAAACTGAAGCACAAAGCAGGAAGGTAACTTGTCCAGGGTCACACAGCTGGCAGAAACAGATTTAAACCCTTATCCATGCTCCTAACCACTAGGTCATGCCTCTCAGAGGACTCATCAATGAAGACTCTGGTTGAATGCTGAATTAGACTTTCATATACTGTTGCAGCATTACTTTTTTAACTTACACTGATCATACAGAATCTGGTAAACTAGTGTTTCTTGAGACAACAGTTTGGGAACTAGCGCTAAGAAGACTAGATGACTCTAGGTGAGGCCAACAGTATGGTTTAGCTGCTAAAAACCAAAAACAAAACCTGAAGGAATGCTGTGTGGCGAAAGAAGTTGTTTGGAAGATGTAGCTGTCCTACTATGTGCTTGGTGCTTCTCTGACCTCACTGGGACCACTTAGCTTAGTGTAGGGCCTCATGTGTTCTTGCCAACCAATGACTATGTAGAGTGTGAACATCACCATCTTCTGAGGAATAGTGAGCACAACAGGAAGTGTGTTGTTTACAGACAGACAGGAGAGGATATGATTAGCTTCTTGAAATAGTTGGAGGGTTTCTGTGTATTCCTTAATTATTTTTTTAAAGATTTATTTATACATGCATACAGGAGCTGGGATACTGGCCAGAGTTGCAGGAGGTAAGAGGATTCCCTAGAGACAGAATGGGGAGCAGAACAGGCAGATGGACAGAAACACACTGCTGAGAGGAGCAATGGGTGAGGCAGGAGAGGTCTGCTGTGCCATGTGGGTCTCCTCCCTGGCCGGGGATCGAACTTGCAGTGCTGTGCTGCAGATGCTTCACAGTGCGGCGCTCAACCTGCTGCGCCACCAGGGAGGACACTCTGTGTATTCCTTTAAAGGAAGTTTTATAGATAGGTAAAAAAAAGTTACAAAGGCGTAAATAGCCACTCAAAATAAAGGAGAATTATCAGAATATAGAATTTATGAAAGGGCCTGGGAATGGGTGAGGGTGAAGAAGGGGCTGGCCTTCGAGTGACAAAGACACAAGATGGCAGCCACCATGGGCTTGGACAATTTATGAAAACTGAATATACAGCCTTAAAATAGAATGTGGACCCAAATACCCAGAAGCACCCCCCTTTGGAGGATTTGTAACAAAAATTAATATGAATGGAGTTAATAGTCTAATGCAGTGGTGGACCCAAAATCCACCTCCATGCCAGCAAAATGACAGAATTCATGTAGCATCAAAGTTGTCCTGCAAGAGCTGCAGGGCCTCACGATGTCTAAAGAAAATATGAAACTTCCTCAGCCACTGAAAGTGTAACAGGGTGGTCCCCAGGAAAGGGGAAGTTCCAGGATCCCAGTCCCGCCCTAAGTAGGGAGGAGCTGAGCAGGGACAAAAAGATGCTGGAGAGATGAGATTGAGGACAGAAGGCAGGCTTTTGGGCCTTGCCTTAGGCCAATCCTATTTGGCTGGACTTTTACCGTCAAGGAGATGGATAACTTTGGATGCTTGACTTAGTAATTATATTCTTTGTCTTTTCTGTACTGTTCCCTAATTGTATTAAAGTTCCTTTCCATTAAAGGCTTTATATGTTTGTCTTGATGCAGCAGATGGCAAAACCCATTTAGAGAGGGCAGGTTTGGGGGTTCTGGGGTGTCCCTCTCTTTGCAACAGGACAGTGTTACAGCAGTTAATCACAAAGAGAAACCCCGCCCCCATTCCATTTAAGCAGTCTTCATTTTCCAGAGCAGTAAGTTCTAGATACATCTTATAGACCGCAAAGTACTGTAAAGCAAGCTTCCATTCAAAGGCAGTTTATCTTAAGATATTGTAAATGATGCTAATTTTTTGTCCATTTGAAATATATGTCATGTTCTAATAAATAAAAAAAAAGAATATAGAATATATATATATATATAAAATGTAACAGATTTTTTTTGGTAAAGTCTTGACTCTCGGGGGTGACTGGGCAGGAGTCAAGGTTGACAGGCATGGCTAAGAAGACAGCTGGGGCAAGATAGCAAGAGCATCACTAGAGAACCATAGCTATAGGACTCACATCCAGCCAGCTTCAGTTTCCTTAGCAGCAAATAGACATAAGGACACTTATTGCACAGGTTTCTGTGAATTGAGTCTAAGGTGGAAAGAAGTTTGATGATGACTCATGTATGGTATCATGAGGGAGATTGCCTTGATATGACAGAAGCCTCAAAGTATATATATCACCAGAAGGCAATTCCAGAGGTCATGGGACAGAGAGGCTCGTAGACAATTAAAAGACTCAAATCATATAATTGATTAAGTAGTTTTAAAAGACATGCAAAAGGAATAAGATGAAGTTGCTAATGTGCTTACAATAGGGTTCCAGACAGGGTGGAGAGACCATACTGTGTAAATCCTGTGGGATGTCACAAAACACATTGTTCATACAACAAAGGCTGACACCAATCCTTCAAGAAGCTGATTTTGTACCCAGGTACAAATGCCCTTGTCCTTCTGTGGCAAGGAGAGGATATATACACCTTATGGGATAAGCCAAAAGGCTCTGGAGGTTTGTCAATGCCTACACTATTCATGGTATCATACCCAAATAGAAGATTCTACCTTTCTCCATACTGATAATGTGGTTACATAAAAAAATTAGCCAAGCCTGTACTGTTTTGTTATCAGCAGAGAGTTCCTGCTTTTCCCTCACATTCATCTAAAAACCCTCACTACGAACAACAGCTCTGAAATTGAATGTCTTAGAAGAAGGATCAAAGAATTTCTCTTTTTTAATCAAAGAATTTAGATAGCAGACAGTACCTGACACCTGTCACATTCTACCCAAAGACTGAATTGGGATTTTCAGGATTCTTTCAGTCCAGAAGGCTTCATGGTACTAGAGATTAACCCAAGAGCAACAAAACAAGAACTCTCCAGGACTGAAATAGTGACTCTTGTTGTGATCAAGCTTCTGTTGTGAATTGTTTCTTTATCTGTATCTCTGTGTCAACACTGAAGGCACTTTCAATTGGTATCTTGTTTCAACTGATTGCCCAGATTTCAGATATTCTGTGAACATCCTCCTGATAAACTGTCAAGAAAATTCACAGAATGATTCCATAGCAAAGATATCAGAATCGATTGAGCTTTCTTCTTAAAACAGTAGTTAAATACTGTGCAAAGTATATTTACTAAGTTTCCTTACTTTTCTTGTGATGTAGTTATTCACTTGTTATACCTGTATAAATAAGCAGACCAAGCGCAAAAAACCAAACTCTATCAGAAATAAAATTTTAAGGGCCTCTCTGGTGGTACAACAGGTTGAACGCCTCACTGTGGGTCTTCCACAGCTACTGCAGCAGTGAGTTCGATCCCACATGGCACAGCAGACATCTCCTGCCTCACTCACTGCTCCTGTCAATCTCTCTGCCTGTTCTGCTCCCCACTCTGTCTCTGGTGAATCCCCTACTCCCCACACCTCTGGCCTGTACCCCAGCTCTTGTGTGCATAAATAAAATATTTTTTTAAAAAATAGAAAAGAAATAAAATTCTTAGTCTTGGTTTCTGGACATAAGTCTCACAGTGAAAGAGTTGACTTATCAAGAAAATCGATGATGTATGTGCTCTGATTGTAAAATGTGCTTTTAGACCAGATCTCAAAGTGCTCAAAAGATAAAGAACTTGGCTTTTAGCACTGTCAGAGAATAAGAACAAATCAACTTTAATAAATGAATACTTATACAATGTCACAAACAATGTTTTTGGTAAGGAACCGCAAAAGATAAGGTCAACTAATTAGAAATCAACAGTAAAAGAGGAACTTTGACTTTACAAAGACAACAGAACAAATGAAGAGTATCTATGCCTGGCTGCTCAGAAACTCGTATGGTTTCCGCTCTGGAGAAGCCACAGCCAGGCACAGCCCTGGGCTGATTGGGCCAGGTTGATAAGGGTAAGTTTTTTTTAAAAAAACATTCTGTCTCCATATCGTTTATTTATTTTCTTTTTTTTAATTAATATAAATATTTTTAAATTTACATATACTTCCATATCGTTTATGGAATAAACGATAATAGTGCTTTTTAGTTCTAACTTATCTAGATGATGTGTCAGAATAAGGGAACTGAATATTCCAGAGGTGACTTGGTAATGTGTATTTGTTGCATTGTCTGAATTTCAGATCTTCATAAGATCTTATGAAGCTTTCATAACTGGTCTTGTCATACAGAAGACATTACAGTTCTGCTGTAGAAGGAAAAGCCAAGTAGAAAAATTACAACTCGTATGTTGTACTAAGTAAACAGAGATAGTAGCTAGAGCCTGCCTGTATTAAATTAGGCAGAAAAGAATGAGTAAGCCAGGACAATTCTAATGTTTATAAGTAATAAATATACACAGATATGTGGAGTAGGCAATATATAAGAAAACTCAAGAACGTACAAAATATCCATCGACATTCATGGTTCAGAAAGCGTTCATTTGACCAACCATTGGTGTCACCCATCCTAGTCTATGCATTATGTCTCCATGCAATACATATAAACCCCATGGTTGTTGAATAGGCTAACCGACAACCTATAGCCAGGAAAACTCATCTATCCCTGAGCGACGGTGAGCTACGGCCAGGAAAATTCATCTATCCCTGTCTCTCTGATAAGTGTGTGTCGTGTATCCTTAGGCACTTTCTTCCTGTGGAGTCCCTTGCTCAAACCTCAGTTTTGTCCCTTATAAACAACAGCATCAGAACATGTGTGGTGACAAATAATATGGGAGGGAAAGAGAGAGAGACAGGAAGACAGAGAGAGACAGAGACAGAGATAGAATAAATGAGTTTTGTACACCCTAGGATTCAGGCATTAAAATCTTTTCACACCACTTGCACTATTTTGTCATCTTACCAGATCTGGTCCTACCTGCTCTTCAGTGTATATTTTCAGTGGACGTAATAGCCTATGTGATCTGAATGGTGAAACCTTGTCTGTGTGCTTTTCTGTTGTATGACCTCTAGTACCTAGTAACGTACTAAGAGATGCCTACGGCATCACGTTAATTTCCCACAAGACAGAAGGGATTCAGAGTTCTGGAAACCTTAACCAGCTATGATGGCTATGCTCCCCTGCTGCATTCCTCAGGGATATCATACCCAGTGAGTGAGAGCCACCCATGGAACCCCACCTATGGGTATAGGTCCATAGAATTCACAGTGAAACCTTACCACAGAGTACTGAGTACCCCAGAGTACTGAGCCACCTTGTAGTAACGAGAAGTTCCTTTGCTTAGATTAGGGATCCACCAAAACTGACTGAGAGGCTTCCTTGTCCTAGAATCTCATAACCAAACTCAAAGGTCAAAGAAAAATCCTAGAGAGAGGAGGTCAGGGGAGTTAGTCTCATTTGCTTACTCTAGGCCTTCCCTCTTCGTGTACCTGATTTCTGGGATAGAGAGGCTTCCACAGAAAGAGTTCACAACACAGGCTCAGAGTTCCAAATCCTTTTGTGTGTGCTCTGGGGCTCCAGGAGTCCAGACAGGGGGCCTGGCACTCCACCTGCTGGTGAGAGTGTTGTGTGAACGAGTTTCTGCTAATCAGTGTGCTAAGTTATGAAAGTGGTTGCAATGTGCTTTCTTAAGGATTCTGCAAATGTTCTCAAGGTAGGATACTAGCAAAGGAGACTCTTCCTTTGGAGGCCAGTCAGCCTGGGGGACCTCTACAGTCTACTCTAAATCTTAGATCTGGGACGCTTTCCTAATTGGTCTTGTCATGCCGAAGACATGACAGGTGGTCTTCACTTGGCATGGTTATGACATGCACAAATTTCAGTTTCCATGATTTAATTAAGTAACACCAGTTCCTCAACCACACAGTTCCAATTTCATTCATTGTGGTGTATGAGCCATGAATGATTGCACAGAGTACAGACTTTGACTTCTGGCTCTTCAGTGAACAAATCGCTTATAGAAATGACAAGTGCATTATGAATGACCACCGCCCAGTCCAGTCAGATGACTTGCACTCGACAGCAAAGTGTGATGTAGTGTTGCCTCATTATGTTCCGGTGACAAGCCCGTGTGACCCTGTGCAACAAGAGATTGCTCGAAGAGCGAACTGGCTGATAAAAATGAAAATGCAGCCAAGGGAAAAAAGTGATAATCAGATAAGTAAAATTTAAGTGGAATGTAAGTGGAGTAACCGCAGTCATATCCAACTATAGGAAGATGGACCTGCCACATTGGTGGGACTAGAATGCATGGCAGAGAAACTTCGCGGCCAACTTACTGATATAAATAAGGGAAAGGAAGAGGAAAGAAAGCAGCAAGATCTTTTCCTTAAAAAGACACCTCTCAGTTCTACTTATGACATTCACAGCACAAAGGATCCTATATTGGAAGCTAATATAGCATCAAATTTAGAAGAAAATTGGAAGCATCAAATTTAGAAGAAAAATTTCCTGCATATTGTAAATGACGTAGAAAGAAAGCACAGCTTAAACTATTTTTGACAAACTTTTACAAAGAAATAAAACTCTTTAATTTCCAGTGCTTCTATTGTTTAAATTATAGTGTACTAAATAAATACTAGTTTTACAATTCTTTCATTTCCCTATATATATGTCACTGGCAGTGAGAGAATTTTTAATGTTTTGATGAACTCTTCTAAAGTTTATGGAAACAGTCATCACTTTCCCTTTGATTATTCAGATTGCTTTGCACACATCCAACTAGGTGGTCATTTTATGATCTGCAAGGCCAGGCAAAGTGAGTACTGTCTGTAATCTTTAAAACAGGCTTGCAAACTCAAACTCCTTCAAGATCGAGGAAGGTGAAGTGCATGAGAAAAGCAGGGAGGTATAGATGATATATAGCCACGAACTCCCCAGTTTATGGGGGAGGCTAGCAATAGAAAACTCTCTCCTTTCTCAACAGGACCATTCTGCAGGCAGCCAGGAAAAAGCCTGCCCACTCAGGGGTGCCAGACCTTCTGATTCTTCAGGAAGTGCTTGGAATCTGTATTTATATGGACAACCTCACAAGTTTTAAATGATTTTAAAACAGCCTGTGACTCAAAGAAAATACTAACAGGTAAAGGCTTTTAGTTTAAAATGCAATTGAACTGTGTTCACTACCCTGCCTGTACCCCTGTAGTTACTAAGATGCATTATGCATCAAATGTCGTTATTATGTTCTGGGAGTTTTGTATTATTATTTTACCTATCAAAGAATAACTACCACGAATTCCAGTGTTTTATCCAAACCTCAGATGTGAGGCCTTCTGGCCATTATGCCTGTGATTTTTGTCTTGTTGAGGAATCATGGGATCCTGGGGTTGCAGCTTTCTCTGAGTTTGCAGTGGCTGAACCAAGGGAGAAGCATATGTAGATTTCTACAGAAATGATTCCATGAAGGACTTTGAGGAGCTGAGGAAGACTGGTATCTTTCAGAGTACAAAGTGATCTTGAAATATAAAAGATTTCTTTGGTTTGATTTCCTTCTCACTTATTTGTACTCCTGAACTATGAAATATGAATATTTGAGCTAAAAAATTGTTTCTTTTGATAAAGTTAAATACTGTGGTGGGGGAAATGAATAGAACTTCGTGGAATGGGAGGTTAAAATGCAATAGAACTTTGTTGAATAGCTGTCAGAGGTTCAGCCCTAGGAAGAATAACATGTCAGATGATTCAGAAGCATTCACGCTTCCTCCCACTTTGTTTCATCTATGGGCCACAGTTCCCACCATTCCATCTCTGGAAGTTAGTTCTCTGAATGCATGAAGAGCTCCTGATATGGCAATGATTAAGCCCAAGTTTGTTGTTAGCATATTAGGTAGGTGTCAAGAAGAAGAAAGCAGTGAAAGAAGCCAGAAGAAAAAGAAAGTTTTCAGATGGTCTCATTTATAGGAGGAATGTAGAGGAAACAGATAAGGGACTCAGGAAAAAAATTAATTACAATAAATTCAAAATTTAAAAATCAAAATCAACAGACAACTATAAATCTGAGCTATTCTTCAGGCAGGGAGGAGGGAGAAGGAACACAATGGGTAGGAAGAGCACAAAGGACTATGGTGATGGGACACGGGTGAATTGGTGCTAGGAATTTCCTGGTACAACCTGAGAGGAAAAAGTATACACTGTATAAAGATGAGAAATGATGTAAATATATATATATATAATTTTAAAAAGTTTTTACCAACAACCCAAAAGAAGAGGAGGAGAAAGAGGAGGGGGAGGAGGAGGGAGAGGGGGAGGGGAGGGGGAGGGGAAAGGGGAGGGGGAGGCTTCCTAATGCACAGGGAGCAATGAATTTTGCCAGGTGTATGGAATAGAAGACATGGAAAATAACTGGCTGCTGCTGGGGTGAAGTGGAGGTGGAACCTCAAAGGTGTCACCACAATGGAGGAGCCAACACACAGGTAGAAATGATGGGTCTGAGAACAAAGACAAACTTCCTCTACTCCCTCATTCCACTTTTTTCTCCCTGTTGTTCCACATTTAACAGGTCATACACTGAGTCTCTGAACTGCTTCTGTTTCCCCACAGACTGGACAGCTCCAACTTTTTAATAAGTCTAAAAGTTGTCAAACTGATTTTTATGACCTTTCTTAGATAGTAGAGGGAGATTAACCATCTGGAATTTCTATTTAGACAAGTTGCAGCAACTTCAGCTCATACAAATGAGATTCTGTGTTGGAAGAAATCCTAGAGGGCACTTAGCTGATCCCTCAACCAAAGCAAGAATTTACCTTCAAAACGCTTGGCCAGAAACCAGCAGGCTCCTACCTATAAAACTCCTCAGGACTTGCTTTACATTCAGTAAATCTAATCAGCATCACACACTCACGGTACACACACATGCACGCATGCACACACACATGCAGTAACAGAAAGATGCAGGTCAAGATTATGGCCAACATCTTGCTCAAAAAGCATGAAAGATCTGGAAGAAAAAACCCAGCCACATAATGCACCATTGTTGGTTAACATAGATTTGCTATATAAACACATCATTGTTTTCAGATTGAAAAGAATAACCACTGGACAGGATCATTTATTATTTTCGAGAACAAAAATAAATTTTGGGTGGAGGCAAACATGTGCTTTTCTTTTGGGAGTCATTTTCTTTTTGTCTTTGACTCGATGCCCAAGTATTGCTTCCTTTTAGACATTATATTAAAAATGGTATAGTAAATTTTGGGAAAACGTGTATAATCTTATACAAGAACACACTTTTCCTCCTGTATTTTTCTTTCTGATTAACTGTTGCTTGAATGCACCCATAGTTTCACATGCCTGTCATTGCAGGGGTGGGATTATTTTATTTTGAGGAAGATACTGTCACTTCTTCCCTAAATATCCATTTCTCCCTTCTTTCTTTAGAGCAGAGATATTGACTTTTTTAAAAGGATTTATTTATTTATGCATATAAGAACTGGGGTACAGGCCAGAGGTGTGGGGGGTGAGAGGATTCACCAGAGACAGAGTGGGGAGCAGAACAGGCAGACTGACTGAAGTACACTGCTGAAGAGAGAAGTGGGCGAGGCAGGAGAGGTCTGCTGTGCCATGTGGGTCCCCTCCCTGGCCGGGGATCGAACTCATGTTGCAGTGGCTGCAGATGCTTCATAGTATGGTGCTTAACCCGCTGTGCCACCAGGGAGGCCCCTATCAGCTTCTTTATTGTTACTGAAACCCTGATTTTGTTCTGTGTAGCAATGTGTACCACCCCAGGTGATAAAGCCAATTTTAGTAAGCTGATTATAACCATCCTATTGCCCATTTTCCCTATGAGGTAGGGAGTTATCTGTGAAGTAGTTGTGGTCAAAGAAACTCAGGCAATGCCTGCTGGGCATGTTTCTGAGAATATGCTCTTTCATTATGAGAAGGAATTCCTTTGCCCCTTCTTCCTTCATTGATCATAGACATGATGGCTGGAGCTCCGGCAGCCAGTTTGTGGTTAAGTGGAAAACCCAGATGAATCAGAGATACTGACTTTGAACCAACACTGTATCTGGTCTTCTTGGTTTAGGAGACAAATTATTTGAGTCACAGTGGTTAGGCTGTCACTTGCAGCCAAATATAATCCTAGGTGATTAAAGCAAAGTATTTTACCTCCTTAATGAGTCTCTACAATGGATCATAACATTTAACTTTGTTGCTATGCCATCATTTAAATAAGTGATTTCATTTTGAGGATTTAGGTGGTCTTTAGTTATTTACTTAGTTTATTTATTTAGTTATTTACTTAGTTTATTTATTTAGTTATAAACAATGCTTTAACAGATACCTGTGCATTTAATTTTTTATCAGTACTATAAAGGCTATCACTATTTTGAGGATTCTCAAGTTGTTTTGCAATATTGTTTTTCAAAAATGATTATATGACTGTATAGTGGCTCCAACAGTATAAGAAAAATTAATTTCATCAATAGGTATTGCTATTGTTTTTTGGCTGATTTTTTTACCTAAAAAAATAGTAAGCAGGCCTCCCTGGTGGTACAGTGGGTTAAGCAACACACTATGAAGCAAACCGCAGCCACTGCAGCACGAGTTCGATCCCTGCTTCCGGCCAGGGAAGGGGACCCACATGGTGCAGCAGACCTCTCCTGCTGTGCCCGCTGCTCCCCTCAGCAGTGTATTTCCATTGATCTGCCTGTTCTGTTCCCTGCTCTCTGTGGTGAATCCTCTCACCCCCCCTCCACACCTCTGGTGTGTACCCCAATGCTTGTATGCATACATAAATAAATCTTAAAAAAAAATAGTAAGCGTCTAGTAGTGAGATGCAACTTCAAGTTTGCTTTTGTTAGTAATTCAGATTTACTAGAAAGAAGTTACTGATTTGTGTGAAAGGTCTAAGAACCAGGCCAGAGCTGTCTATGAATAGTAGGTTTTTTGCTTCCTTCTCTGCATCATCTTCTCTATTATGAGAGCTTGCACTGGAGAATAGGACCCCAACCTAAAACCTCTGTTCTGCTGTCTGTTTTCCCTCTGCAGGCAACCCTCAGGTTGGGAGCTGATAGAAACTTTCCTTAGAATTGACCATGGCTGCTGAGAAGGCTGGGGCCTGTAGCATGATCAGCTGCAGAAGCAGTGAAATGTCCAAATGGATCCATGAGGACAAAGGAGAACAGTTCCAAGGAGGACCCATTCGCTAGGATCCCTCTATGCCTGTAGTGGCAGCAGGGGTTAGGGCAAAGGAAAAGTAGCTTACGGGGCAGGCAACCATGGGGAGGGAAGGTTCTAGAGGGCTAGGACTTGTTTTGGCACTTATCAGTTCCTAAAGCCCAATCCACCCTCTGTAATTTTTCGGCCCTAGACTCTGTGCCCAAGGAGGGTGAGCTAGGTAAGCTCAGGAGTGAGGCTGCAGGACCACAGTGTTGTAGGAGCCCAGGGCTTCTGTTGACACATGACAACCCATCAGGCGGGCGATCCCAGTGAGCGCCCCTTCTCCAGTAGCTTCTCTGCTTGAAGACCACTGCTGAACCCTTCCTGTCTATCTATTCCAAGCCCCTGAGCTCAGCGCCCTTCATGAAGTGGCCCCAGTGACTCCCCAGTTCTGAGTCACCTTCTTCTCCCCACCATTTTTTCGTTTAACACTCAGTGGTCCAACCATGCTAATAACTTGACGATCCCAAGCAAAACCATTTACTTTCAACACCCACCTCAGAGGTTGCCTTCTCCAGGAGCCCAGGCCCAGACTCCCTCAGTGCCCAGGGGAAACCAGCCACTTCCTCTCCTGATGTTTCCCCATGACCCTGACAGGTATGTACCTGTATAGTACAGCACTCTCAGTATTGTACGTAGTTGCATCTCCCTCCCACCTGAGATCCCTGCAGAGCTGAGTCTTGACCTTTTTAACTTTGTATCACCTAGCATAATTAGCAACCCACTGGAGGGACACAGTGCTTCCTAAATCAGCAGCACTGTGTGGATCTAACTTGTTTGGGTCTAGAAGGCTTTCTTCAGCTGTGAGCAAGAGGCTACAGACCACTAACAAGGTTAGATTCTAGGGGCTCTCACCTTGGACTTACTTGCAAAATTTAGAAAAATCCCACTAGGTGCAGAACAATTAAATCAGAATCTCTGCTGGTGGGCTGTAGGCATTTATGTTTTAAAGACTCCCCAAGAGGATTCTAATAGACTGAGAACCACCAGTTTAATCAGTTCTGAGCAGTTATATTTAAAAAGCCTTTCAGTTGCTCATTTCAGGGTTAGCACTGTAGTAAGATATTTAGGGGTAGGGTAGGGTTGGAGGTGGTGTTTGCTTCTACAGGGGAAAGAGCCTCACAATGTCTATATTCTATAAGGCGTGAAACCATAAAATGCATAAGCAGAAACACAGGTGTCTAAGCAATTCAACACTGGCCTTCGTGATATCTTCATATCTTCGTGAGGAGTTGTCTCCAAAGTAAGGGAAGCAAAAGAAAGAGTAAACAATTAGGACTACATCAAACTCAAAAGCTTCTGTAAGACCAAAGAAATCTACTGGGTGGGAGAAGGTATTTGAAAATCATATAGCTCACGAACGGCTAATATCCAAAGTACACGAAGAACTCACAAAACTCTAAAAACAACCCAATTAAAAAATGGGCAGAGGATCTGAATAGACACTTTGCCAAAGAAGACATGCAAATGCCCAACAGGCACATGAAAAGAGGTTCATCATCTCTTATTATTAGGTAAATGCAAATCAAAACGACAGTGAGCTCTCATTTCACACCCATGAGGCTGGCTATTTTCCATAAACAAGGAACAAGTGTTGGTGAGGGTGTGAGTAGTGGCAAGGCACAAAGAAAGCATCCCACACCCCTCTGGGATCCTCTTGGGCTCAGGAGTAATCAAAAAAACATCGATAGGTTATCAAAGGAACAACAATTCAATAACATACTCATGGAGGATTTATAAGGTTGAAAATGCTAAAGAATAATGGGGTGAACCAGGGATGTTTTTGCTGCATTTAGGGACCTGGTGCAGTAAGGAGAGAGAAAGGAAACTCCTCATGATAGACAAGGATGCAGAGAGCAACTCCTTACTCTGAAAGTAAAGGTGAGGGCATATTTACTCATAAACCTATAGCTGGATGAGACATTTCAAACTACGTTCCTCTAGGTCATAAAAGGGGAAGCAGACATTGTTTCTTGGATCAGGAAATGGGCAGAAGCTTAGGATAGGCTGGTCTCTTCTATTAGGGGTGGGGGAAGGACTTAGGCAAGGGCAGAATCTTCTCCATTCAGAACCTCACTGCTTTCTACTCAGAACAATCTACATTCTGTAAAGAAATATAACAGACCACCAAAGAATGACAGTCTTGAATGACTACACCAAAGTGGCAAGAGACTTACTCTGGGCCTATAGAGAAAATCCCATCTGGTCCTTTTAGGGGCATCAACCTCACCATGAAAATGTAAACTGGGGGCCTCCCTGGTGGCACAGTGGGTTAAGCAACACACTATGAAGCAAACCGCAGCCACTCACTGCAGCACGAGTTCGATCCCTGCTGCCAGCCAGGGGGACCCACATGGCACAGCAGACCTCTCCTGCTGTGCCCGCTGCTCCCTTCAGCAGTGTACTTCAGTTGATCTGCCTGTTCTGCTCCCTGCTCTCTGTGGTGAATCCTCTCACCCCCCCCCCACTTCTGGCGTGTACCCCAGTGCTTGTATGCATAAATAAATAAATCTTTAAAAAAATGTAAATTGGTATAGCATTTATGGAAAACATTTTCTTTGATTCCTCAAAAGTTTAGGAATAGAAATACCATATGACCCTGCTGTCTCACTTCTAGGTGTTTATCTAGCGCATATTAAAACACTAATTCAAAGAAATATATGCACCTCCAGTACTTACTCACAATTTCCAAGCATTGCAAATAACCTAAATGCCTATTAGCTGATAAAAATGTGTGATGCATCCACAGTGAAATACTGTTTAGCTATTAAAAACTAAAAGTAAGATCCTTCCATTTACAACAACATGGATAGTATTATAAAGTTAGGGAGATAAGTTAGATAAAGACAAACACTGTATGATTTCATCTGTGGAATATAAAAAAAACAAAAAAAATGAATAAATCAACTGAAGCAAAAACTTTTAGACCATAACAACAAAACAGTGAGTATCAGAGGGGAAGAACTAGGCAGGCTCTTTTTTTTTTAAGTTTTTTTTTTTTACTTATGCATACAAGAGCTGGGGTACAGGCCAGAGTCCAGGGAGGTGAGAGGAGTCACCAGAGACAGAGTTGGGTGCAGAACAAGCAGATGGACTGAAATACACTGCTGAGGGGAGCAGCAGGTGAGACAGGAGAGGTCTGCTGTGCCATGTGGGGCCCCTCCCTGGCCAGGGATTGAACTTGCGCTGCTGGTGGTGGATGCTTCACAGCGTGGCGCTCAACCCACTGAGCCAACAGGGAGGTCCTAGGCAGGTTCTTGGGTAAAATATGTTGATGGATGGAGATTATAGACTTTAGGTGATAAAATCATGTAGTCTAAACAGATGCTGGTGTGCAAGGCCAGACACCTGACACCTATACAATGTTATAAGCCGACGTTACTTTGTAAAGAAAAAAAAAACAAAACAAAAAACAAAACCACACACACATACAAAAACAATTTCCCCAATTCCTCAATGCTGGAAGACATTGAGTCCTTATAAGAACAATAATAAGAAGCCACAGCAAATGATGTAAAATGGTATCTGATGTGGACATGGTAGATACTATTCACATTAGGGGTGTCTTGGGTTAGTCTTTTCTTGTCTGGGGCTGTCCTGTGCATTGCAGGATGTTACAGCAGCACCTGTGACTGTACCTGCTAATGCCAATAACTATCAAATCCTCATTACCACCACCGTTTACAACAACCCATTTATAACAACCCAGGCATGGCCAAATGACTCTTGGGAGTAAAATAACCCCCTGTGGAGAACCACTGATTGTCATTTAAATGTCACATTTTAACAAAATGCCCAGGTGATTTGTTTGCACCTTAAAGTTTGAGTAACATGCACAGAGGTTCTGAAGGCTGGGCCTCAACCAGCAGCATCTGGGGATTATTGGAAATATATATTCTTGGGTTCCACTGCAGACCTACTGAATACCAAATTCTGTTTTAATAAATAGGTCAGAGGTCAGAAAACTATTTCCAAAAAGGATCAGTTAGTCAATGTTTTAGGTTTTGTGGGTGCTATAAAACAAAACAGAAGTCGGGTTAGGCTTGCTGGTCACAGTTTGCTAATCTTAGGTTATAGAGTAAAATGTCATATCTAAAAGCTCTGACTGCCTTTAAAGGACAGTGTTGCTTCTGTAGTTTCTTTCTATTTATATAAGGGGAAAGCCTGAGATGGCATTAACCATAGTACCTAAGGTTTAGGATAACCATATAATGTGATTATTATGGGGTACTCTCATATGAAATAACATGGCAAAGTATAAATTCTACGGATATGAACATAAAGTATGTGCTCCATATGGTAGAGCTTAAATCCATAAAACTCATGAGAATAATCAGCTGTTAGAAAAGAATTGACCCAAGTTGCGTACATTCTTCATTTTTCAACTTTAATCATTATAGTCGTGTTGGCAGGTGTCAGAATTTTAAAACACTCGAGGAAATACAGTCCAGTATGAATCATCTGTATTTCCTTATTCATTCTCCAAGTTCTCAGAGAACAGATGCATGGAAGACAAAATCTTTATTTCTCTTTAAAGGCAACCAAATCTTTTCAGACATATGACATATTGCTCCTTTCTGAATTACATTCAGTTTTGGCTACACAGCTCCTTGGATAGAATGAAGGCAGGGGGCTTGGAGCGCTCAGCAGCCCAGGTGGAAGTTAAGGCCATCACAGAACTGTCGCCTGTGTGCCTTGTTCAAACAACACCACAGTGAAAAATGCCTACTCCTTGCCTGAGAAAGATGAAGCAGTCATCCTGAAATGGAGTCTGTGGTTTATCAAACCTCACAACAGCACTACCTTTGTAACCTTACAAAAGATTCAAGAGCAAAAGTGGTTTAAGACACATTCACATGGCTTGAAGTACAGGATTTTTCTTTTGTTAAGACAAGGACCATTCAAATCTGTTTGTATTTACTTTTATTTTCCCCAAGCAGGTTAGGTTGCAGAGAGGAAATTTGCTGATATTTTTTGACCTTTTTACAAGGGTTTGAATCTTCAAAAGACTCTTCATAATGTTTCCAGAACAAGTGTTTCTAAAAAAAAACGCCAAACATTTCTCAACTGAAGAAGAAAATTCATGGGATGTAGTTTGACTTCAGATGCTGAGATAAGAGCTATCTTAAGGTGTGTTTTTTTTTTTTTTTTAATTTAACTGTTCCCTCCACTTTGGTCTACATTAAAAGTGCTTCAGAATTACCATACCATAGTTACTATCATCACCTTTAAAGGTAGTGTTACCTCTCATTCCAAGTCTCATTTTTTTATATCTTCACTAGTATCCATTCTTTCTCCAGTATTAGGTACGTGTCAAGTTCAGATGCTTAAATAAACATGTTCAAATAGCATTTCTGAATTCACATGTAAAAATATTGAACCTAGAGGCTATTAGGCTTGCTTAGTGAAATACTTCAGACACAGAAAGACAGAAACCATGTGATTTTACTTACAAAATCTCTAGAGAGAAACAAAATGAATGAATAAAACAAAAAAAAAACCTTTAGACAGACCAAATTAGTAGTTACCAGAAGGGAAAGGGTAGGTAAGTAAAGTGGGTCAATTGTATGGTGAAGAGTAGAAATGGACTTAGTGGTCCATTAATGTAGGAGATACATGTTGAATCTCAAGGACAAAGACCTGAAGTCCATAGAATGTTATAATTCAATGCTACTTCAATAAAAATTATATTCTAGTAAATTTGATGAGGGTACTAATGCTATTTACCACTATTCTTTCATTTGTGAGAACAGCAAATAAATAGAAGCAGCCACAGCTGTGTTTTGGAAGCTTCAGTAGACAGCGTTGCACCTCTGAGGATGCCGAGCAGCACCGTGAAAAGGCATGACAGAGTAGCACCAACCAAGGACAATGAGAGCAGCGATGTGTGCATTGTCTCACCTGCCAAGACTTAATCAGTTTCCCCCGAAGCCACAGCAGGTCAAATAGCTAAAACCACAGTGATAATAATCATAGGTTAGTTTAAAAATGTCTCTTCCTACCTTATAATACCTGCCTCTTGGTCCCAATGCACATTTTCATGGCAGTCCCATTTGTTCTGGGAAGGATAACAGCTTCTTCTTTAAGTCTGAACGCCTACCATTTCTGCAGGGTCACTGTTGCATGTATCCCACCTCCCCCCTTCCAAGTTTTCCCTGCCAAGAAGGGAGATGAGCCCCTGAAAACAGTTCTGATGTGACAAGAGTTTGCATTAAGATGCCAGGAAAATGACCTTGCTAAGACGGGTATTCTTGGTCAGCCAGCCAGAGATGCCATTAAGTGAGGGGCAACCCACAACCTGTGCCCCAGATCAGAGGGAGAAAACTCAAGGATGCATTTTGAGAACTCACATGGCTTGTTTTCAGGGAGACGCTCTGCCAGTTTTTCCTTTGGTGGGCACCTACTGTGTGTGTGTGTGTGTGTGTGTGTTCCTGTCTTCAAAAGGAGACACCTTCCCAGTTCCTTCCTTATGGTGCTTTAGTAGTTTCATATTTTAATTTTTGAGTGAGTATAAGTACCATTTAAATATTTTACACTTCAAATATAAGCTGATTCTCCAAATGCATTCAGATAGTCTGTACATGGGTGTGTGCACACATGCATGCACACACACTCTCATGCACACTTCTGTATCATTCACTCCATTAAATCCAACATCACAGTATTCTTAGTGAACTCTTTCATCCTTAACCCATAGCTGACTGCTTTGCACTGAGAGAATTTCCCTATTTGGTGTGCCAATAGGATTTGGGGTGTCTACCTCTATAACAATTTTTTCACACATCTTCACCAGCAGTGATTGGAGGCTCTGGGACACTCACCTACTTGATCGGGTTGTTCCTAGACTCGGTGCAAAGCACACTGCTTTGGTTTGCTGCCTCTGTTCTGCCTTCTTTCATTCACTCAATAAACATTTATCAAGTAGCTACTATGACTCCCATATGATCCAGCAATCCCATGCCTAGGGATATACTCAAAAGACACAAAAGCACTGATACAAAAGAACACCTGCACCCCCTGTGTTTATTGCAGCACTATTTGCAATAGGTAAGACCTGGAAACAACCTAAATGCCCAAAAACAGATGAGTGATTCGGGAAGCTGTGGAACATATACACAATGGAATACTACTCAGCAATCAAAAATGAAAAACTAGACGCATTCATAGGAACATGGATGGAACTGGAAGGGATTATGCTCAGTGAAATAAGTCAGAAGGCCAAAGAAATATACCAGATGGTTTCACTCCTAGGAGGAATATAAGGGAACAAAATAAGGGACCAAGGAAAAGAATAATAACAATAAGAAAAAACACAACAAAAACAAAAAGGACAAATTGGAGATACTTGGTGGGGAGTGGGGAGGGAGTGGGTTGAGGGAGGGCAGAAAGAGCACGAAGGACTGAGGTGATGGTGCACTGGTGAAATGGTGCTGGAAAATCCATGGGGACCACAATTGCTATCAAATATATATATAGATAAAGAAAAAGAGGAAAGAAAAAAAAAAGGAGCTACTATGTACTAGTCAGTAATTTACTTGGGTTACAACAAAGCCATTTCTCATGATGCTTGTTGCCTAGAGGAGAAGCTAGATCTTAAACAATTACTCAGGGCTTTTTTGAGGAATCAACTATATTTGTTCACTTGCTTTTCAAAACTCTTCGCTAATCTCATCCCCACAAATTCAAATCTCCATCTACTTTTTTCTCATTAATCAGCTGTCATCACAATCCAAGCAGCAGGCCCTGGATCTCAGTTCCGTCTTGTACCTTTCACCAGCTGTGTCCCCCAAGAGCAGGTGAGTCACTGAGCTCGGAGGCAGCTCTTCAGGGCACTGACTACAATAAGTGGCCTCAAAAAACGTTTCCGATAGCACCTGTGGGAGTGACACGAGAGTTCTGAGAATTCTACTGACAGGAAGTAGTAACAGGAAGTCAGACAGCACTAAGACCTCCTGCCACTCACTCCCTGTCCCTCCCCCTCTGGCCCAGGGGCTGCCCTTTGAACACATCCCCCACCCCAGCCTCCATGCTCTTCCTCCTCCCCCACCTTCCCTGCCCCCATGTCGGCAGCCCCCTTCTTTTTGACAATCCCAGGTCCTCCTTTGAAGGCCCATGGAAATGTCAGTTCCTCCGTTAACCTTGTCCACCTCCCGTCTCTCTTCTCCCTTTGGGTTCACTGGTACTTTCTTCCTTCCAGCAAAAGGCTCTGAGCTGGATGTTGGGATAACTGAGACATGGCCTTTGTCCTGAGGGATGCTGGGTGTGCAAACTCTGAGGAACAGAGAGGCCGCGGTAGCCACAGCCACTGAGTGGACCTTCAATCATAACCAGACACAACTTTCAGGGAGCAAACAGCTCTTCCCTTAGATGGGGGAGCCATTGGGCTGGGAATTCTCCAGGGCAAAGGTCAGGGCCTGGCTCCCTCTAAATCCTCTCTGAGATAGTAGGCACTTTGTGCGCATCAGTTTAATAAACAACAAAAATTCCATCTTTAATTTGTGTGGGGATTTATAGGCATCAAAAACACTTTACAGACCTTAATGTCACATGTATCTAATTTACTCCGTCAGGACAGTGGTTCTCAAACTTATTGCTTTTAGAAATTACTGCTGCCCAGGCTCTACCCCCAAATGCCACATCCTCTCTGGTATGGGCTCAGGCATTTGTATTAAAAACACACACACACAATCTTTGGGGCCTCCCTGGTGGTGCAAGGGGTTGAGTTGCAGTACTATGAAGCATCCGCAGCCACTGCAGCATGAGTTCGATCCCTGGCCAGGGAGGGGACCCACATGGTGCAGCAGACCTCTCCTGTCTCACCTGCTGGTCACCCCCAGCAGTGTATTTCAGTAGCTCTGCCTATTCTGCTCCCATTCTGTCTTTGGTGAATCCTTTCGCCTCCCACACCTCTGGCCTGTACCCCAGTTCTTGTGTGCATAAATAAACAAATCTTTTTATTTATTTTTTTTTAAGATTTATTTATTTATGTATACAAGCACTGGGGTACAGGCCAGAGGTGTGGAGGGTGAGAGAATCCACCAGAGACAGAGCGGGGAGCAGAACAGGCAGATCAATGGAAGTACACTGCTGAGGGGAGCAGCGGGCACAGCAGGAGAGGTCTGCTGCGCCATGTGGGTTCCCCCCCTGGCCGGCAGCAGGGATAGAACTCGTGCTGCAGTGGCTGCGGTCTGCTTCGTAGTGCGTTGCTTAACCCACTGCGCCACCAGGGAGGCCCATAAACAAATCTTTTTAAAAACCCACAATCTTCATTGATCCTGTGCTCAGGACAAAGGCTACTGATGAATGAGCAGCACTGCTGTTGGCAATTCATCAGTTCCTAACACCACGTGGGACGCAGGGAAAGAAGAGCAGGGTGAAGTTAAGTAACCTGCACACGTGAGCTAATGCAGTTGGTTAAGGTTGGAGAAGGACACTGATTCAGGCTGGCTCCGCCCCAGCAGCAGCAGAGAGCAGAGCCCTGATTCACACGTGAGGGTCCCACTGGAGGCAGGGGCCTCCTGGGGAAGGTGTGCCCCTGGCAGCGGGAACCCAAGGGAAACACAGTTTACTAGGGTCAATATCGAAGCAAGCGAGGACCTGCTTCCTTGTGGCAGGTCAGACAAAGCACAGTGATCCTTTCCTGCCAAACTTTACCCTGATTCATGGTGTCTCTGAATCCATCTGCTCTCTCCCTATGACTCAATCCTAGATATTCCACTGCAAGGTGTTCGTTTGAATCATAAATGAAAGGAAACTCTTAGAGAGATCATCTTAAGATTCGGAAGGTGAAATTTCTCCAGAATTCATGAAAATACCAATGAATTAGTAGGAAATAGTTCCTCAATTTTAATTGATTGAAATGTGTCAAAACCAGGAAATGAAACACCCCCCCCTCAAAAGAGTAAGAAAACATAAAAGTAATTACCACTAAGAAAATCCCCAGGTTTATAAACATGTGCATGCTAAAAAGTTGTTTGAACTGTACATAATAGACATCCCCATAGACGTGATATTGTAAAGTGTAATGTCCTCAAGCTCTCCCATAAAGTCCATTTAATTCATGAAATAACAAGCAACAGAGTGGAGGATTCCAGAAATTCAGCATGATTATTTTCTGGGAGAAAAACAAAGTAAGCAAAGAACCATTTAATATTTTACAATTTAGGAACTAAGAGTATACACAGGTGTATAAATACATGCATATATACACACATGCATATATGCACACACAGTAAAGTCTACCACACATTACACACATGCATACACATATATACATGTATGTGCAATCTCCCCCACAAATGTACACATACTTTTATATACACATTTCCCACACATGCATACAAATATGTGTATACATGTGGGCTTGTACACACATACATTAATGAACAGGTACAGTCTCCCCCTAGTGTATGTGTGTTCACATACATACACACAATAACACACACAGATTTAGCAGTCAAAAACATCTCAGAGGAGTCATTGCCCAAGATCGATTCCTGGGGTCTCTGGTGAGATTCTGGGGCTGAGACAGGCATGACCAGTTCTCCATGCACCCACATGACTTTGGATCTTATAGCAGAACTCTTAAATACATCATGTCGTCACAGAGTCACATTCTAATCTGCTCTTCTGCAAAGTAGTTTATCAAGGCACTCCACTGACCTGTGTTACACTCTAATGCACAGGTTAAATGCATGAGATCATTCTGTTTACATTGGGAATCCAAAAAAGTTTGGGTAGGTTAGGACCCACACATATTTATAGCATCATATTCTGTGTCCCTAATGGAGCAGAGGCTGGGGTCGACATCAAACAGAGCAAGTTATTAACTATTAAAACCATATTGTGTGTGCCCCTTTCACCCCACATAAAAATGTACTCAAAATGAGTCATAGAACTAACTGTGAAAGAAAAAACTATGAAACTATTAGAAGAAAATACAGCGGTAAATCACTGTGACCTGGGATTAGGTAATAGTTTCTAGATGTGACACTAAAAGCATAAGTGATAACAGAAAAAGCAAATAAACTGCTTTCATCAAAGTTAAGAACTTTAATACTTCAAAGAATGTTATAAAAAATTAGATGACCCTATCACTACCAAATTACAGATGGGGCTGGGTTTTCTCTCTGGAGTGATGTAAACATCTGCAATTACATCACGGTGGCCACCGTTCAACTTTTGAATATGCTAAAACCACTGAATTGTAGACTTTCAAGGTTGAATGTTATGGTATGTGAATTATATATTAATAAAGCTTTTTGAAAAAATAAAACACAAAGCGTGATCCCCGCATCTATAGAGTGGGATGGCTAAGACCACCAGTTATTCTTTTATCAACAGAGGGTGGTCTGATTGAACAGGACCATACTTTTTCTTTCTTCTCTTTTATTCCAGAGAGGTGAGCATCTGCAGAGGTCTCTCTGTAGAATATATATTGAGATGCTATTAGAATATGCAAAAATAGCACCCCACCTACCAAATAGCTGCCATCTCTGTTCAGATTGCTCTTGACTTTTCTCTCTTAAAAAAATGAAATATAGATCCCCAACAGGAAGCTATGACTTTTTTTCTTATTAAAATCGGTATATTTAGAATATATCAATATCAACACTTAAAAAACTCCATCTAGATATACTTTATGACTTTAGTATAACTGGACTGTCTACCTAACTGCCTCTTCTGCTTCTTCCCTACAATAGGATGCCCCATCCTACAGACTCGTCCTACCCTCCCTCTTTGCCAGTACCTGGTCTCAGATGGGGAGGTGGCCCAGCTCCACCAAAGAGACTCAGGGCCTCTGAAGGTTATTCCTCAGACAGGAACAGAATGAAGAGACTGTTCCTCTACTTCTGTGTACTTTGCCTCCTGCTTTGGCTTGGGGCATTGTCATTTGAAGAAATGATGCTAAAAGCTGTAGCAGTCACTTTAGATGCAAATTTATGGCTATTGTGCTTCTGCATGCAAGCATTTAGATAATGAAAAAGAGAACTATAGGCTTGTTCAATTTTAACTGTACGATTAAGTGACAGTGTAGGCTTTAGAGCCAGGAAATTACTTTCCACAACTCAGTTTTCTGTAGAAAGAAGATACTATTAACTTTTTTAATAGCGTCACTTTTAAACTAGAGTGGATTTTTTTCAGTGCTGGACAAAACAAGTGTTTCTATAAGGCTGTGATCAGCAAAAGTATTAGAAAACAAGATTGACAGTGACTTAAGCAGTACGGATGTTTAATTATCTCTTATAACAAGAAGTCAGAAGGTAAATGGTTCCAGAGTTGGGTGGCAACCAAATGTCATCACATTTTCTTGGCACCACTGGCCGCCATTGTCTGTATTGCAAAAGAAGCTAGAACTTTTGTTTGGATAAGACTCCGGTCCTATTCTCTGAAAGTGGAATGATCTTTTCTTTTCCTGGTCTGGTGGTTCTTCACTGGTGGTCTGAAAACAGCAGGTGGTCCTTGACTAGCCAGTGTGGAGTGTCTGCGACTTCCCCTGGGAATGTGCAGGGTGGGTGGGATGAGGAATGGGCTGGGTGGCCTCCCTAAAAGGGAAATCACTCCAGCGCCAGGGGACTAGCAATAGAAATCTACTTTTGCAAAATGAAACATCTTCATTTTTTAGATGCTGGTAAGCAAATTTTTAAAAAATTAATCCCTTGTGTAGGCTAAACAAAGCCAGTGTGAGCTGAGTCCCATTCCCAGATCACACGCCTGTGACAGCATAGGTGGTCTCTGTGTTGGGTCTTTTGATGATTAACAGCACAGTCTCAGATCAGAGAGTGGGAGTTGGAAGGGTCCGTTGAGTTCCTTTAGTTCCACCTCCCACTCCGTGTTAAAATTCTTTCTACCACAGATGGGCACCCAGAATCTAGGGAAGTTAATTTAAGCCACAAACTTGCAGTCTCTTTGTTGTTATTAAAAATCAATCATGTAGTCCCTATTTTAAGAGAATTCTGGGGTAAGGCTAGGTAAGGGACAGTAAGGTAAAGGTGGGTTAGGGTTAAGGGGAGTAGGTCTAATAAGATGGGATTGGAAGAGGCCCCAAATGTTGACTTTTTTTCTTTTTTGATGATTCTCTGTGATGGCTAAATCTACTAATTTTTTTTAACCCTAATTCATTAAAATGTATTAGCAAGTTTAGGTATTAGATTTTCCAGAATTTCCAAAGAGGAACAATTTAGACCTAGAGCAAACATGAAAATTATGATTGTCCAACCCTCTCATTTCACAGATGAGGAAACTATGATTCCAGACATTTTAACTGCTTGCTTAGCGATGGGTCACTTAAGGCTGACTCATAGTGTGGTTATGCTTTCTTTCAATGGGCCAACTTGCAACTGATAGGATACAAATGAAACTATGATCACCTCAAACTTTCCTGCAGCCCTTTGTACCTGATTCTCTCAATAGCACTCACTTTTTCACATATATGAAGATTTTTTTATGAACCTGGTATTTACTTGACTTTCTGAGCTACCTTACTAGAATAATGTGATCGCTAACAGAAGTCCTGTAGAAAGACACTCAATTAGAGATCATTCATGAATCTGAAGACAGGGTTGGCAGGAAGTACAAATAACCCCCACACTATTCCTCTAGGTCCATCTTCCTAATAAACCCTTTAAGGCTGCTGCTGAGTCCTGAGTTCATCAATTGCGCTTCACTTCCTTTAAGTGCCCACTGATGAAGATGCTTTTTTTTTAATATTTTTTATTTATGCATACAAGAGCTGGGGTATAGGCCAGAGGCAAGGGAGGTGAGAGGATTCACCAGAGACAGAGTGGGGAGCAGAATGACTGAAATACACTGCTGAGGGGAGCAGCGGGCGAGGCAGGAGAGGTCTGCTGCACCATGTGGGTCCCCTCCCTGGCTGGGAGTTAAACTTACACTGCTGTGCAGCAGATGCTTCACTGTGCAGTGCTCAACCCGCTGCGCCACCAGGGAGGTGCCAGAAGATGTTGACTTAAGAGCAGAGAGCAGGCAGGTGAAGGATAAGAAATGAAGAACTCAAAAGAATCCGAAAATTTAGTCAATCCATCCCTAAATAATAGAAAATTGTGTATAACTTGGCACAAAATATTGTGAATTGAAGTCTTTTTTTTTTAAAGATTTATTTATTTATGCATACAAGCACTGGGGTACAGGCCAGAGGTGTGGGGGGTGAGAGGATTCACCACAGACAGAGCGGGGAGCAGAACAGGCAGATCAACTGAAATACACTGCTGAGGGGAGCAGTGGGCACAGCAGGAGAGGTCTGCTGCACCATGTGGGTCCCCTCCCTGGCTGGCGACAGGGATCAAACTCGTGCTGCAGTGGCTGAGGTTTGCCTCATAGTGTGTTGCTTAACCCACTGCGCCACCAGGGAGGCCCTGAATTGAAACCTTTTGGTCACTAGGAAGAAAGGAAAGCAGAGCCCAGTATGCCGGCAGAGCGGGGCCTGTGGGATCATGTACTTGGCTTGCTCTGTTGGCTTTCTTTCACCCTTGTAACAGCACCTACACACAAATTCGACAAGCCAAAATAGGAATAAGAAATGCACGCAGTAACAATGGCCTCTTATTAAATGCAGAGATAGATATGAGTCACATTAAGTCAACATAAGCCTCAGTTCCGGTAATCATGAAGAATTTTCTTTACAGCATTTATACTTGGTTCGCCTCTTTAATTATACAGAGTTACCCCCAAAGTAGTGAAATGATAGAGTGGAACACGATTACTTTAGCAGGGGATCAGAGCTTTGGCGTTTCATCATTCATGTTCGCCAAATACTAAATTTCAGCCTGTCTCTCCTCTCCACACAGTTCGGAAGCTTCTAAACCTTTTGTGTGAATCCAGGAGGGAAACAGTCTGGCAAATTCTGACAAGCCTCTCTTCAAGAGCACATTTGTACTCTGCTCAAGAGCCCAGGCCAAGGGCTGCTGGGTCGTCATGGTAACAGACATACACACCATTTACACATCGGCTTCTGAAATGAGCACAAAATGACAAAACCTTCCTGATGGGATGGGATGTGAAGAGCTGTGTCATCCATGCAGCCTCACGAAATGTTTTCTGACTTTGAAGGGCGCTAGTGGGCCCTTCAGGGGAAACATAGATGATCTTCCTTCTGCTGTGCAAATGCCAGAACCATTCTGTCACTTTCACCAAATTTTCACTTCCTTTTTTTTTTTTAAAGATTTATTTATTTATGCATACAAGAGCTGGGGCACAGGCCAGAGTTGAGGGAGGTGAGAGGAGTCACCAGAGACAGAGTGGGGAGCAGAACAGGCAGATCAACTGAGATACACTGTTGAAGGGAGCAGCAGGGGAGGCAGGAGAGGTCTGCTGTGCCATGTGGGTCACCTCCCTCTCCAGGGATCAAACTCACACTGCTGTGCTGCAGATGCTTCACAGAGCAGCACTCAATCTGCTGCGCCACCAGGGAGGCCCTATTTCCTTTTCAAATCCTGTTTGCTAATTGGTGCCAACAGTATTATAGGAACACAGGCTGGTGGTGGAGGGAGGGAAGGAAGCATCTCTCTTGCTCATTCCTCCTGGAAATGAAATTCTCTAGTTTTTCATGGAGATTTTGTGGGGGCACTCATATATTGGAGAAGGAACTGAAAGAGGAGGAGGAAGTCCTTCATAGGTCTGCAGAAAGTGAGATTAATCATGGTTGGAAAGTCTTCTCTTGAAAACACAGTTCTAAAAATAGATAATAAAGAGCTACTCACTGGGTGCTTCCCAAGGCGTAGGGAAACAACAATGGAATGGAACTATATGAAATATACCCACACGGATGAAACATTTAGACTCAATGGAAGCTGGATCCCTGAAGGTAAATCTCAGTAATCGAAAGGGGATAATAAGGCTGGAATGTATTCCCTCCAGTTGTCTTGAAGGGAAACTGCAGGAACTCTATTCATGAGAAGCAGAATTAGCTGTATGTTCAATTTTCATGACATTTATTATTGTAATAAGCATTCCACAGCATGACTTAATTGCCACTGAAACACCTCAGAGGAAAGAAAGGAAGGATTGTTGAATGACAAAACAGTCCCAAAGCTGGGAACATTTCATAACTAAAGATGGAGTCTATGAGCAATATATGACAAAAAGTTCCTGATAATTACCTGCCCTCAACTGATTTATCACTTTTCTCTACCTGTGATTATGAATATTCATCAAATAAGTACTGACCTTAATATTTGAAATGGCCTTCTGTTAGCTCTGTTTTTCTATTTTAAAAAAATTTACAAATTCCAATTTTAATTTTGGGATTTAAAAAAAAATTCCAGGGGAAAATAACAAGCCATAATGATCCCATCATTGTATATCTCTTCCTGGGGATTTAAGTATTACACTTAGATATGGTAGACTGATAGGCTGTAAGGAAAAAAGAGCTAAGGAAAGCAGTCTGCCTCTCAAGAGATTTCAAACTCACATCCCGTCAACTCTCAGACATTTCTGGAGGTGGGACAGGGGCTGACTTGGTGTTAAAAGAAATGACCTACATGTTAGGGAAGAGCAAAGAGCTCCTTAGTTTGCCACAGGCCTCACCATTCTCTAATGTCTAACACCTACAGTGTCTACTTATTTATGTCATCTGATCAAAGGCTCTGAGTTCACAATCATGCATACATTTGTCTGTTCTCTTCAGTTTTCTTCACTTTGGTGTGCATTCAAACTAAGTCCTTTCTGTAAGATTTCATCAGGTACCCCCTTTTTTGGTTCACTGGTCCCACCTAACCATGCCTATCACTCCTATCTAGTGCCCTGGATTTTACTCTAGTTCTCACTTGTTCTCTGATTTAGCCATGACACTGAATAGTAACCAAAAAGTATACTCCTGGAGGATCCAGTTTGTGATCTACTGTTCTTGAGTATTAACCCAGGATTTTGGGGGTTGCATTGTGGGAGTCCAGTAAACCCATGTCAATTTTGTGATGGGTGGGAATGAAGATCCAACAGAACGAAGGAGGGTGAATGCTGAGATAGCCCCAAGAACCTTCAATGGTTTTAAAAAAAAAACTAAAGTTACCTAAAACTCTAAATTATAAAGTATTTTGAGTACCTCATGGCAAGAATACTTTTGGGGAAGTCAAGACTGATGGTTTGGTTATTAATAGAGTATTTAAAGCACATGGTTTTGTTTAAAAACTATAAGTGACAAAGGTTGTTAATAAGTAGGATGAGCATACACAAGGCAGGCATTTCATAATATCACCCAAGGAAGCTATGGGGTTGAATTTAAGCAGTTGGTAACTGCCTATCTTTTAAAGATTTATTTATTTATGCATACAGGAAGTAGGGTACGGGCCAGAGGTGAGAGGTGGGAGGGTGAGAGGATTCACCAGAGACAGAGTGGGGAACAGAACAGGTTGACTGAAATACACTGCTGAGGGGAGCGGCGGGTGAGGCAGGAGAGGTCTGCTGCACCATGTGGGTCCCCTCCCTGGCTAGGAATTGAACTCATGCTGCAGTGGCTACGAATACTTCATAGTGCAGTGCTTAAAGCCTTGTACCACAGGGAGGCCTGTAACTGTCTATTTTCTAAGATGGCTATAACAAATTACTATAAATTAGGTGACTTAAATAACGAACTATAGAAATGATCCCTGAAAGTATAGCCTTTAGGTGACTTAAATAATACAAAATTATTACAAAGTCAGAAATGAGCAGAGCTGTTTTCTTTCTGCCCCTCTATGGGGAAATCTTTTCCTCGACATTCCTAGTTTCTAGAAGTCACTTTCATGACTTGGTTTGTGGGCCCAATCTCAGGCTCGAAGTCAGACAAGTAGCATCTTCAATCTTTCTCTTTAATCTTCCTTCCTCTTTTATAAGGACTGTTAGGATGACTTTCAACCAGAAAATCCAGATTAATCTCTCAACTTTAAGGTTACACAATTAGAAGCATTAATTCCATCTGCAATCTTAACCACCCTCTTCCATTTGCCATGCAACCTAATTTACTCACAGTTCCAGTAATCGGAGTTTGGGGGGCAAGGGACATTATTCTGACTATCACAGTGATAGAAAGGTAATAACCTAACACCTAAGAAAAGGATTGGTTTTCCTGCAGTAAATGAGAAAGCTAACCCTATCTGTTTCTTTGTTTTAATTAAAGATTTATTTATTTATGTATACAAGAACTGGGGTACAGGTCAGCGGTACAGGGGGTGAGAGGATTACACAGAGACAGAGTGGGGAACAGAAGAGGAAGATCAATGGAAATACACTGCTAAGGGAAGCAGCAGGCAAAACAGGAGAGGGCTGCTGCGCCATGTGGGTCCCCTCCCTGGCAGGGATCGAACTCATGTTGCAGTGGCTGCAGATGCTTCAGAGTGCTGTGACTTGTGCCACCAGGGAGGACCCCTCGTGCTGTTTTAAAAAGTTGGATTCACTGGAATTCTAAAATTGTTGTAGAATTATTAAGGAGTCTTTGATCTGATGCTGCCTGGTAATGCAGCATCTGATTTTGAAAACGGAAAGAAATTATTTTTTCCAGAAAGGGGATGATTCAGTGAGTTAGAAGTGTCTGGTCAGAGATACCACTGATGAGAAAGAAACTTCAAAAATCAAGGTACATCCTCACACATGTACATAGTTCATTCTTGTGTGACTCTACTACTCCTGAACTATTGGTAGGGCAAGTCTGAAGGAACTAGAATCACACCACCCTAATCCCCAATCCTGCTGGTTAAGCACCATTTCTCCCTGCAATTTATGTAAAACATGTGCATTACTGTAACTGGACAGACCAAGCCTATCTGATCTCCAACCTGGGGTAGAGATAAGTGGGGGTAGAGGGCCTACAGGGCTTTCCACATAGAAAGTAGAAGTGAGAGATTGAAAAAGGAAGTTGATATATATCTTGTCAAACAGAACCTTTTTCGTGGTTGCAAGAAGCAGGAGTGAAAGTAGCCGCAAAGTTGGACATAAAACTATGTGACTACTAGACACCAAAGCATGGGGTGGAATCTTGAAGTTGTGGTGAGTGAGGAAGGGAACGTGTTTCTGTTCATTGTCTGATCTCCTTTTCTTCCCTTCATCCCTAAACTTTGGTGATCCTGTTCTCAGAAGATATTTAATGGTTGATTTTGCTCCACTGGGCACTCCTATTCACACCTGGCATTTTATAGCCTATGCCTACTCTCTTTTTTCCATAAAAAAAAAAAAACACAATAAATGCAGAATGTTTTGTTTATACTGGTAAAACAGGCCAGGTGCAGACACAAACATGGTGTTTCTTATTTGCTTTTTCCTGCAGGCCACTATGGAGAGGACAGTTACAATTGATTTATCCAGAACTAGTGTTGGAAAAATGAAGAGAAAAAAAGAAGTGGGAGACTCTCATCTTGGCGGAAAGACACAATGGCAGGAAGAACTCAGACTGGTACAAAGTCAAGTCAAGGACAGACTTTGTACTTTCTTGAGCCTCAATCTACTGTTTCTTTCTGGGGCCACATGTAGACTTTCTGCAGGAGTCAGACTGGGAAACAAAGTCACAAAAAAACCCAAATTCATATTTTGTCCCTGAAGAAGCTCATAATCCAATAGGGAAGAAAGAAATTAATTTCATTACAGCACAGTATGAAATAAAGTTGTCATTTATACATAAATTCTGATGACAAAAAGGTCAATATACTCCTTAAGAAAATTCAGTGAAACAATTCTCAGTAACAATTATGTTTAGTGACAAGGGTCTATAGCCTGGATTTAGGTTTGTCAACGATTAAAAGTAGCTCATTTTACAAATCTTAGTAAGGAGCTATGTTTTATAGTAACAGCCTATGAGCGGATAATGTATTATATACAGCCTTGCTTCTTTCCATTGAAGTTTGAAGAAATATGTAGATTGGCTTTCAAAAGACCATAAGGTGGCGCCACCTAGTGGCAACTACCCAGAGTTCTGAATTAACCTGGCACTTTGAAATAGCGTAACTGAACTCCATCACCTCCAGAGACTTCTTACTAGTGCTTTACATTAAAGTAGCAAGTTGAATTAGCTTGCATTCCCACCAGCAGTGTACCAGGGTTTCTTTTTCTCCACATCCTCGCCAGCATTTGACATGGTTGGTTTTTTCAATGTGTGCCATTCTT
>JAGFMF010011570.1:3631497-3686383 GCA_019455555.1 Galemys pyrenaicus
CACAAGGGACTGAGGTGATGGTGCACGGGTGAAATGGTGGTGGGTACCCCCTGGGGACTACAAATGATGTCAAATATAACTAATAAAAAAAAAAAAGTAGCAAGTTGATATACGTCCCCAGAAAAGCAACACATAGAGAAAACATTAAACATTGTGACTGAAGCAAACAAAGTAATAATGTAATCTACCACCAAAACAGAGTTTATATATAATATTCATTGATGATACTGGTTTTCTTCTCCATAATAAGAATTTATTATTATATTCTTTCTACATTATTTTTAAAGTCAGGAATTCTTATACACAAAATTTTTCCTTCATCAGTTGTTTGATTACAGCACAACCCTCCAGCATTTAAAATAACAAATACTATTTATTTGTTAAAGGTTTGTCCTGCATATATTTCTACATTCTGGTTTGGGTTGATTACTCCCTCATGGTGTTGCTTAACTCGTTCTTCTATTCCTTGCATTTCCTAATAACAATATGTAGATTAAATGAGACCTTGATTAGACTGCAGTTCAACTTTTTTGTGTGTGTGAGTTTACAGATGATGCTGTATATTTTCTTTTTTCTTCTTCTTTATTTATATATATTTGACATCAATTGTAGTCCCCATAGATTTCCCACCACCATTTCCCCAGTGCACCATCACCTCAGTCCCTTGTGCTCTTTTCTGCTCTCAACCCATTCCCTCCCCCCTTCCCACCAAGTGTCCCCAATTTGTCCTTGTCTTTTTGTTTTTGTTGTGTTATTATTATTGTTGTTGTTATTTTTTTCTTGATCATTTATTTGGTTTCCTTACATTCCTCCTAGGGAGGAAACCATCTGGTATATTTCTTTTGCCTCCTGACTTATTTCACTGAGCATAATCCCTTCTAGCGCCATCCATGTTTCTATGAGTGACTCTAGTTTATCCTTTTTGATTGCTGAATAGTATTCCATCACATATATGTACCACATCTTCTTGCTCCAATCACCTGTTTTAGGTCATTTCCAGGTCTCACCTATTGTAAATAGTGCTGCAATAAACATAGGGGTACAGGTATTCTTTTGAATCAGTGTTTTTGTATCTTTTGGGTATATTCCTAGGCATGGGATTGCTGAATCATATGGGAGTTCCATTCTTAGTAGTTTGAAGTACCACAACACTGCTTTCCATACTGGTTGGACCAGATGCTGTATATTTTCTATTCATCAAATTCCAAGGCACATTTGCCTTGTTACCCATCTCAGTGATATTAAGATAGACTGGTGGGTTCATGCGATATCAGCCAAACCTCTCTATTATAACGTCCCCCCCAGTAACTTCTCATTGAGCCTGGGCATCCACTGATGATAATTATATCCAGCCATTATTTCATAAGGATTATAAAACATGCTTTTATAAATTCTATTATCATCTACATTTACGAGCTGGGATTCTTTCATTATTTATTTAATAACTTGAAACACATACTTCAAAATATTAATAATAGTTATATTAGATGATGAGATTACAGAGTGTTTTTATGTGCTCTTGTTCTTTACTTTATAAATTATCTCCAATACACTGTTGAGGGGAGCAGCAGGTGAGATAGGAGAGGTCTGCCTCACCATGTGGGTCAGTTCCCTGGCCGGGGATTGAACTTGTGCTGCATTGGCTGTGGGTTGCTTCATATTGCAGTGACTTAACCTCTTGTGCCACCAAGGAGGCCCAATTGCATTGTTTCTTTGAATAACAAAGCAAAGTACATGTCTCCTTTGGAGTTAGTAAAAATTATGCCAAAAAGAAAGAACATGTTTTTGTCTCAACCAAAGATCATTCTGACTTAAAAGAATAAAAATTGAACTGAGCTGGGCTTAAAATGAAACACATAAGAATTCTTGAGACATGTTATATTTTCCTTCCACTGTAATTAATTATGCTTCTCCAAAAGTAGCATCCCCCTGTGCTAGGCAATGAGTCAACCTGACATTCCAGCTTCTGGTTGCCTGTGAACAAGCATCAACATACATTAAGATGGCCATGACTGCCATTTGCAATTGGATGTCATAGGGCATTTCCCCCATCATCTCCTTTTTTGATACTGACAGTTTCTAATTTTTGACATCCTGATGTCTATTTGTCACTTCCAAAAGTCTGACAACCTCTGGTCCAAACCTGTTATTAGGTCTTTAATTTCTGCTTTCCCTTCTTATTGCCAACGTAATAACTATTCAATGCTGAGAAGTTAGATAACCCAGAAGAGATAAATAAAAAAAGAACCACAAATAATTCTGCGAAAACACTTGTAACACATCGGCACAAATCCGGTTCCTGGATCTACATGGGAGCTTGTAAGCACTTTGGCAACATGATTCATGTGTAGTTTAACCTTTGTTTCCTGGGCACATGGACAGCGCTCACTTTTTGGGCTATTCCTGGTAACAGAAAGGAATTAAAGAGGAAGAATTGATGGGAAGAGCATAGGGTGATGGTGCACGGGTGACTTGGTAGTGGAACTACACCTAGAAAAGAAAGCAAACGTTGTAAGAAAAAAATGAAAGTTTTTTAAAAAGAGGAAGAATAAAAGGGGAAGAGGAAATGCTATTCCTGAATGCTGAAATGGAAATACATTAAAAAAAAAAAAAAGAGGGCCTCCCTGGTGGTGCAGTGGGTTAAGCAACACACTATGAAGCAAACCTCAGTCACTGCAGCACGAGTTTGATCCCTGCTGGTGGCCAGGGAGGGGACCCACATGGCGCGGCAGACCTCTCCTGCTGTGCCCGCTGCTCCCCCCAGCAGTGTACTTCAGTTGATCTGCCTGTTCTGCTCCCTGCTCTCTGTGGTGAATCCTCTCACCTGCCCACACCTCTGGCCTGTACCCCAGTGCTTGTATGCATAAATAAATAAATCTTTAAAAGAAAAAAGGAAAAAAAAGGTTTGGTGGAGGAATGGCTTCTGAGTGCTAAAAAATGCAAAGGGGAAGCCAGGCCTGCCAGGTGAGAGGATTATGGAAGGGAATTACAGGAGAAAGGTTGTGGCAAATGTGGCAAGACTGTGGAGGGCTCCCACATTTAACTGAGGGGGTTGAATAAGGCATAAACTGGTGGGGGACCCACAATATGAAATACTTCAAAATTCCTTAATTTATTGAGTCAAATTTTTTTTATAATGAAGGTTGGTAATCAGGTGACCAAAGTATTAGATTTTTAAAAAGATTTTATTTATTTATGTATAGAAGAGTTGGGGTACAGGCCAGAGGCCCAGGGGTACAGGATGAGAGGATTCACCAGAGACAGACTGGGGAGCAGAAGAGGTGGATCTGCTGAAGTACACCACCGAGGGGAGCAGCGGATGAGGCAGGAGAGGGCTGCTGCGCCATGTCTGTCCCCTCCCTGGCCAGGGATGGAACTCTTGCTGCCGCGGCTGAGGAAGCCCCGCAAGGTGGCGCTGAACCCTTGCGCCACCAGGGAGGCCCCAAGGTATTAGATTTTTAAAAAATGTTCTGTAACTTTGTAGAAATAAATCCACAAATTTGATGGGATTAGGTGCATTAAGTATAATTTACAGGGATTAAAATCCACCCTTTACAGTGTACAGTTCTTTGAGTTTTCATAAATGTATACAATAGTGTAACCCTCATCATGATGGAGATAGAGAAGAACTCCCACGTACAAAAAGTTCCCCCAGAACTCTTTGCAGTCAGGCTCCCCACCCAGCCCTTGCCAACCAATGATTTGTTTTCTGTTTTTATACTTTGCCTTTGCCAGATTGTCATGGAAGTTGAATCATACTGTATGTAGCCTTTTGAGACTGGGATGCTTCACTTAGCATCGTGTATTCACGAATGATCCATGCAGTATAGTTCATGCCTTTTTATTTCTGAGTAGTATCTCATTGGACAGAGGTCCCTCAGGAAATTTAATCCTCCACAAGCAAAACATAATATATTTATTAGGGCCCCCCTGGTGGTGCAGGGGGGTGAGCGCTGCACTGTGAAGCATCTGCAGCATAGCACCCCAAGCTCGATTCCCGGACAGGGAGGTGACCCACGTGGCACCACAGACCTCTCCTCTCTGGCCCACTGCTCCCCTCAGCAGTGTACTTCAGTCGATCTACCTGTTCTGCTCCCCACTCTGTCTCTGGTGAATCCTCTTACTCCCTGCACCTCTGGCCTGTACCCCAGCTCTTGTATACATAAATAAATAAATCTTATAAAAAAATATATATTTATTATTGCACATGTAGCTAACCTAGTAGCTTCAATTTGCCAAAACAAGATTTCTAAGAGTTAGAGAAATATTGATTAATTGCCAAAGCCAGTTGGAGAGAAGAAAAAGAGAAAATGCAAGTACACTACACACTAATGTTAGAAATGTGACTGTCAGCACTGTAGTCATTTTCAAAGTGGCTAGAGAAAGAGGGTGGTGGAAGGTCCCCAGCCCAGTGTCCGGGACACAGCCTGGCCCCAGATTGACAACTGACCCTGGAGGACAGTCCTGGCCTCGGCTTCCCAACAGGATGCTCTGGAGCCACCTCCCCTGGTTTAGGACCCCCTAGAGCCAAGGGGACATTGGACTTTGCTAAGGCTGGTGCTGTTTCTAGATCCTGCCAGTGGTTTGTCATCAGTTCTTTATGCTTGTGGCATCCATTGTCATCCATCCTACCTTTAAAAAGATGGAAAGCTGTTTTCTGTTTGTACTTACTTTTTTGAATAACGAAATTGTCATTCTTTCAGCCCTCTCCTACCCTTCCCCCCCATATTCTCAGAGGCCAAATATCTGACTCCGAGTTGGTTAATGTTGGGTGAGTAATTAGACTTGTATGGTCATGCCCAGTTAATCTCCAAATATTCACATTTAGTGGAAGGGAGAGGAAGGAGAGAGATGAGGGAGGATGGAGGTGATGGGAAGAGGGGTGACTACAGACACCCTCTCTCAGGTCCTGGTGTCTGTGTAGGTGGCGGGAGTTCTACGAATTTGATATATGATATGGTGGAAGAAGGGGGGAAAATGCAGTTTAAAAGCTTCTGCTTTTCTGGGTCTAGAGTTCTTCCAGACAAAAAATTCGAAAAGTGATGGTAAGGGGGCCTCCCTGGTGGCACAGTGAATTAAGCAATGCACTATGAAGCAAACCACAGCCACTGCAGCACGAGTTCGATCCCTGCTGTTGGCCGAGGACCAACATGATGTGACAGACCTCCCCTGCCTTGCGTGCTGCTCCCCTCAGCAGTGTGTTTCAGTTGATCTGCCTGGCTCTGTCTCTGGTGAATCCTCTCACCCCCCTCACCTCTGACCTGTACCCCAGCTCTTGTATGAATAAATAAATCTTTTAAAAAAAAAGTGTTGGTAAGGTTTAAAAATCCTGTTACTTAGAAATAATATTTAGATATTTTATGTAATCTACAATATTTATTTATTTTTTAAAAGATTTATTTATTTATGCATACAAGCACTGGGGTACAGGCCAGAGGTGTGGGCGGGTGAGAGGATTCACCACAGAGAGCAGGGAGCAGAACAACTGAAGTACACTGGTAAGGGGAGCAGCAGGCACAGCAGGAGAGGTCTGCCACACCATGTGGGTCCCCTCCCTGGCCAGCAGCAGGGATCGAACTCGTGCTGCAGTGGCTGCGGTTTGCTTCATAGTGTGTTGCTTAACCCACTGCGCCACCAGGGAGGCCCTGTAATCTACAATATTTATATAGAAATTTGTATAGAAATATACCTATTGAACAACAGTGACCTGTAAGGCCAAAGGTAGAAGGACGTCAGGAATCACGGCAATAGGAAACCTTAGAATTAGGCTCGTGAACACAATGGTGCCTTTAAAAATGACAAGACAAGAACATATAAGGAAGCTTGTCCTTCCATACCTGCGTCCCCAGCAAGAACTGTGCCTTAAAAGAAAAAAAAAGTTGGGCCCTCTCTGGTGGTGCAAAGAGTTAAGCCTACTACTATGAAGCTATCAGCAGCCACTGCAGCACGAGTTCAGTCCCCAGTTGAGGAGTTGACCCACATGGCACAGCAGACCTCTCCTGCCTCACCTGCTGCCCCCTTAGCAGTGTATTTCAGTCAATTTGCCTGTTCTGCTCCCCTCAGCAGTGTGCTTCACTGGATCTGCCTGTTCTGCTCCCCACTCTCTCTCTGGTAAATCCTTTCACCTCCTGCCCCTCTGGCCTGTACCCCAGTTCCCAGATGCATAGATAAATAAATCTCTAAAAAAGGAGAAGAAGAAGAAAAAAATAAAAAGGTCTTTGGAATTTAAACTGAATTTCAGAGAATAAGAGCATTTTGAAAATTCAGCTCAAAATATAACTAAAATAAAAATAGAAAGCTAGGATTAAGATCATCTATAAAGGACTTTTAAAATACCTATTTCCTGTGATGTGATGAGTTTGCATATTCCAACTCAGCTTTGGAGGCACTGCTTTTAGATTTTAGAGTTCAGCCACTCCCTTCACCTACCCTCTAGAGAGGAATTATTTGGGATGAGTAAGAAATTGAGTTTTCCCAGCTGTCAAGAATCAGGAGACAGAAGCATAGGCTCGAAAGGAAGGACGCTGATGGCCTGATGAATTTCTTTTGTGTCAATGTGCTGTTCTGCTTGTTCTTTAACACACCGTATTTTGGAACCAAGCTGGAAGGGCATTCACAAACAAAGGACGCTGAAGAGATTGCCTGGGATTAAAAATTACAGACACTGTTGGTTTTTCTGAGTCACAGGTGAGTCATTTTTGAAAGCACTGTGTTCAGGGAGACAGTTTTCCAAGTGAATGTGACTGACAAGTAAAACTAAAGGTGAATAGACACAATGCTTCCCTAAAAGTTTGTTTTTAAAAAACGTATCAGTGCTGTATGCTTAACTAGGGCTATTGTGTGTAGAAGAGAAGGAAATTGCTTCTTCTTATGTATTTGGCTGTACTTAGCACTGGCTACACGTGCAAAGGATAGCCCCCTTTTGTTGTCTGAGGATTCACTAATTCAGATTTATGAGAATGCATGTAAAGATAGGCTAAAGCGTACCTTTGCTTAGGAGATGAAAGGTAAAGGACCAACGGACAGACTGCAGAGATTAATCCCGTAAAGCATGCTGGAAGGTCAAGGTGGAAACATTCATTATAGATCCTTCTGCTTAATTTTTTAAAACCAGAAGTCAGAATTTTAGAAGGCTATTCATTTGCTACTCTATTTTGAGTTGCCTTTCATTTTTCTTATGTGTACCTTTTTAAAAGTGAAAAAAAAAGTATACTCTTTAAGCAATCATTTATCTTGCTTCAGAATGTGAATTTTTCAGGGACTTCTTTGAATTGGTGACCATTGACTGTATACTGAACAGCACTGTGGCGTGACATGATGCAAAACCATGAGGACTTTTAAGAGGTAAACAGGAGGATCTTGGGGTCTATCAGGCATTCCTCCTGAGAGGAAGCTGAAGACCTGGAGGAAGTAAGTAACACCAGATTCTTCAAAGGAAGCTAAGGCCATGAGGAGGCAAATCTGTCTGTCTGTCTGTCTCTCAGTCCTTGTTCTTTGACCCCTCCATCGTCCCATAGCTGCTGAGGTGTGGGTCTCTGCTCACATCCAGGAGCACCATGGGTCCTGACACAGCAGGGTCAAAGGAACCACTCAGGCAAGCGACACTTTATAGATCTGCAAGTCCCTATAAGCAAGTGTTCCATGTGTCAACTATTGAAAAAAATATATGCCCAATAAGACCTCCCTGATAGATATTTTTAAATAAAAACATTAAAATGTAGGCAATGCATTTTATAATTCCACTCCTAAGAGTCTACCCAGAGGACACAAAAACATTAATTCAAAAGGATACCTGCACCCCTATGTTTATTGCAGCATTATTTATAATAGGTAAGATATGGAAACAACCCAAATTCCCCAAAACAGATGATTGGATCAAGAAGATGTGGTACAAATACACAGTGAAATACTACTCAGCAATCAAAAAAGATAAACTCATGCTATTTGCAGCAACATGGATGGAGTTGGAAGGGATTATGCTCAATGAAATAAGTCAGAAGGAAAAGAAAAATATCATTTGGTTTCACTTATAGGAGGAATCTAGGGGAACTAAATAAGGGATCAGGGAAAAATAATTATGATAATAAATAAATAAACAAAATTAACAGGCAGCTATATATTAGAGTCATTCTGATTTCAGGGATGGAGAGGGATCACAACAGGGGAGGGAAGAGCACAAGGGACTATGGTGATGGTGCACAGGTGAATTGGTGGTGGGAATTTTATGGGAAATACACCTGAGAGGAGAAAGCAAACCTTGTACAAAAATAAACGATGTGAAATATATATTTATTAAATAATTAATTTTAGAAGGACATTGAAATGTAAAGGTCTAATCTACTAGTCTGAGAACAGTGGGATCTGTTTCGTTCTGCCTACCTGACCCTATATTTTCAGAGAGAGAGAGAGAGACAGAGACAGAGACAGAGACAGAGACAGAGAGACAGACAGACAGAGAGAGCGAGAGAGCGCGCTATAGATTCCACCTGCCAGTTTTGCTGATGAAGCAGCTTAAGTATGCTCTAGAGACAGTCACTAGCTCATCAGGGGTGGAGCCTAACGCAGGCTCTGGAGGGAGAAGCTCGACAAAGCCCCAACTCGCCCCAAGGTCAGAAAGGAAAGTGCAGGCGTGTGACCTCTGCCGGAGGGAGAATGCAGGCTCTAAATATAGCTGTGCGTGTGCGGTTTCTGGTTCTCCACGCTACAGGTGGCTGAAAAGCCTCCATCATTCCGGCTCGGCCAGTAAACAAATGGCGAACGGAGCTGGCCTTTTGGGGTGCAAGCAAGGCTTCTGGTGAGCCTGGGGGCGGCAGCAAACCAGTTAGCACTCTGGGGAGGAAAAGGCCCCTCGGTGTGGCTTGCCACATCCTGGTGCAACCGGAAGAGCCCTTGCCTACACCCCAACTAGGGGGCACCCCAACGCAGCACAGTGGTCAAAAACCACCATAGAGATGTCAAACCCATTGAACAGGGCAAGAGGAAAACTCCTGGGAGCAAGGGCTCCCCAAATGCAGCAGGAACTATGGAACACAAGGGTGTCCTGGAGAAGACACTTGGTGCTGGCTGCAGGAAGTTGACTGTTTGCCCAAGACTTACACCAGCTCTGAACCCAGGGCACTGGGAATGCAGATGTCTTTCCAAGGGGTCCTCTTTACCCTTCTCTGGCATAGGAAAGAACTCATGGACTCAGCAAATAGTGCATAAATTAACCTTCAGTGAGGACTTTCCTTGGGTACATTTCTGACACGTGAACATTAAGCACAGCAAGGGCAAGATATTGTCCCAGTGAACCCCAAGTACCTCTTTGCTGCTGTCAGACATTGCCACCCTCAGGGGCAGCCTTCAAAGACTCTCATAGCTGTGTTCATTTCAACTGAGCCCCAGTTAAGAAATTTGGGGAGGCATTGAAAAGTGCACTTTTATTTATTTATTTATTTTTAACAGACAGCTCAAAGGCTAGATCCAGAGTCAGCTGCTTTGAGACTGAATCCCTGTGAGAGCTCTAGCAGTGAAAACTCCTCAGGACTGGGAGAAGGATTGCTCTGTTTGACCACTTAACAGCTGTGTGACTCAGCAAGTCCTTTAACTTCTCTGAGCCTCAAAGTCCTCACGTACCAAACGGATGTACCAACTAACCTCAAAAGATTAGAAAGAGGAACAAGTGAAAAAAATACCCGGGAAAGCATCTTCCCCTATGCCTGCCACAGATTCTTACCCCAATAAAAGAAAGAAATCCCTCATATTCCTGTCTCTCTGAGACTGTTTCTATACACAAAACAAGGGGATAATAAGATCATTCTACCTTCACAGGGCAATTGTGAGTCTCCAACGAGCTTCAGTATGTGAAGTCACCTTTACCCAGAAGAATGTAAGGTTGAAGCCTTTTTATCAGGCTGACAGCATAGGACCCTCATTTGGGTGATGAAGGAGTCAGGAAGCTGTGGAGAGGAGTGGGTTTGACTTGATGGGAGAGGCAGTAAGACAAAGCCCTGAGAATTTGGTCGGATGTAGCACTGAGGAGACATAACTGATGACACATTCCGTTCAATTGGAAGGTAGCAGAGTAAGACGTGGTAGAAGAAGAGGTGGGCACGAAACCAAGAAGTTTCTGGCTAGGCAAAAAGAAAATAAAAGAATGTTAGTGGATGTTAGTGAAGATCATAATATAACATGTACAATGTGAAACTATAATGCTGTGTCCCTGAAACCTATATATAGTTGTTAACCCATGTGTGTTACTTTAACTGAAAAAAAAAAAAAAAAAAAGATTTAAAAAAAGAGAGTGTGTATTGACTTTACAGAGAGCGTGCAAGGTCTGGCTGGTCCTCACGCGTGAGAGGAGGGAGAAGGTGATCTCTCAGGTGATACAGAACTGGAGATTGCTTTTGAAATGAAGAACAAAATATGTAGGTTATATTACTCATCTTAAAAGTTGCTCATCTTAAAAATCAAACTACTTCAATTATCAACTATTTCAAAAATCAACTACTTCAAAATAAGAAAATTCTTATTTTTTTTCTTCTGGGGGGGGGCCACTATAACAATGTCTGGGCTACTACTCAGTAAAAAACTGGATTGATGTCAGATATATATATATATATATGTATATAAATTTAAATAATAAAAAAATATTATTGACATCAAAAAACTGGATTGAGGGCCTCCCTGGTGGCGCAGTGGGTTAAGCAACGCACTATGAAGCAAACTACAACCTCTGTAGCACAAGTTCGATCCCTGCCTCCAACCAGGGAGGGGACCCACATGGTGTAGCAGCCCTTTCCTGCCTCGCCCGCTGCTCCCCTTAGCAGTGTGTTTCAGTAGCTCTGCCTGTTCTGCTCCCTACTCTGTCTCTGGTGAATCCTTTGACCTGCCCTGACCCTGGCCTGTACCCCAGCTCTTGTATGTATAAATAAATAAATCTTAAAAAAAAAACTGGATTGAAAAAAAATCAAATGACATGGTTTTTTCAAGAGATCAAAATATTCTTTCACAACATCCTTCTTCTGTGTGCAGACTTCTATCATTGTCAAGGCAAAATACAGCATTTGAGTTAAGGAAAGAACTCAGAGCAAGAGAGCCGGCAACAGAAGGCCCTTCAGTCTTAACAGGACTGGTGTTCCCTCTGACTGTGCCTAGCGGCTCAGGGTCGCACAACCTCCACTAGAGCACGGCTTGTCCCTGTGCCCCGTACTGCTTCCTCTGCTTCCCTCTGCTTCTGCTCATCTGTGTTAGCCTCACTCTGGATCTCCTACTGGGGGAAAACAGTCTCCAGCTCATGTACAAGTTCTGTAATCACAGAACCTGTCAAAGGAAATAAGGTAGGGTTGACAACTTATAGTCATGCACCATATAACAACATCTCAGTCAAGGTGTAGACCATGGTGGTCCCTACACAGGGCCTGGGTGTGAATAGGCTCTACCACGTAGGCGGGCGTAAGTACCTATGATGTTCGCACGATCATGATGAAATAGCCTAATGATGCCTCTCCCAGTGTATCCCAGTCACTAAGGGATGCATGACAGCAGCCTGAAGTGTGATCCCTTACTGCTGATTGAATAAAGTATCCCTGAGTAGTTCCCTTGGAGATATCCAGGTTACAGATGAAGCATAGAGAGGTTCATTGTCTCTGATCTGCCTAGCTCTGCTGCTGAGAACTAAACAGTCTTGACTAGAATTGAGATGTCCCAGACGCTGGGATTGTCCAAACTGAGGACCACCATTTACCCATGCTTTTTGGTGAATAGAGATCTCACTACTGGCAAATATGCCTTATCATAATATATCCAACAATGGAATACTACTCAGCAATGAAAAATAGCATACACTCAACAGCATGGATAAATCTCTATTGTGCTAAAAGAAAGAAGCTAAATTCAAAAGCCTATTTCCCATAGGATTCCATTTATAAACTAATGTGGAAAAGGCACTAGGACAGAAAATATTGATTGACAAAGGCTGTGGAGAGAGGCTGACTACAGAGGAGCATGTGAGTATGTCTAGTGTGGTGAAATTCTCTACCTGGATTGTAAGGGTAATGAGGTTGATATTTGTCAATATTCATAGACCTGTTCAGAAAAAGTACCCTCTGTAAATTATACATGAATAGGGGACTCCCTTGTGGCATAGTGGGTTGAGCGCTGCACTGTGAAGCATCTGCTGCACAGCAGCGCGAGTTCGATCCCTAGCCAGGGAGGGGACCCACATGGTAGAACAGACCTCTCCTGCCTGGTCCGCTTCTCCCCTCAACCGTGTATTTTGGTCTATCTGCCTATCCTGCTCCCCACTCTGTCTCTGATGAATCCTCTAACCTCCTGAGATTCTGGCTTGTACCCCATAAAAATTCTGACTCTTGTACGCATAAATATTTTTTAAAAATTATACATGAATAAACTTGATTTAAAAATATCTTAAGAACAATAAGTTTGAATGGGATATATGTTGGCATGAAGTCTAAGTCTCCAAGTTTGAAAGCATTAAAAATAAGATTTATTGACAAATTGATAAAGGGATAGATAGATGGACAGGGAAGTGATAAAGTAAGAATATTAAAGTATTGGAAGTAAAATCTAGGTGATAATTACATCGTTGTTCACTGTATAATTCTTTCAGCTTTCCTACATATGAAATTTGTTATTAATAAAATATCAGGAATATTTAAAAAATACAGCTAATGCATTTCCATCATTAATATTTAGAGGGGTGCTTACAGGTCCCCAAAATTGCTTTTATGCTCTGTAATGGGCTCAAAGGAGCAGCCTTTCTTTTCTTTGGAAACCACCCTGACAGAAGCAAAACTTCCTTTTGGTTCACAGGAGGAAAATCTCTAAAGGTTCTTTGCAGACTATTTTCATGTATTTACTCTCTCCCCCTTAGCACAGCAGTAGCCAGCAAATCTTTTATGGCTTTTTGACACTTCCTTGAAAATTGAAGAAATGGATTCATGCGGCTCCATTCTATTCTAACAAATCCTCAGGGAACAAAGCTTCAGGTAATGGCAACTAAAAAGAATTAGTGACTATCCCAGGCTCTGTTTCCTCCATTTTACCTCATTCTTCTTTCTCAGCTCAGGCGCCTCTTCCCATTCCATTCTAGGATGGTGTAGGAGCCCAGCCACCCACACCTCAGACCAACTTCTCTGTTGCCTTGGAAACCAGGCTCCTAGGGGACCAATGTGTGATAGGATGGGGAATGGTCTTGTTTCCAAATTACTCTCAAGGAGTACATGTGTGATAGCTCTCTGAAAATAGATACACGTACCTTCTCCCAGTTACCTCTCTCTCTTAAACATCTGCATTACTGCCCGGGAACAGGAGGGGCAGAAGAGCAGGGTTCAGCATCAAATATCCAGGCTTTGTGAAAGTTAAGTGAACTTTTTAGATCCCATCCAACACAATTCATTTTAATAATGAAAATGACTTGTTGAAAATATTGAAGGGCCTCCCTGGTGGCACAGCGGGTTGAATGCTGCACTGTGAAGTATCCGTGGCACAGCAGCACAAGTTTAATCCCAGCCAGAAAGGTGACCCACATGGCACAGTAGACCTCTCCTGCCTTGCCCACTGCTCCCCTCAGCAGTGTATTTCAGTAGATCTGCCTGTTCTGCTCCCCCTCTGTCTCTGGTGAATCCTCTCACCTCCCGCAACTCTGGCCTGTATCCCAGCTCTTGTATGCATAAATAAACCTTTGAAAGATATATTGAAGTGCAAATGATTAGATACCTATAAACTACCCAGCCACCACAAGTGGCTGCATGTATTCATTCTCTAGATTTTTATGGCTATTCACTGACATAAAGAAGTATTGAAGTTACATTGTGCAATGAAACCAGCAAACTGCAGAACAGATGCTACAAAATACTACATTTAGTATATTTCAGAAAAAGAAATATTTATGTGGTGCAGTGGGGCTGGAGATTCTAGAGGACTTTCTTAATGCATTTGTATTATTTAGTTTTTGTGCAACAAAGACATATTAGCTTTGTATGAGATCAAAGCAAAGATGCAGTAGTACTACTGCCAAAAATCAACCTTCCTGTCCTTGAAACTGGTGTGTGTGTGTGTGTGTGTGTGTGTCCTCATGCAGTTAAACAGTGACTTGGCTCTTGTTATTTCAGAGGAGAAGCTAGTACTCATATGTATTTAGGTTAACATATTTCAATATGGTCTCCTGTTCCTAAGCTTTCCCCCAACTTAATACACTAGCTTAATTATACTGAAAACATTTGCTATTTTGGTCATTTCTGCCTCTAACCAGAGATCAAGTTGTTATTCTAGGGATTAATTTTAGGGCTCTTTGGACCTGTCTATAAACAATCAACCTGAGAATAAAAATCTCCAGCTCTGGCTTCTCTAATTCCTCTGCTGTTTTCATTCTCTTTTATTTTTGTTAGTTTTACTTGTATGTGTTTCCTCGTCCTCTCTTTCGCTTTTCCCCCTCCATATCCTGCCTTTTGTCCATCCTTGGCTGGAGACAGTAAAAATATCTGTCCAGATCAATCTACATAGAAAGAGAACAGTTTCTCAACCAACAGAATCCCCTTGAATTATTCAAACGATCTCCCTTTCTCGGGTTTCCCATCCTTTTCTCCCCTTGACAGTATAAACTGGAATTGGGCATTAGCAATGGAACTCCCAGCCTCAGCCGTGCAGGTGGGAGAAAGGGAGGCTTGCACAGAATCTGCTATTTCTGAAGGTATATAAGAAATTCTTAAATCTGTCTAAATACTCAGGTTCTAAAACATCTAAAAGATGCCTTCAAGGAAATCCCTACAGGCACAAGAGGTTAAGTCATAGCACCATGAAGCATCCGCTGCCACAGCAGCACAAGTTCAATCAGTGGCCAGGGAGCTGACCCACATGGCGCAGCAGCCCTCTCCTCTCTCGCCAGAGGCTCCCCTCAGCAGTGTCTTTCAGTAGCTCTGCCTGTTCTGTTCCCTGCCTCGTCTCTGGTAAATCCTCTCACCTACCACACCTCTGGCCTGGACCCCAGTGCTTGTATGCATAAATAAATCTTTTTTAAAAATGCAGCCAATTTCCCTGCATCTGGCAGAATTTCTGATAAACATCACGTGGAACTAGGGAGAAACTCGGCAGGGGCCCCACCAGCCTGCTACCTGGGCTGAGGCTGGTGAGCGCCAAGCAGCAGTGGTCAGGTTGGAGCCTAGGAAAACATGTAACCTGAAAATTATGGAGAATGTTCTGAATCACGTGTTTGTTTTTTTAATGCATGGGGTTTAATAGTCGGGTTGACCCCCATGTTTACCTCCTTCCAAATCTTTAAGTTTACAGTTTTAAAGGAAAGGAGAGGAATTCGCCAGGCATGAGACAGAACAGACAAGCTCCGCCGAAGCGGTGTACACCACCCAAGGAATTGGACGTTTCAGAGGTATTCTGACGAAGCGACAACAGCAAGAAGACACCCGGCCGCCAGCTGAGGCAGGCGGCAACATGGCGTCTGTTCTCGGCTAGGAGGCCTGGGCATCTGAATCTAGGCTAAAACGCTAAATCTGCAGCCATCTGGCTTTCCCAAGCTGGTGCAAAATCCCAAAGGGGCGGGGCCCTGGGGAGAAACGTGAGAGTTGCCAGGCCCTACAACGAGGAGTCTGCTGAGCCACGTCTGGTAAGCCAGCGCAGAAAGCCGATAGTAAGCTGGGCTGCCTGTAAGCTGATGCTGGTCTCTTAGTGGCGCTGAGCAGGGGCCATCTGCACAGGGTAGTCTGGTACAGACGGGGCCGGGGCTGCTGAGAGAGGCACCCTGTGCACTTCCCCTCCCACAGATCCTTCGCTCCCTGGGGCCTGCCCAGCACCTGCCCAGGGTCTCTTTCATCTCAAAATGCAAATATTTAGAAGAGAGAGTCCAAGATTTTTGTCTGCACCAGAGGGCCCTGCAAAGCCACATGGGGTAAGGAATAACCAGCAGGGTTCTTACCTCCGTGTGTAGAATTGTCCGTCTAGAGCACCACAGATGGAAGGGCCCCTCTTTAGAATGACACCACGGTCCAGATGTTGGTCTGCAGACCTCAGACAGATCCTGACCAGCTCCCCTGCTCACCCGTCACCATTAAGAAAGTCACCGCTCCCAGGCAGGAGAAGGGCCAAGAAGCAGAATACATCTAAGTCACGTCAACACCGGAAAGGAAGTGTCCCAGTCCCAGTATCTCCCGGACAGCAGCATTCCGTCATCTCCAACATGAATCAGCTTCGTCTGTCTTTTCAAGGACAGCGAGAACTTGTTTCCATGCCTTTGGTGGGGTCCACAGAAGGTATCACCCTGTGGCTTTGCCCACCACAGCTTCTGCATGTAGAGTTTCACTTTTTTTAGTTAGTTAAACTATTGTCTAGGTTTCAGATATCTGTGGTCGAGACTCAACCTGTTCAGACTAAATCAAATTCACCCCTAAAAGTCCAGTGCTTTCCTTCCCACAGCATTGTCCCCTTTCCCCCCACCTCCTTCTGGCAACCCCAAACTGGTCTTAAAGTCCAAAAGTACATTTTGTTCTATTTAGTTCATCTGCTTGTTTTCTCTATATGGAGTTCAACTTTTTAAGCAGGCAAAACAATACATTCCACTCAGGCTGTGTTTTGTGGATGCACTTGCTACAGGGCTGCAAGGGGCACTGAAACTGACCAAAGATGGTGCTCAGATAGTTTATCGGTCACTGTCTGAGTTTTTCACCCTGTGTGTACAGTTGCAGGACTACTCAGGTTCAGAGAATAACAATAATGGGATCTATTGAACAAACAAGGGAAAACAAAAGAGTGGACACCCAAAACAGTGTCCAGTGTTTTACAGTCCTAAACAGAAAGGCTCCCAAGATGGCGTCTTCTAGCCACTGAGGGTCTGGAGCACAGGCAGCCAGACTATAGGCCAGGATCCAACTCGCAAGGACAGCAGAAAACACAACTGGAGATGCTCATCAAGCTGCCAAGATGCCCTAGCACATCACCAGACAATTGGCTCTTGAAATAGCAGCTGCAGTAGCCAAATGACACGACAAATGGCCACACTCATGCAGCTCAGCGAGGTGCCCAGCTCTGGGTGTCTGCCTTTTCCTTCCAGGATATAACTGCAGCAAAGCTGGGAATAGTTTCAGTCACTGCAAAGCCTCCAAACTTTTCTTCTCTGGATTGGCTGCTGAAAGCCTCTCTATGTCCTTCAGAGGTGCACAACAGCCTTCTGGAAGATGGGCATGGTGGGGGTGGGAATGGCTGACCCTGGAATCACTGAGGATCTGAAAAACACTGAAATCCCTAACACTGAATCCTGGAGGCCCGCTTCTGCTGGCCTTATATTTCTTTGTGTTTTTTTTTTGGGGGGGAGGGGGGTATTTTTTTAAATTTTAATTATATATATATTTTATATTATTTTTCCTTTTTGTACAGTTTATATTTCTCGTCCCCCTGAAATTCCCATCACCAATTCACCCGTGCACCATCACTATAGTCGTTGTGCTCTTCCCACCCGTTTTGTTCCTTCTCCTTCCTCCTCCCCTCAGGAATGTCTCAGATTTATAGTTGCCTATGGTATATATACACAATGGAATATTACGCAGCAATCAAAAAGATAAGCTCATGAAATTCCAGCAACATTGATGGAGCTAAAGGGATTATGCTGAGTGAAATAAGCCAGAAAGAAAAGGCTAAATATCATGTGGTTTCACTTACAGGAGGAATATAGAGGAAACAAATAAGGGACTAAGGGGGAAAAAAATCAATTACAGTAAGTTAAAAGTCCTTATATTTCTTATCAGAGTCTCCACTTCCACTGATACTTTGTTCACATTTTCCCTGGGGCTAATCATCCTCACCAGCACCCCCCTCCAGGGGACACCACTTATAACAGTCCTTGGGTTTAGCCACACTTACCTGCACTGACCACCACCCTGGGAACCCACAGTGAGACACTGACCCCAGTTTCCCAGAACAGGAATTAGTTGTGGCCCCCAGCAGCAAGCATGGTCTTCCCTGGCATGATGGCCTAATTCAGAGTAGGCAGGCACCATATGGAGGTGGGGTTAGGGGATGTCAGAGATTTATGAAGAGGGGGCTGCCTTGTTCAGCAGCCTGTTCCTCCAGCTGGAAGTCATGGTGGTGGCAAGAGTAACCACTTTAAATTGCCCCAGATGCCACCACTGCTTCGTCTAGGCTCTCTGATTGCAAGAGCTACCACTGTGCTAGCCCTTGACATATTTTATGTCTTTTCATCATGATAATGCTTGAGGCTGGTGTCATAACAACCATTTTGTGGTGAAGGACATGGACACTCAGGGATGTGGAATGACTTGCTCACATGCTAGTAGCTCAGGAGCTGGAGAAGTAGGACCAGAGGTCAGACCTCCCTACTATCAAAGCTTGTCCACTTTCCAGACCGTCCTTCCTTTAAGCCCCGCTAACTGTGCCAGACTGAAGGACAAAAAGGGCCACCCTCTTACCTGATCTATCAGCCCTCACAGACATACTCTGCTCTGACACTGTGATACCATGCAGAGAGTTCAGTCCATCGTTCAGAAAGCCCAGAATGAGCTGGTGCTTTGTCTGATCCTTCTACCTGGGGCAGTGTCAGGGAAGCAGCTTGATACATTTTTTAAGGGGTCAGATGAGCCCTATCTAAAAAAATATCACATAGTTGGGTCTTTCTCTGATGATGTCTTTTACAATGTAAATACCCCTGAGCGGGTGACAATACAGTTCTCATGTTTTGGTTCTGTTATGTCCTACCCTGCACTACTGGGCACTGTTAACTGTTGTTATATTCAAGCTCCAGGAATGGAAAGAGGAAGGGAGCGGACTGAGGGATTTGGGGAGTCATCGCTCTAAAGGGAATATAATTTTGACTGAACATAAACCTTTGAGTATGTTAGGTGCCAGGAATTTTGCTAAAGGATCTGGGCAAGCAGAGCATACTAAGAATTAGTTTCTATCTGGGAAAATTCAACTATGACTATGGACTGTGTATTAAATATTAGGGACATTCATTTTATCAGATAATTATATAAATAAATGTGCCTATTGATCAGAGATACTCTTACTAAAATATTTAGGATTGAGATGTCCCAAGCTCTGATCTATTTTAAAACAAAGCAGCAGGAAAGTAAACACAAAACAAATAGAGCAAGATGTTAACCACTGTTACATTTTGGTGATGGGTACATGGCATTTATCTTGCTATTTTCTCAATTTTTCTTTTTTAAGAGTAAAAAAGGAAGATAAAACTTTCCAGTAGCTCAAAACCCACTTTATATTTAAGGGTGAAACTGGATTTTTGTTCTAAGAATTCTGAGATGGTACCATGCTTCCTTACCCTATTATTCATGCTCTGTAAAAACCCATCTACAATGTAGGCAATACTTGTGAATATGATAAAATTTCACTTCCATGATTAGGTTATATTATATGACAAAAAGGAAGGGTTTTGTAGATGTAGTTAAAGTTCTGATCAGTTGATTTTGAACCAATCAAAAAGGAATTGTTTTGGGTGGGCCTGACCTAATCAGGTGACCTAATCAGAGGTGTGATTACAAGCAGCATCAGATGCTTTGTAGGCCTTGAGGAACTGCCAAGGTGTACAGGTGACTAGGTGGCAGGGAACAATGCTGAAGACTTCAATCCTACAACCACAGGAATTGAATTCTGCCAACAACTACTGAACTTGGAAGAAGATCCTAAGTCTCAAGTGTGATCAAGAAGACCACACTTCTGTATAACACCTTGACTTTAACCTTGGGACATCTTGGTGAAAGACCCTGCTAATTCACAACTATACTCCTGACTCATGGAAACTGAAATCACAAGTATAAATTTGTGATAATTCGTTATGAAGCAGCAGGAAATAACATATACCATGTTGCAAACCAACATTATGTCAACGAACATATTTTTTAAAAACAAATAAAAGAACAGGTTTTCACTGGTGAGGCAATTCTAAGTGATTAGAAACAGCAATTCTGTATTGGAAATGATTCTAAGACTGGCCTGGACTCCTTAGGGGAGACAGATTTAAAGAGAGCTGTGGTTGATTAGCAATGTCTGTCTGGACATGTTAGCAGAAGAATGATACATGAGTATCTCCTATTATCATCCAAGGTCTTTAGTATATTTAAGGGAAAAAGTCACTGTCTCATTTTTCTTAATGACAGAATAACTTTGAGGGACAAGAATGGTTAGGTACCTAAATCAAAGGGGATGACCTTTGAGAAAAACCTCAGAGAAAGAAAGAAAGAAAAAGTTGTCCCAGACAGATTTTAGCAATTGCAAAACAATGTCTAGGGTCAGCCTTACAGGCTGATGTTTGCAGTGAGAAGTGTCTCTAACTTCCCTTCCTTCTTTGGCATCTTTACTCTTTTTCCCTTTCCACTGCCTCTATTTCTCTGTCTTCATATTGCACAATGTTCCATGAGTTGGAAAAATCCACCCAGAACACTTGATCCTGCCACTACTTCTAACTAATGCTGACTTCAATATTGTAGGACTCTTGACGGTCAGAATCCCATCCTTCTTCAGACACCCAAAGAGATCAGGACGAACAAGTTTAATGTCAATCTTAGGTCTGACATTTATAACACATCATTGTTTGTTTGTTTTTTTTTTAAATAAATGACTAAAATTTATTTATTTATGCATACAAGCACTGGGGTACAGGCCAGAGGTGTGGGGGGGGAGTGAGAGGATTCACCACAGAGAGCGGGGAGCAGAACAGGAAGATCAACAGAAGTACACTGCTGAGGGGAGCAGCGGGCACAGCAGGAGAGGTCTGCCGCACCATGTGGGTGTCCCCCCACTAGCCGGCAGCAGGGATCGAACTCATGCTGCAGTGGCTGTGGTTTGCTTCATAGTGCGTTGCTTAACCCACTGCGCCACCAGGGAGGCCCAGCACATCATTGTTTCATATTAAAAACATGCAGGTAAGAGAAAGCTCTAGGAAATGAGCAATTACAGCCAAACCAAACAAACAAGCAAACAGACAAACAAAAAACACAAAAACAAAAGGTCAAAGATAAACCAAAGGGATCATTCAGGGGAAGGGTGGGGTAGAGACTGGGATGAGGGCAGAAAGAGCACAAGGGACTGAGGTGATGGTGCACGGGTGAAATGGTGGTGGGAACGCCCTGGGGACTACAAATGATGTCAAATATACTTAAATAAATCTAATTTAAAAAATAAAAACAAATCATGCAGGAATCGTATCATGGTACCCAGATATCAGTCCAAAATTTAAGTAAATTCTTTATAGTGAGGCAGGCCTTTCCCTCTAGTTCTTAGTTTTAAAGGCAAGGCTGACTCCCCATCACATGAAGCAACCAAAACCACCTCTTGGCGACACAGGGCACGGCTTGGCTGGTGTGTGGGGCCCACACCCTTAGGTGTGGCCCTGAATCTGTCTGGCCACAAGTGTTTTGCTATAGACACTGAAGTTTCACGACCAGTATTACTAGAATTTGGAGTCTATGTAGGCATAACTGAAAGGAGCAGATAAAAAGGAGGAGGCTCTAAGAAAATTGCTGGTGACTTCTTTGATTATATTGAAGACAGATTTTGCTGGCTACAGTTCTTTGTATGTGGGGAGATACCAGTGCAGCTTTGCCTCCTAAACCAGTCGACCATGACTGTGTTTTGTTACTTACACCCCTCAACCCCTCATTCATCTTAATTTAACTGTCTTCACTAGGGCTCTTAACACATAAGAAAGAGTTGCCAACCCATAACTAGGCTTAAATAATGCCATGTGTTGAGACTCTAAAGAATAATACCCGGCACTTAAACCAGAACTTGGTAGCCTGCAGTTGTTACATGGCATCAGAGCATGCTATTGATTATTATAGTATTTAAAATGTAAAGAATTAAATGTTAATGTTTTGACTTGAGAGCTTTCACTTAGCAGTGCGTTTTTATTTTCTTTGTTTTTCTTTTAAAGAAAACGCACAACCTGTTAGACACTCATTCCTCATGAAAACACTCTGATGACACTGAATAATGGGTATCCTTCTATGATGGAATACATACTTTCCCATTTACCATAGTCACTACCATTCCCTATTGCCTCCTCACACTTAGGCCAAATGTCACCTGTAATTTATCATCATGGTTTCATTGTTGTTTTTCTCATAACAGAGATAAGGAGACAGTGAGCTATTTCTTCCCACCATGAAGAAATTTCGCTCATTTATCCTGGCAGCTTGGACCCTCTAACCATTTGAATTTGCTGACATCTGAGTCAAAGAAACCTTTCCAACAACAGACACCCACCAATATGTTACTTATTGATGGGTAATGTAGTCTTGGCATACACTTGAATGCTTTTCCTTTCTCAGATTACGTCAACACTAAAATCTCCCTTTTGGTGAGAGTTTCTGACAACTCAAGGGGAACTCAGTGTGAGCTGATAATTTAAGAAACATGATTATGCCTTTAAAGGTATTGTGACTCATTGACCTTTGAGTTTCACCCACTCTCTGTACACCAGTCATACCTGTCTGATTCACACACTGCATTTGTTCCCCAATGTAATAAAAGAAAGTTCCAAATTCACACAGCCCTTGATGGGTGTAATATTTGTATTTTTCATCTAGATGGGGAAATGAAGACAAGAGGCCCTCTCTTGCTTGCTCCTTAAAGCAAAGCATACTTAGTTCTCTCTAATTAGGATAGGCTGTAGGAAGGAAATAGGAAGAGGGGGAGGTGTGGATGAAGTTAAGAGAGCATCGGAGGCGGTGCACGGGACGGGAGTAAGGAGGGGGCATCTGGAGAGGATTTGCGCTGCACAAGGGAAGTGTGTGTTCCGGAGGTGAGCAGAAAGAAGGCAGCGCAGAGAGAGGGGCCGCCAAGGGCCAGGGGACACTCACGGTTGAGCTGACGCCTTCGGATCCTGTCCCTCCACGGCCTGTTCCTGATCCAGTGTAATCGCGAGGGTAGCACCATGATCCCGAATGAGTGCTCTAGAATCTTCTCATGGCAGAAGAACAAAAGGTCTCGCAGAGTTACCGGAAGTCAAGTCCAGGCGCATGAAATTTAAGAAGAAAAAACAACCCTCTTCTCTCTCTCTCTTTTTTTTTAATAACGAAGGCTTCCGTTAACTTCTTTTGTCTTTAACTTGCTTTGCCAGTTCCTTCCCTTAACTCCCAGTGGGCCCGGAAGGCGGCTGAGGTGCGGGACTGCCCGGCTGAGCCTGCCCCAGCGGCCTGGGCCATGTTTTATGCATGAAGATGATGGGGCGGTAATTTATTCGAGCGGAGCTGATCGCCGGGTTCCTGTATCTGCAGGAGTCTGAGGAGCCGTGCGTGCTGCGGGAGAGCAGGTGCACCTGTCTGCACAGGAGCATGGTTGAAATGGGAGTCTCTCCGCAGAGCTGGGCGGCTGGGAACCGGGCAGGGGCTGCTGGAGCCGAGGTCAGGGTGACACCCTACCCCTTTGAGGACAGGTGATTTCTTTACTGCTGGGACCACTTACAGCCAGGAGAACGCTGCACAGGAGAGGCACAGTGAACAATATGGATCAGTGACTCGGTGATAATCAACACAAGAGACTTTTCCAGGCCCACATTGTCTTCAGGCATGCTTATTTGAATCCCTCACCCGTAACTGCCCACAGCGCCCTTCCTGCTGCAAGCGCTTTCCTGCTTCAAGTGCTCATCTTGCTGCCATGCCCCCTGACCCTACGTGGATGGGTGTAGGATAAAAGAAAGGGCTTTTCTGCCCTCCGACCGTTAGTGTCAATGATAGACCCCTGCGGTCCTGCACGCAGGCCTAAAGGCAGGCAACTGAGGTAGGGTGTGGGCATGCGCAGGTGGGCGCACCTGGGCTGAGGCTGGGCATGTAAGGGTGACGTCATGGGGACGCCGGCAGAGAGGCAGAGGCCAGAGAGCCCAGACAGCACGAATATTTGCTGGGGGCCAGGAAGTCTGCCAGCCTCCTGGCCCCCCAACCCCCTTGCCTGCTGTGTACCTGGTCGCCTCTGCTGCAGAAGGATAAACAAAAGCCGAAAAAGGCCTTCCCTAGTGGCGCAGTGGGTTAAGCAATGCACTATGAAGCCAACCAAAGCCACTGCAGCACAAGTTCGATCCCTGCCTCGAGCCAGGGAAGGGACCCACATGGTGCTGCAGACCTCTCCTGCTGTGCCCGCTGCTCCCCTCAGCAGTGTGTTTCAGTCCGTCTGCCTGTTCTGCTCCCCCTCTGTCTCTGGTGAATCTTCTCACCTCCCATGACTCTGGCCTGTACCCCACCTCTTGTATGCATAAATAAATAAATCTTTAAAAAAAAAAAAAAAGCCTGAAAAAGCCACCGAGGGCTCCTGGACTCTGCCTTTACCCATCTGCTTGGATAGAGAACCTGCCCCGTGCCCTCCTGCCCCTACAACGGAGCAGCCACCACTGCCCGGGCCACTCCCACGTGCTCCTCTATGCCTGACGGAGCTATTCTTCTGAGCTTTCATTGGCTTGCTGGTCTGTCTTAATGTGCACTTGCAAATAGTGAATAAGCTTCTCGGTGGCAGGACCCGAGCAGCCATGGACAGTGGTTTGCGTGGGGAGCAGATGGCATCAAAGGGTGACTTGGGGCAGTTGACCCATCACCAATCTCCACCAGCCCCACCTAGAGTCACCCCAAGTAAATATATGTAAAGTAAATGAAAGTTATCAGGTTTCTCCAGCCTCCAGCCAATCTCATCAATGATAGACACCTGCGGTCCTGCACGCACGCCTGGTAGTGGGCACCTGAGGTAGGGTGTGGGCATGCACAAGTGGAGGCACCTGGGCTGAGACACTGGGCCTATAAGGGTGGTGTCATGGGGCATGCCACGAACAGCAGCAACAGCAGCACCACCAGCAGCAGCAGCAGCAGCACCACCACCAGCAGCAGCAGCACCACCACCACCAACAGCAGCAGCAGCAGCAGCAGCCACCAGCAGCAGCACCAGCAGCAGCACCACCAGCAGCAGCAGCAGCACCACCACCACCACCACCAGCAGCAGCAGCACCACCACCACCACCAGCAGCAGCAGCAGCAGCAGCAGCACCACCACTAGCAGCAGCACCAGCAGCAGCAACAGCACTACCACCACCACCACCACCAGCAGCAGCAGCAGCAGCAGCACCACCACCACTAGCAGCAGCACCAGCAGCAGCAACAGCACTACCACCACCACCACCACGAGCAGCAGCAGCAGCACCACCACCACCACCAGCAGCAGCAGCAGCAGCAGCACCACCACCACCACCAGCAGCAGCACCAGCAGCAGCAGCAGCAGCACCACCACCACCAGCAGCAGCACCACCAGCAGCAGCACCAGCAGCAGCACCACCAGCAGCAGCAGCACCAGCAGCAGCAGCAGCAGCAGCCACCAGCAGCAGCACCACCACCACCACCACCACGAGCAGCAGCAGCAGCACCACCAGCAGCAGCAGCACCAGCACCACCAGCAGCAGCAGCAGCAGCAGCAGCAGCACCAGCACCAGCAGCAGCAGCAGCAGCAGCAGCACCAGCACCAGCACCAGCAGCACCAGCAGCAGCAGCAGCAGCACCAGCACCAGCAGCAGCAGCAGCAGCACCAGCACCAGCAGCAGCACCAGCACCAGCAGCAGCAGCAGCAGCAGCACTACCACCACCACTACCATGCCCAGAGGGTGAAGCTTCACTGGGGGCTAACAGGCCTGCCAGCCTCCTGGCCCCCCGGCCCGCTGTGTACCTGGTCGCCTCTGATACAGAAAGATCAACAAAAGCCTGAGAAAGCCATGAGGGCTCCAGGACTCTTCCTTTACCCATCTGCCCAGATCATAGAGAACTTGCCCGGGCCCTCCTGGCCCTACAATATACAACCTCACAAGAGACATTGTACTGACTCCAGCAACACAGCCGCCATATAGCGCGTCTCCACTATCACACAGACCCTCAGAGCTATGTCTGGGAGGGGTGCCGCTTTCTTCCCTGGCTGCTCCTGTACGGGGCCCAGCGGCTCCAGGCCCCCAAACCTGCAGAGCTGTCTTGTCCTGAGGTTGGAGCTGGGAAAAGTGGTGCTCAAGTTATCAAATTTAGCCTAAGATAATCCGTAAGCTTGCCGGAGGCAGAGACACTGTTGTCTCTCTTGTATCACTCACGGCAGGCAAACTGGGGGGCACTGCTGAAAGCAAATAGTCGGGTGCTCATCATGTGCACTAACCAGAGGTGTGCGTTACGGATGTCTTTTAGCCTCTGTGCCTCGTCCTCTTCACCTGAAGACAGAATCACCTACCGGCATCATGGAGCTGTTAGGAAGAAGTGAGATAAAGGGAAAAGGAGTCTTTGTATGTATGTAGAGCCAGCAAGGCACAGAGCAGGGTCTCCATGATCAGAGCAGACCGGTAAAGGAGGAGTCCTGGAGCCCTGAGTGGCTTTTTCTGGCTTTTATTGTTCTTTATATCAGAGGCGACCAGGTACACAGAGGCAGGGGTCTCTGGGGGGCCAGGAGGCTGGCAGGCCTCCTAGTCCCCGGTGAATCTCTCTCTCTGGGCTCTCTAACCTCTTGTGTCTCTGCTACTACGGCTTCTACATCTCTTTCTTCTCTTTTGTTCTCTCTCTCTCTGTTCTGGTGTCTTCGAGATGCCGTCTTATACACCCCGTGTCTCAGCCCAGATGCACCCACTTGCACATGCCCCCACCCTACCTGGGTGCCACCATCAGGTGTGCACACAGGACTGCAGGTGTCCATCATCAACACCAATGGTGGGAGGGCAGAAAAGCAGATCACTTTTCACTGACCCTACAGATTGGTTTCCCAGAGCTCGAGCCTCTTCCGAGTAGTACTGTACCTGGAGGAGCCAAGAGTATCTTCCAGAAATGAATGTCTGTTGCAAAGTCCTAGTAACCTGCTTAGTAGCTTCATGATCTTTAAATCCCTGTGCCTCAATTTCTTAATCTGTAAAATGAGGCTAAGAATAGGAGTTTCTGCCTGTGGGGCAGGAAGGCAGACACCAGGGAGGCAGGGGGACTGGGAAACAGGCATCAACCAAGCCTCCCAACAGCCCCCCTCCAACCCCCATGTCGGGAGCAGGAAGACATGGGGCAGGTTCTCTATAATCCAGGCAGACAGGTAAAGGAGGAGTCCTGGAGCCCTCGGTGGCTTTCTCAGGCTTTTATTAATCTGTCTGTATCAGAGGTGACCAGGTACTCGGCCTCGAGACTGAATCATGGCACTTACGATAGTGCGAATCAGGAGACCACCAGTTAGGCAAATTAGAGAGCAGGCCACCAGGGTGTTGTGACCTGCTCAGTCTGTGCCAGCAATGAACTTGAATGTGGAGAGGGGATGAAAACGAAGTTGTGTTTCTTTTGCACACACTGCCTCCTGCTCCTCGGCGAATCTCCAGTCTCTGGGCTGCTGCTGCCTCCTGCTTCTCTGCTTACTGCTCTCTCTCCCCTGCGGCTCCATTTCAGCCCAGGTGCACCCACCTACGCATGCCCACACCCTACTCCAGCTGCCCGCCATCAGGCATGCCTGCAACTGCAGGTGTCCATTGACACTAATGGCGGGAGAGTGGAAAAACCTGATTATTTTCATTTAGCCTACACCCCATCTCCATGCTGTCTCTCTGGCTTCTCTGTAGCATTGTCTCTTGGTCTCCCTCTCACAGTGCTCGCTGTGTCATTCTTATACGTGTCTCCCTTTCTTGGCTCTGGTGCCTGTAGTTATGATGTGTGTGCCCCCATCCCCACACCTCTCAGCACTCTTTTGCACCAACACTATATCAAATGTGGGCAGTGAAACCTGGGAGGGGATCAAGACCACAGATGGTGGCCACAGAGACTAGTGGCAGGAGGCAGGGTAAAAAAAGCCCGAATCATTCCATTTCCCCTACACTGCCTTAGGTTTATGCTAACGGTTCCATGAGCTCATATGTGCAAAGAGCTTAGAACTGAGTATTGAGGAATTGCTCTAGTTATCAGTGACTATTTTTAACTAGCCATGTGATTTCATGAAAGTGGGCAAATTCCTCCAGCCTCAGTTTCCTTGTGTGCAAAATGAGGAGGTCTGGGATATCCATCAAGAGTGTTTTGTATTAGTTTCCTATTGCTGGTATAATAAACAATGAAAGTTTAGTGGTATAACATGAAACTAGTTTATTATCCTACCATTGTGGAGAGGCCTGCAGCGCCATGCAGGTCAGCTCCCAGACCTGTGATTGAACTCGTGCCACAGTGGCTGGTGGTAAGTTGACAGTGTTGAGACTTTAACCCCTACACCACCAGGGAGGCCTTACCCTACAGTTCTGGAACTCAAAGTCTGATAAGAGTCCTACAAGTTTAAAATCAAAATGTCCACAGGACTTCATTCCTTCTGGAGGCTGTCAGGATGGATCTGCTCCCCCTTTCTCCAGCTTCTAGAAACTACCTGTAGCCCTTGAATCTGCTTTCAGGCAATCTTTGTTAGTTTGACCAGATGCAGCAACTTGGAACTGTGAGCCACGTGGGGCTTTGCTGGTCTAGACAATCACTGATGGACACTAACCTTCCATGATGTGCCTGCTCCTTAAGCTTCATTTTCTGAAGCAGGGAGGAGGATAGAGACCAGGATGAGAACAAAGAGCCACTGAGAAGGTTTTATGGACTGTTGCAACCCAACAAAGGCACCATACGAAAACTGTATTTGTGGGAGAACTAGCAAAGTATAACAGCCTCATTTGTTCTTGACCCTACCGTTATTAATTGCCAAACATTTCTCTCTCCATGGCACTTAATGCAAATCAGGAGGCCAATTAGGCAAATTAGAGAGGAGGAAGCCATCAGAGTGTTGTGACCTGGTCACTCTGTGCCTGCAATGAACTTGATTGTAGAGAGGGGGACACAAAACCAAGTGGTGTTTCTTTTGCAATCAGCACTAGACTTTCTTTCCTCCTCATTAAACCACACATTTCCTCAAGCCTCTGCAGCATGAGTCACCGCTTTTCTGATGTACATAATTTACAGGAGCAGATGAGAGAGAACAGCAGGCCAGAGGGGGCGGAAAGTATGGTTAGGTCTCAAATGAGAGGCAGTTGAAAGTTTGCATTTCCTTTTCTCCTGTGAATTTAAATACAAATCTTGCCAGTTGGTGCATTATAATCACGGAGACACTGGGGGGGGGGGGGGTTGGGGAGAGTAGGGNGGGGGGGGGGGGGGGGGGGGGGGGGAGAGTAGGGGGCCTCATCATCTCTCCTTGTTGCTCTCTCTGGTCAGGTTGGCTCTGCTGCAGACCTTGGCTGTTGACCTTGGCTGTCAGGGAGTATCTTCCTTTCCTGACTCTCGGAGACTTTGCTTTTATCCAGTGCACGCTCATAAATGCCTCTTTTAAATTGTCGGTGGGGTGTTATTCTCCCAAGGAACACTATCATTGATGTTAAGTGTAGAATATCAATTTTTGCTTTTCTTTGGGCTACGTGGCTATTAAATTTTCATAAGTTGCAGAATGGCAGGGGGAAAACAGATTCTGCTAGGAGGGATGTGTTAGCAAGAATATGGCAAAATAGCATAATTATGGGATCCTTTCTTCATTTTTCCTTCAATTTGTTTTCAATAAGTGGAAGCTAGATGTTGGACTCAGGACAAAGTGTATCAGCATGTCTGTTTCTACTCTAAAACTGCCCTGGGAAGAAGCACACCTTCAGTTCCTCCGTGGAGTATAGAAACCACTGAGCCCAGGAACACGGTCCTACCTTTAAAGACAGCCACTAAGGACAGTGCGGTGTTATTTTTAAGTTAAAGATTATCAAGGGTCCTCCCTGGTGGCACAAGTCACAGCACTATGAAGCATCCGCAGCCACTGTAGCGCGAGTTCGATCCCTTGCCAGGGAGGGGACCCACAGGGCGCAGCAGACCTCTCCTGCCTTGCCCCTGCTCCCCTCAGCAGCGTGTTTCAGTCCGTTTGTTCTGGTCCCCACTCTGTCCCTGGTGAATCCTCTCACACCCCACGCCTGTGGCCTGTACCCCAATTTTTGTATGCATGAATAAATAAATCTTTTTTAAAAGTTCAGATAACCTGGTTCTATGTTTGACCACAATCCATATTAACACTTCAAATTAAGTACTTATAAGGCATTGCAGCAGAACTCTATGTGTTATCCCATCTATTCAGTGCTTCTTGTGTTTGGTAATAACTTTCCACTCATGCAGCCTTGACAAAGACAGTTAACTGAATAATAGAGAATTAGAACAACTGACAACTATTTAGAGAATTGTCTTAGACAACAACACAGCAAAAAGTCTTGTTTTAGAGAAAATAAAATGGAAACTCAGATGTTAGGGAAACAAAAAGTCTGGTTTCCACCCATCTTCATATGTTGATAACCTTTAACTGATTTCCCTTCCCTTCTGGTAACCACTGCTTTGTTCTTATAGTTGAAGAGTTTTGGTTTGTTGGTCTGTTTTTGTTTAAGAGCCACATGAATGAAGTGCTGCTGTGTTTGTCTTTCTCCACCTGACTTACTCCACTTAGCATAACACCCTCTGGGTCTGTCCATGTTGTCGAAGGATTTCATCTTTTCATCACTGAGTAGTATTCATTGTGTATATGCACCCTACATCTTCCTTATCTGCTCATCTGCTGATGGGCACTTATGTGGTTTCCGACTCTTGATTGTTATGAATAATGTTACTGTGAACACGGGGGTGCATTTATCTCTTTAAATAAATTTTCTATATTTTTTGGATAAATACCCAGAAGTGGGATAGCTGGATCCTATGCGATTTCTATTTTTAACTTTTTGAGGACTTTCCAAACTGTTTTCCATAATGATTGTTCCAATTCACAATCCCACCAACAGTCTACAAGGGTTGTCTATTGTCCACAACCTCTCCAATACTTCTTGTTTCTCATCTTTTGGATAATAACCACTCTCACAGGTGTGACGGAATACCTCATAGTGATTTTGATTTGCATTTCCCTAATAATAAGAGATGGAAAACACCTTTTCTGTGCCTATTGACCCTCTGTATATCTTCTTTGGAGACGTGTCTATTCAGATTCTCTGCCCATTCTTAAATCAGATTACTTGTTTTTGTTGCTGTTGTTGTTATTGTTGAGTTGTATGAGTTCTTTACATATTTTGGATATTAACCCCTTTTCTGATGTATGATTTGTGAGTATCTTCTCCATTCAGTATCATTTTATTATGAGGATAGTTTATTTTCTGTGCAAAACTTTTTGAAAGGTCACCCAGTCTCCCTGGGGGCGCTGTTCTGAGAAGGGGGCGTTGTTCAGAGAAGGGGGCTTGTCGAGGACAGGGGCTGCAATGATAAGCTGAAGCCTGGTAGCTGCTTCCCAGGTGAACTAGCAACCCAGAGCAAACAACGACCCCTAACCAAGGGGGCATATGACTCTCTGGTAATTTTCCCTTGTGACCCCCCTGACCACAGGGCAACATGTGACTCGCTGGTATTTTTCCACTCAGGCCTGGCAGAGAAGGGACGTATAAAAGACCCCTAGCCTGTACTTGGGGCACCTCTTTCTCAGACCCCCTGCTTGGAATCTGTGAATTTCACCTGGGAGCATAATAAACTTCCCTTCTTTCTTATTTCTGTCTCTTTGCCTTATTCTATCCACCGCTGACTTTACTTAAACTTTTCAGTTTGCTATAGTATAATCTGTTGCTGCTTATTATATTGCTTTTGTTTTCCTTGCCATCAGAGTTGAATCCACAAAGGTATCTCTAAGACCAATGTTGAAATATGTATCACCTTTATTTTCCTTCATGTATTTTATGGTCTTATGTCTTATAGTTAAATCTTAACCGCTTTGAATTAATTTTGGGGTGTAGTATAAGTTAGTGGTCTAGTTTCATTCTTTTGCATTCTTTTAGAGGCTGGTATTTCTGAGGGGGAGAGAGAATTTTGATTTGGACTAGGAAGGAGAAGCGGTGACCCTAAGTAGAGAGGGCAGTGTCTGCAGTACCTTCTCTTGTCTTGTCAGGCACAGTCCATTGCTGTCCTCTTCTTTTCCTCCTCCCTCTCAAGCCAGTGTCTTGCCAGCATTTCCTGCATCAGTGAACGAGCAGCCCCACTTCTGCCCAGGTGCCCCAGCAAGAGATTAGGCAGACCTTGCTCCCTTCCTCTCAAGCACCACATGCCAGCCAACAACTGACTCAGTCAGTGGGTTCTACCTCACAGTCACCTCTCTGACTGTCTCCCTGGCTGTCCCCTCAGCCACCATCCTGGCCCAGACACCATCACTTGTCACCTGAACCACCTTGACCACTTCCTCACTGGTGTCCTCACATCCCACTTTTGTCTCCCACCCCATCATTTGCTATCACAGCCAGAGTAGGCTTTTGAAAACACAGGTATTCTCTCATGACCTGCAGTAATTTACATTGCCCTCAGGACAATATCCAAATTCCTTAACCTCACTTATAAATTAAGTGCTCTCACAGAAGTGGAGGAACAGACAGGTAAGGAAGATGTTGAACAATACAATCAAATGGAGTTGATTATTGATTAGCTGGAAGAAAACATCAGGGGAGTATTCTGGAGAGGACACCCCAGAAGTCCAGTTTGAAGGACTGCCCACCTAGGCACATAAGAAAGCCCATGCAGGGGCCTCCCTGGTGGCGCAGTGGGTTAAACAACGCACTATGAAGCAAACCGCAGCCACTGCAGCACGAGTTTGATCCCTGCTGCCGGCCAGGCGGGGGACCCACATGGCACAGCAGACCTCTCCTGCCTTGCCCGCTTCTCCCCTCAGCAGTGTGTTTCAGTCAGTCTGCCTGTTCTGCTCCCCACTCTGTCTCTGGTGAATCCTCTCACCTCCCACATCTCTGGCCTGTACCCCAGCTCCTGAATGCATAAATAAATAAATCTTACAAAAAAAAAAAAAAAAAGAAAGAAAGCCCATGCATTGAATTTAAGCTCCAGAAGGTGAGACCCAGCCAATACCCAGAGAAACAGATACAGAAGCAACTATGACAGTAGTTGGACTTGAGGTTGTTAATTTAGCCTGTCAGTGTCTGTCCTAAGAGCCCTCTGTACCTAGACTTATTTTATTCTGTGATTAAGAGCATAGCTCTTTTAAGTTTGGGGATAATTTCTTATGCAAATAGTGACCAATGGATATTAGTAGCACAGAGATGCCTTTATGTGGCGTAGTGAGGACAGGTGGGAGGTCTGTTTTCTTGGCTGACTCTACCTGCCCAGTGGAGCAGCCTGAGTTTAGAATGAAGACAAACATGGAAGCAGTGGGTCCCCTCCTTGGCCGGCAGCAGGGATCGAACTCGTGCTGCAGTGGCTGCGGTTTGCTTCATAGTGCATTGCTTAACCCACTGCGCCACCAGGGAGGCCCCTGCATGGGCTTTCTTATGTGCCTAGGTGGGCAGTCCTTCAAACTGGACTTCTGGGGTGTCCTCTCCAGAATACTCCCCTGATGTTTTCTTCCAAAGTGTCACAACTTTGTGGTGGTTTCCTTAGGGATATCTAGGTGTCGAGAAATATTTCCTTATTACATTCAGGTTTAGAAGACCCACTCTTTTTTTCATCTTAACTTCATTGGATTTGGACCCTCCTAGCCCTGTCAGAAGAGAAGGGAGTAAAATTCTCCATGATCCAGAGGCAACTTTTCTTCTGTTTATCTTAAGTAAACCTAGAGAAAATCCAAACATAGTAAAAAAGTAAATAAACAAAAACCAAACAAACATGGAATCTCCTACAACTTCCTGTCTAGAGTCCTCAGATATCCCTGCCCCAACTTGTCATGTCATGGATGAGAAAGGAGATTCAAGGAGAAGGGATGTCAACAGCACAAAACCAGTTAGTTCCTGAGAAAATATTAGTACTCAGTTGCTCTGATTCATAGTTCAGGCTCTTTTCACATTCACAAGTCATCACAAATCAGACTTTTCACATATAAAATAGATGTGTTTTCCTGTAATGTTTAAAACATTATATTTTTGGTTGAGCAAACAGCATAACAAGGACTGTATTTTAAACTTAAGCTATGAAACCACACAGTCTAGAAAGTTTCATGCTGCTTGTTCTTAAAGGGATATGTATCGGATCGTGATAACATGAATTTTTCTGTATTTTGAGGATGGAGGGGGAAGAGATTCAAGGAAGATAAGAAAGCACCAATAAGGAATCTTTTCTGCCAAGGGCCCTGGATTCCCGGAATCTGCGCAGCCAGTTTGAAGGAAGTCATCCAAGCAGCCGTGGTTCAGATTTTTTAAAAGTAGTAAGCACAGGGCATACAAAGGTGAATAACTCATGGGTTTGTCAAAAGGGCTTAAAATACACTGGAGAATGTAGATAGATGCGTGCATTGGATCTTGCCAGATCTAGTGTGGTAGACGTTAGAGGAGAGCACTAAGTCATTTGGGACCCTAGATGATAGAAAACCTGTTTTGACAAAAAGAGATTGTTCAGGCAGGTTGGAGGAGGAGGAGGCATTTGAGCTATACCTTTGTAAGGGGAGATACCATGTTCCCGCCTCCGCTTAGGCAGCCACTTGGACTACTAGGAATGGGGTTGGAGCTGAGTGAGCAGGTAAAGTTCTATAACACAGAGGCAGGAGGGGGTGCAAGAGAAGAGTTCTCATTCCTGAGGTCCAACCTGCACCTGCTCCTGTAGGAGGGAGTCTTGGGAGGAGACACATTGAGGAGAGTCACGTAGAGACACCTGGAAGAGACACATGGGCGAGAGATACATGGGGAGGCTGCAAATGGCAGCCATTGTCTTGATTTGTATTTTTGTGTGTCTCTCTCCTTTTATCCCAGACTTGCCTGGCCCCATTGCACCCTCTTCCTTTGGTTCCCCACAAGAAGGTGCCTTAAACTTGTTGCAAACTTTTGGCCTCTGCAGCCCCACTTTGGGCCAAACGTGTTTGACTGGCATTTGTCCAAGAGGAGATGGGTAATGGGGGGAGGGGTTAAGGAGAAACTAATATCTTTTCTTCTTTCTTTCCATGCACACTAGTTCTTTTATTTTCTTTAAGGTTTATTTATTTATGCATACAAGGACTGGGGTACAGGCCAGAGGTGTGGGGGTGAGAAGATTCACCAGAGACAGAGTGGGGCACAGAATAGGCAGATCGACTGAAACACACTGCTGAGGGGAGCAGTGGGCGAGGCAGGAGAGGTCTGCTGCACCATGTGGGTCACTCCCTGGCCAGGAATCGAACTCGTATGCACACTAATTCTATTAAAGATCTTTCACACTCAGTGTTTCCTTTGTCTTTATGCAGTGAATGGAAGGACCTCATTTTATTTTTTTTTTAACTTTTTTTCTTTTATTAGTATAATTTTTTTTAATTTACATATATTTGACATCAATTGTAATCCCCATGTATTCCCCATCACCATCTCACCAGTGCACCATCACCTCAGTCCCCCGTGCTCCCGTCTGCCCTCCACCCTTCCCCTCTTCCCTCCCCACCAAGTGTCCCCAGTTTGTCCTTGTCTTTTCATTTTTGGTTCCTGTGTCTTTATTGTTGTTATTGTTATTATTATTGTTCTTATTCCTTTCCTTGATCCTTATTTGGTTCCCTTATGTTCCTCCGAGGGGAGGAACAATCTGGTAGTTTTCTTTTGCCTTCTGACTTACTTCGCTGAGCATAATCCCTTCCAGTTCCATCCATGTTCCTATGAATGCGTCTAGTTTTTCTTTTTTGATTGCTAAATAGTATTCCATCGTGTATATGTACCACAGCTTCCCTATCCACTCATCTGTTTTTGGGCATTTAGGTTGTTTCCAGGTCTTACCTATTGTAAGGAGTGCTGCTATAAACATAGGGGTGCAGGTATTCTTTTGAATCAGTGTTTTTGTGTCTTTTGGGTATATTCTTAGGAGTGAGATTGCTGGACCATATGGGAGTTCCATTCTTAGTAGACTGAGGAACCGCCATACTGCTTTCCATAATGGTTGGACCAGCTTGCATTCCCACCAGCAGTGTAAGAGAGAGGACCTCATTTTAGAGTATGCAAGTTTGGAGGTCCCTGGTGATCCTAACACCTTGAAGGATGGACAGAATATAAAGAGAGAATGAGAAAAATCCTCCCTTTATAGGAGGATATTTATCTTCCCTTTATAGGAGGATATAAGAATGAGGAAAGGCTGTGGGAGGAAACTGATGGGCATGTTCTGAATGGAATGGAAGATGCCTGGAAGGATGGGGCAGAGAAGGAAGGACGGGGCTGTATTCTTCTCAAGGAGGCAGGGACTTGGTAGCCTGGAGTTTCTGCCCCTCCCATCATGACAGAGCTGTGGAGCTTCTGGCAGAGGTACCCTTGGTCAATCATTTCTTCAAGCACCTCAGGCTAGCGCATGGCCTGTAGGGGTCAGGGTGGTTTGCATAACTCTCCTTCTGCACAAATGAACCAGAAGATCCTGTAATTTGCAACAGAAAACACAGACAGATACAGATGGTAAATCGATGCCACCACTGCCAACAGCGATGCCACCGCCAACAGCTTAATCACAGCTTCCTGGAAGGCTGCATTGAAGAGTTCTGAGGCTCCCTCCAACTCAGGAGAGGGTCCGCGCCGATGGACTGGGGGGCTGTGTGACAGAAGCAGAGAGAGTAACTGCGGTCGCACCAGACCTGTGCCATCTGTGGCTAAGCCCAGTGTCAGAACCACGTCTCTCTTCTTGGGTTTTACAACCATTTTATTTTTCACATTTTCTCATTTATTTTTTTAATATAAATTTTTTAAATTTACATACATTTGACATCAATTGTATTCCCCATCACTGTAACACCAGTGCACCATCACCTCAGTCCCCCGTGCTCCCGTCTGCCCTCCACCCTTCCACTCTTCCCTCCCCACCAAGTGTCCCCAGTTTGTCCTTGTCTTTTCATTTTTGGTTTTATTTACAACCATTCTAAAGCCATCTTCTGCTGAGGTGTTGTTTTGTGAGTTCAGTTCTGAACATCAGAAATTTTAGATCTATTTCTTTAATCCTAATTTTAGAAATATAAGCTACAATCATCGTTGATGTCAAGACTTGAATAATTGTTGGCGTGAGTTCTTGAGGAATATAAATGTTCTGTTGATGATTTCCTGCTCAGCAAAGAGAAGGAAAAGAAGATTAAAGAATACTTACATTCCAAGAAGTATCACATATTTTCCACGCACGTCTCTATGTTAGTCTTTATATATTACGTCTATGGGGTATTATAAGCATTTCATTGGAGAAGCAATGAAGAGAAGCAATAAAGATCTTACTCAAATGTAGATGTATGTACATTTTATGTCTTATAATCATTATTACAACTATTTCTATTATTTAATGAATCTGAACAAAGTTTTGTTTAATAGTCTATACATTTTGTAATATGTGTTTGTCCTGGGAAGTTACATTTGCTTCTATGGCTGTAGAATATGATTATTATAGGAACTAAATATTGTAACTTAAACTATAAATGCAGTTACCTACCTTGTGCTTTTTCTCTTTCACCATCTACATTGCTTAGGCGCTCTTGTTAGCCAGAGAACACTTTGGCCCTTCTTAGTTTTTGGAAGAAAAAAAGCCACAGTGACTTAAACTTAGTACACCCCAATGCATGATCTCTTTGACTTTGGTCTAGTTCTTAGAGTTTGGGGTTCCTCCTGTCTCTCTTCTGTTTCACTTGCACCTAAAGCTGTTTCACTTACACCTCAAGCTTTCCTGGGGGGGGGTTTCTCACTCACACTCAGAGGACCCAAAGGTGCGACTGGAGAAGAGAACTTCTAGGCCATCTAGCTGCTAACGTCACTTCCTCCAGGCATTGCTTATTCTGACCTGAGAATCTAACTGTGGTAGAATCCCTGTAATGCAATCTCAAGAGCATGAGGACAAGAAAGGGGGTTTGGGGAGTTGGAAAGCAGGTGTCCTCCTTGAGTCTTTTAGTTGCAAATAAAATCCACTATAAACACAGCCTAAGATTTGTTTTTAAGGTAAGGGGCAGGCATTTATTATGAGATTATAGGGCAGATGTTCAAGCAGCTGTCTGAGGGAAGGGGGCCACCCCAGGAACCGGGCAGCCATCGGTCAGTTTACCCTAGCCTTCACGTGCACAAAAACTCCTCTGGGTTTCTGACAGCTCAGCTGCGCCCCTGGCCTTGCGGGTGACATGTGGCTCTGGAGTTAAACTGGAGGACCAAATCCTGGCTGCACCTTTTCAAGCTGGATGACCCTGGAGACCTGAGCATCCTTGACATTGGATGAAAACAGATGTTGTTCCTACTCTCTAGGGCTATGGGGGAGACCAGATGATATTATTAGCTATTAATCTGGTCATATACTCTTTTGTCTCTGCAGATTGGTTTTCTCTGTTTTACTGGGCCTGTGTCCAAGCTTGGCCACTTCATAGAGGTGATGATCTCACTTCTAAGTCCACACCACCCCCTGTTCAGGCCAACAACTGGGCTGAATATAAATATCTCAGTCCCCAAATCAAATGATTGGAGAAAGCATCTCCTTAATTCAGCTTTGATCATGAAGGCAGAGCTCAGTAGCAAAGGGCTGAATTGTGTGTGTGGAGGATGGAGGTGATGGCAGAGGATCTCAAAGAAAGGAAGGATGTCTTTATGGTAGGTTAATCTGCTCCAGAGGGGTGAGCCCTGCATCTTGTGGTCTTTTGCAATTCTTTGCTAAGCATGGTTGATGTCCATCACAAACACTTGGCATTTGAAAGGGAGAAAAATTCTGCCACTCCAAAATATGCTTTTCTGACAGAAAGTTGATTTCATAGGAGGAACTCTGAAGTCTGGGTCAGGCTACTTTTAAAAAAGACTTTTATAGGTAAACCATAAAGGTGCGTAGAGGGAAGACCTTATCTCCTTATCACTTTTCCACAGAGCTGGCAGAACTTAATTTGCATACCTTTGTCTACTGGGCCTTCCCCTGTAACCTCCCTAACTGGCCTCCCCTTTCTCTATCCCCTGCCCATCCAAAGCCCTTCTTCTGTCTTAGCTAAGCTGTTTCAGATGGTGTCTGAAGCCACTTGAGTGAGTTTCTCAGTCTTACTGGGTGTCTCCATGTATACAGGAGGTGTACATGCTTGTTGGAGACTCCTAAAGTATGGAGAGCTGAGACAAGGAAAATATCTGGGTCATGGCTAAAAAACTGACCAGAGTGGGTTGTAAGACCCCCCACGCATAGATCAGAATATTCTTTCTTGTGCCAGTGAAACTATTGCCTGGGGAGTAAACTAGATTAGAAGGGAGAGCAGTGTAGCCTGATAACGCAGAAACTTCACGGTGAATGTGTGCTGGGATAATGCTGAATAACAAGAAAAAAAAGAACAAATCGTTGTCTGGTAACTAACCTAAGAGGGGTAATTTCTCTCAATAAATATGAGCTGGGCCCCACGCTCAGGATGCATGAGCTCAGGCAGAGAGGCTTTGTGGCCCTGGGGCCTACTTTTCTTAAACTATTTTGTGTCTGTCATTTCTTTATTTCTTGGTTCACTCAGCTCCTCTCCTCAACACTGTTCACTGGAGCTGGACTCCAGCACATGCTATATTCAAAGTCCTTATGACCTTTCTCCTGTCGACCTGTCTGATGTTTGTTGGGTCATTTGCCAGCCCAGAAACCCCAGAGGTGTACAGGATGATTTCCTCTTTACCCCAACACACCTTTCTGCCATAACTGTGTGCTGCTTCCCATCTGAATCTCTTTCTGTGCCTTTGCTCCTGGCTGCCCTCCATCTACCAAGTCACCCTGCTCACAAGTTTGAGGACCAAGCCTCCCTGGTGGCGCAGTGGGTTGAATGCCGCACTGTGAAGCATCCACTGCATAGCAGGGCAAGTTCGATTCCCGGCCAGGGAGGGGATCCACATGGCACAGCAAACCTCTCCTGCCTCACCCACTGCTCCCCTCAGCAGTTATTTCAGTCTATCTGCCTGTTGTGCTCCCCATTCTGTCTCTGGTGAATCCTCTCACCTCCCGTGACTCTGGCCTGTACCCCAGCTCTTGTATGCATAAATAAATAAATCTTTAAAAAAAAAAAAAAAACCAAGCAAACAAGTGTGAGGACTGGAAAGACTGGGGATATGTGTCCTCCAGACCTCCACGATGGCCCCCAACAGTACTGCCAAGTGCCAGCCCAGCCCCCCTGCCTGGAGAGGGGAAAATACTCTGAGGTATAACTTACTCCGCAGGGCTCCCCTGGGGATCAGGCCAGGGCTGGGACTTACCTGAGCTGGCACTTTGCTGGGGTTTCCCTCCTCTCTCTGTTTTCCCCCAGATCATTTCCTTTCCTGATCATTTGCACACAAATCCAGTTCACAGGTTCTATTTGGGGAGTTCAACTTTTTAAAAAATCCCAAGGATCAAACACTGAGGCTGAACTCATTTGTCAGCTATCAATGAGTATAAATGATGGCCACTTGAAGGGGATTCTCTTGGCCCTCTGAGACTTCATTTGGTTTCTCCAGAACCCTGCCTTCCTTAAGGGGGTCCCCCTCACAGAGCGAAGCTGTTGGGGAACCCCGTTCTCTCTGCCTTCAGAAAATTATCTTCTTTCAAAGAAAACAAGGAGGAGAGCCATTCCGATTCAGAAAAGGGAAATAAAAAGATGGCCTGTTATGTGACCTGATCTCCTGCGGGCCCCCTCCCCTGCCAGCTGGGAGAGCAGTTTTAACTTTCAGAAAAATAGGCATTTCCTGCAAGTCCAGCTGCCTGTCTGAAGCCAAACATGGGCAGGCTGGTAAGTGGAAGTGGGCAAAGAGGCGACGTTTCTAGGACAAACTGTCATCTTAATAATCCTAATTCTTTTTTTTCCAGGGACTGCTACTGCTGATTGAAAGGACAAGCACTTTGAGCGGATTTCAGTGAGGAATCGTCTCCCATGGAGGGCTCACACAGGGCTGGCTGTTTCCTCAGGCCTGAAGCCAGCTGAGGAGCTCTTTTGGGGTGAGGGTAGGGCGTACAGTTGGGTCAGTGTCCACGCCAGGCAGATGACACAGTCCCAGTGGGGTTTGAGTGTCTCCAGTTCCGAGCCCCACTTCAAATGATTCTGGTCACCTCAGCTTGACACTATCACTGAAATTCTGAAAACATGTTCTATTGTTAAAATGTAAACTCTTTAAGAGGGATAACACATTTCCCTGTTGCATGAAGAAAGAATTGTTGGGTTGTGAGTAACAGAAACAACTCAAAATAGTATAAGCATAAAACAGAATTTAATTGCCTCACTGCGAGCTAGGCTGGCCTCAAGCCCAGTCAGGTCAGATGTCAACAGAAAGCCATCAGAAGCCCATTGTTTATCCATTTGTCAGCTTTGCTTTTCTCTGTGTTTCTCAGGTGACGAGGGTTTGTCTTTAGGCAACTCCCTATTCTCTTGGCAACCCCAAAGGAAGGGCCTCCTGCCCTGTCACTCAGCTCAGACCTAAGCCCTGGATCCCACTGGCTCAAATTCTCTTGTGTGGGCTCCACTGGGACTCTGACTGAGGACCCGGTCACTTGCTAATGGCTGGAGTGTGGAAGTGGGACCAGCCCCACCCAGAGTGGGAAAGGGTGGTTCAGCAGAGAAAACTTCAAGTGTGCTTGAAGAAGCACAAACTCCAAGAAGAGAGGATAGGTAATAATGAAGTGGAAAATGTCAGGCTGGCCTGTTGCTTGGCTGAAGTTGGGACATAGTCTGCAGACTAAAAGTTTCAGGGGACATTGGATCACTCTTAAGGCCAAACACACCCTGATTCATGCATCCCAGGTGACTGTACCCCTTGCTTTAGTCAATATAAACTCAGTGACCTCGTTGCTCCGGGCGCAGACTTTGAGAGCGAGCTCTGAGGTGGCTGGTGTAACCACCAGTGTCAATAAAGAACTTCCCTCCTCCACTCTGAGTGCTGCTTGGTCTCCTGATGGAATTTCTGCTGTAACAATAGGAAGGCAAAACCAACATGGTCACTATACTTAGTATCAGTTTTCATACTCTGACAGTAGCGGCTAGCAGCTATTACTATTATAAGGACAACTCCCTACAAGAGGAGACACAGCAGACTGTTAAGGACAAGTCCAGAGCAAGGGCACCCTATTGGGACACAAGGCAGAGCTTGGTGGTGCTGCATTAGGGCTCCTTAAGGAGCAGGGGGGTGACTCAGGGGCTCTGAGATTAAGGCTGCCCAGGCACTTTGACAGGCATTGGGCAGACGCCAGTGTTATAGCTCACAACTCATACTGATAGGCTTCCTCTGACCTATAAGCTTGGCCTTGTTGAATGAAAAAATCTATTAATATTTTCTCTATCATAATACCTTGTCATATTTCATGTAGTTTACTGTTACTTGGCAGGGGCAACTGGGATAAAGCTACCAAGAGCATCCTACCTTATTTGCTGGACTATTCCATCATCTCTTTTTGGTCCCATAAGGGATAGAATAAGATTTACTGAGCATCAGCTGAATCGGCCTCATGGTGCTGGGCTAGAATTACACTCCACAGGTGAGGAAGGAGGATCTGGGGAAAGATGAAGTGATTTGTTAGCCACTGAGTAGTAGGAACTTAAACATAGGTCCCCCAGAGTCTCAGCAGAGAATCTGAAACCAGGAAGAGTTGGGGAAATATGGCTGGGAAAATTACAAGAAGAAATGATTGATATATTTTTTTAAAGATCTATTTATTTATGCATACAAGAGCTGGGGTACAGGCCAGAGTCACAGGAAGTGAGAGGATTCACCAGAGACAGTGGGGAGCAGAATGGGCAGATGGACTGAAACACACTGCTGAGGGGAGCAGCAGGCGAGGCAGGAGGGGTAACTGCTGCGCCATGTGGGTCCCCTCCCTGGCTGGGGATCGAACTTGCCCTGCTGTGCAGCAGATGCTTCACAGTGCAACGCTCAACCTGCTGTGCCAACAGGGAGGCCCCAGAAATGATTGATTTAAAGCAATCAACAATAAGGAAAAAAACCTAGGCATACAAGACCTAACTGCCAATAGTATGTGAACAGGGAAAATGAACCAACAGATTATAAGAACATGACGCCCTTTGTGTGCAAAGATGAATCTCTATGGGTAGGCTAACCACAGAATTGTTTACGCCAAGATCGTTTGAGAGTAAGAAGGCATTGTTAATGATTATTCCAGAAGGCTAACATAAATCATATACAGCTTGGGCAAACCAGGATGCAGGGTCACCCTAACTAGAGCAATTAAGAGCAGAGCTTGGCCTAATTCTAATAGCGCCGATGGGCACACAGGGACACATTCACTGCCTCCAAGCCCCTCCGTCTATCACCCTATGGGGTGCACGATGCCCAAAAAGGCATTAGCAACTGGCCTTCGTCTTTGTAGCCCTGCCCTCTAACAACTGAACTGATCCCCAGTCAGAGGACAAAAGGCACAGTTTAAATAATTATTTAATTAAACCAACAATTAACTAAGTGAGGTAGTGCGGGATTCATCTCCCAAATCCTCATGGGTCAGATAGGATTTGTCAGATAGGATTTTCTCAGCAGGCCAGGGTAGGCCTCTTATCACTTGTGACAGGAACTAGAGGTCAAGTGAGTCTTGGGAGGTCCATTACCAATACTTAAAGAATATAAATTGTATTGCGTTGAGAGCAGAGTTGGGTCCTGAAGGCTAGGAGAAGCTTCTATTCTTTCTAAGTCTTCCTCCCTTTACTAATATTAAAGAAGATATACCCAGAAGAATATAGTTTGGAGGGTCTCATCCAGTTGTATGTTTATCAGTGAACATATCCTTTATGTAAGAATCTCATCTTTAGTCTTATAAGGGAGCCCCCACTCCCTTGTCTTTCTCCCACTCTCTTTCCTTGATTCCACAGCCCCCTAAACACAGGATAAATATTCCTGGTCTGTTCCATTATTCTTTAGAATTTATAGTCATGTAAATTCTTCATACATATGTTATTAAAATGATCATTTTTCCTTCTCTAACCCCTCTGGTGCTGTTTTGATTACTTTTCCAGGCCTAGAAGAGCCAAGAGGGGTACAGGATGATTGCCTTTATTACCACAACAGTAATACAGCTGAGTGGGAACAAATACCTTGAGTGAGCTTTCCTTGGGGCTCAGATTCCTGATCTGTAAAATGGGGGTGAGAACACTCACCATTTGAGCTTTTACTGTGTCTTATTGCTGAGTTAAGCACCTGACATAGATTATTAAATCCTGTCTTCGTTACCACCTTACCCACCAGGTTTTATTATCCTCTTTTTTTTGATGAGGGCACTGAAGCATAGTGAGTTTAAACAACTTATTCAAAGTTACACAATAGCTGTTTTATGGGGTGGTTTGGGGTGATTAAATGAGACAATGCTTATTAAAAGCTTAGCATGTTGACTGAGAGCCAATAGAAAGTTCTGATACATGTTAGTCCTTAATGATGATCGTTTAATATTTAATGTTATTGTTAAGTAATCACATTTCAACCCAACATGGGTGGGGAGAATATTCTGAATAAAAAAAAAAAGAATATTCTGAATAAAAACCTTCCACTCGCCTTAATATCCTAGGAGCACATCATTGTTGACATGAACCATCTCTAAGCCTCAAGTATCTGAACCATCTAGACACTTCTTGGCTGCAGCTGGAAATGTCCACATGTCTCCTTAAAGCCAGACAGTAATCCAAAAAAGCAAACGAGCATCCTTTCTGGAGAGAAGGCAGATGTGGGGCGGAGAGGGAGAAGAAAATATTTGTTCAATCGTCTGCGCCAGTTCCTCCTAAAGAATTGGGGAGAGAAAGAATTCCCAGGAATCACCAGCGGATCCACTGCTCCAAGCTGCTTATCTGTCTCCAGAAAAGCCTTTGGCTTTGCAGAGAGCAGCCTTCATGGCACCTGGGAGCAGGCTCTGTGCTTGCCGGCAGAGCTAGTATGTCCCGGGGCCAGATGAGATCACTTGAATCATGTTGGAGCCCTGAGTCATGCCCAGACATGTAGCACCTGAGGGGTTGGGACCAGAGCTTCATACACAGGAAGACTCCAGGTCAGCTTCTGGGTACAAATAGATAGCGCGACCTCAGGCAAGTCCATTAACTAGCTCTTTGGGCATTTGGGTCTCTCCTTGATAAAACAGGAATAATAAAACCTTCCAGGTATTTTTTTTTTTTTTTAAACCTTCCAGGTATTTTCAAAGAAGTATAGCAGGGTATGCTCAGCAGGCTGTCTGACACAGAGAGGTTCATAAATGTTAACTGTTGTTACTGTTGTGCTATAAGCAAGAAAGTGTTTACTCAAGATTAGAGTTTCATGATGCCGGAACAGTCTCAGGGGGTATTCCACCCAGGTGCAGGAATTGGGAAAACGTAAAGGCCCAAGAGGGGAAGTGGTCTGGGCGTGGTCATTTATTTGGAAACTTTGGGTGGGTTCTCAAGTTCATCTGTCCTTTTATGGTCAGATATAAGAGTCTTCAGACAGAGGCCGCTGGGTGGGTTAGTGAAAAGTGTCAGGCTTTACCGCCCTCCTGCCATGTGTCGATGATGGAAACCTGTGGTCCTGCACGCATGCGTGATGGCGGCACCTCAAGTAGGGTGTGGGCATGCGCAAGTGGGCGCACCTGGGCTGAGACAAGGGGCTGTACTCAGTCACTCCCCCAGAATTCTCAACATGGCAGTTGGAGACAGGATGTTTGTTTGATTCAAAGTAGGTTCTGTGTAACTAGTGAACATTAACAAATATATGGCCACAGAAATATATAGTTCTAACCTCCAGAGTTTACAGATCAAAGATGATACAATCAAATAAAAGACACAGGGCGTAGAGGGATGGCGTCACGGGGATGCCCCAGGAACAGGAGAAAGAGAGGAAAGAGACCAGAGAGAGAAAAGAGGGAGAGAGAGAGCAGAGACAGAGAGCCCAGAGAGAGTGGCGATTTGCTGGGGGCTAGGAGGCCTGCCAGCCTCCTGGCCCCACTGCTTACTGTGTACCTTGTCACTAATGATGGAAGCAGCAATAAAATCCTGAAAAAGCCACTGTAGTGACAGGAAATGGAGGTGGCACAGGAGGCAGGGTTCAGAATGGTTCTGGGCAGACGGGTCAGGGAAGGAGAGAGTCTTGGAGCCCTCGGTGGCTCTTCATGCTTTATTTAGTAGAGGTGGCCAGGTACATGGCAGGCAGGGGTGCCGGGGGGCTGGAGGGCTGGCAGGCCTCCCAGCCCCCAGCGCGTCTCACCCTCTCGGCTGCTTCTTCTTTCTGCTGCTGCTGCTGCTGTCGGTTCTCTCGGTCCGTCCTCAAAGTTCTGTCTGTTGTTTCTCGCAGTTCTCACAGTTCTGTCTGTTCTGGCATCCTCATGACGCCGCCCATTTATACCCATGTCCAACTCAGGTGCGCCCACTTGTGCATGCCCACTCTGGAATGCTCGCAGCACCCCAGGTTGTCCATCATCAGTGGTGGGAGGGTGGAAATACCTGATCAACCTTTACCCTACAGCCACCAAAGGCCTCCAGGACGCCTCCTTTACCTGTCTGCTGGAGTCGTTGAGACCTGCTCTGTGCCTGCTGGTTCTAAAGATTTTGTGCAACAATCAGCAGAAGGTGTCCAGTTTTGTTCTTTGTCACAGAGTAGGAGAAAACAGGGATGGATTGGGCTGTACTCAGCCACTCCCCCAGAATTCTCAACATGGCAGTTGGAGACAAGATGTTCATTTGATTCAAAATAGGTTCTGTGTTACTAATGAACATGAACAAAAATGTGGCCACAGAAATAAATAGTCCTAACCTCCAGAGTTTACAGATGAAGTATGAGATAATACTAATGCACACGAAATGATCACCACGCAACAAGCATGCAGTTGTGTGGTAGGATGAGGATTAGAGAAGAGAGAGACAGATGCAGATTGGAAACGCCCAGGAGGCAGGAGTAGAGGGTGGTTGTAGCGGCAGGAAGGGGCAGCACAGGAGCAGGGTTCAGGATGGTTCTGGGCAGACGGGTCAGGGAAAGAGAGAGTCTTGGAGCCCTCGGTGGCTCTTCATGCTTTATTTAGTAGAGGTGGCCAGGTACATGGCAGGCAGGGGTGCCGGGGGGCTGGGAGGTTGGCAGGCCTCCCAGCCCCCAGCGCATCTCACCCTCTCATCTGCTTCTACTGCTGCTGCTCGCGTTGGTGTTCTTGCTGCTGCTTGTCAGTACTGTCGGTCCTGATGGTTCTGTTGGTCGGGCCTGGCGTCCTCATGACGCCACGCCCAGTTGCGCATGCCCAGCCTGGAATGCTCGTGGCACCGCAGGTGTCCATCATCACAGTGGTGGGAGGGTGGAAAGACCGGATCATTCTCTGACCCTACAGTGGTTGGGGTCTTGACAGATGCAGAGATAAAAACTCATTGGAAGCAGGAACCATCTGTAGGAGAGTGCAGGGTTCACGGGGCAAGTAGCACTCCTGAGAAGCTGCTCATCCCGCTGATCTACCCCAGTTGGGATCCAGAATCTAGTCTTTATTTAAAATTTCTTTTTTTACTTCTTTTTGCATAGAAGAATTGGGGTGTAGGCCAGAGGTACAGGGGGTGAGAAGATTCACCAGAGACAGTATGGGAAGCAGAACAGGCTGATCTACTGAAATGCATTGCTAAGGGGAGCAGTGGGTGAGGCAGGAGAGTCTGTTGTGCCATAAAGGGATCGAACTCTGGCTGCAGCAGTGATAGTGCTGAGACTTAACCCCTAGGGCACCAGGAAGTCCCAGAATCTAGTCTTAATGGTTAAGTAGATTCCCTTAAAGGAGTCATCTTATCTACCATCATTAAAGGGTTTTGCAAATCTTGAGCCTCTAAAAACCAGCACAGGACTTAAAGATCCAAGAATCCACTCCCTGGATGTGAGCTGTGCAGAGAATTCCCTATAGCAGCTTTGAACATTATAGACAATAAGCTGCAAGAGATCCTTGAATTTCGGATCTGAATTGCTCATTCATTTTCAGTATAAATTAATTAATATCCTTAGCTGAGCATGGTAATAAGAATGAACTCTGGTTTTATTTTTCTCTAACTCTCTACTTCATATCTCCTCTGTATCCAAGATATCCTACAGGGCATTAAATTCACATAAATGCTGAAACTTGAAACTATCTAATTGCCCTTCCAAGAAAATTCTTCATTTTGCACTGTGCATTCAGAGTGCTTTTGCAATTTCATTCCTAAGGAGCTCCTGCTTTCTCTAATAAACTTTGCAAACTCACAGCCCAGGATGAATTTTCATTCTGGGAAAGATTTTTTTCCTTTATTTGCCCAATTTTGCAGCATTGCCCTTTCTCCCTAATCGGATCCATCTTTTACCCAGTTGTTTCCTTGGGTCCAGAGTCACTGACGGGTAATGAGAGTGAATTTTGGCATTTTTGTCTTCTTGAGGGAAAGAGTACATTCAGAACTGACACAGGTTCACAATGACTGTCTTTTTGGCAGGAATGCAAGTGCCATATTTTCTGGATGGTGCTATTGAATAAGAGCCTTTATGGCTTCCTAATCACATTGTAGGAAGTAGACAATGGTAACATAATTAGAATAATAATAATTATTATTACTGGGCTTGTGTTATTTTCAGAGTTCACTCTAAGTTCTCTAGACCGGGGCTCCTGGGGCTGGTGAAGTTAGGGGGTCTTTGAAGGAGAGGGACTCGCTGTTGTAGTTGTTATAAATGTTTTCTGGTCACCATGTCCCGGATGTGTAGTTGAACTTCATGCTTTAATAAAGTCTGCCTACCCAGAGGGCAATAGAATGTTTGTTTCTGGCCTCTGAGACCAATGATATTTTAATTTTTTTCTTTCCCCAGAGAAATACTGGCCAGAGGCCCCTGGAAACATTGCCTAATTGCCTGGCCTTGTAAGAATTCACTTGACCTATTTTGTGGGGGTAAATGAACCCTGGTTCTAAAGGTTTTTCATATAAAAAGGATAAATGAAAGTTTTTGCTGCTGAATAGACCCCTTTGCCTGAGACAAATACAACCACTGACATGAGTGCTATAAATGCTGTTCTAATGGAAACAAGGTCTTCACAGACCCAGAATGGGTTGGTCTGGCTTCAAAAAGGAAAAAATCCTCTTCTTTGTTCCTCAAGCTGGATTATTGAGCCAGCCTGCTGTCCTGTGAGTTTGGGGTTATTATGAATACATGAAGCTCGCTCACTGCGCCCATCAGTTGTGTGATATTTGCTACACGAAGCAGTACAACCCTTCCCTTTGTTTTTTTCATTTTGTAGACAGAAAAATAAAACCATCCTATTCCCTGTCTACCTAGACTGAGGCCAAGGACATGAAAAATCTCATCCTCATAATAGGACAGCGAGACTAGTTTTGGTGGCCTAAAGGGAGTGTCCATTAAGTGGGCAATGCCTCTGATATAAAGGTCTCATTCCCTGGTGACCCAAAGAGGTACAATTTGAAAAGAAGGGTAGGGGGGACGAAGGGGTCGTATGGGGGAATGACGTCAAAAGGAGTGAAAGTGACCTTGTTCTAACTAATAAAGTGACATCTGAACTCCACTGATGGCAAGTTAGAACAATATCCCTTAATAGGAGGCAGATAGGGGTTCACTACTACCTGCAGGCACTGGCAGGAGGATCTACTCATGCTGAGGGTCTCCTGCCTGGCCTGGACAGTGCAGGGCTTGAGGTCAAAGCCAGTAGGACCCTCCAGCTCAGCCCAGGGTCTGCAGGTCCTGCATAAAGGCTGGGACTAAATACCAAAAAAAAAAAAAAAAAAAAAACAAAAACAAAACCACCACACACACNGGACTAAATACAAAAAAAAAAAAAAAAAAAAAAACAAAAACAAAACCACCACACACACAAAAAAATCCCACCACAATAACCAAAGGGAAAACAAAACAAAACAAAAATAAACAGACAAGTACAAATCAGACAGAATCTGCAGGGGAGGGAGGAGAGAAAGGGATCAAAACAAGGGCGGGAAGAGCACAAGGGACTATGGGTGATGGTGCAGGGTGAACTGGGGGTGGGTTGTCACCCCATGCCCACCGCCAAAGCCCCAATAACCCTCCACCGTGTTCCGCTGGACCCTCTCCCATCCCAACATCCTCCGCTTCCGGTTGCCTCGGCTTTGCAGTCAGATGCCAAGGGCTGGTTACTGGCTTGGTTTGTCTGACACTTTGTTTCTTTGTATTTCACTTTTAAATGAAATCACTGGTATTTGTCCTTCTCCTTATTTGTCCTTCTACTGACATATCCCTTATCATTACTGAATTGTTGTAAAGGCAAGATTTAAATGCATGGTATGACTGCAAAAGTATATATGTTTACTGTAAAATGCTTAAAAACAGAAAATCATAAACCGCAAAGATCTACAACCCCATCAACACAGTACACTGTCGTTAACATTTTAAGATGTATTCTTTTACTTTTTATGAAGAAATATAATTTTTGAAAGTAGAATCATGATTTAATGAGTTTTTATTAGCTGCTTTATATATAGTATGAGGTGATAACCAGGAGAACATTTGTTAACATGCATTAACCCATAAAGATACAAAAAATAATTTTAATTATTTTTTCCTTCTGATGAGGACTCTTTGAATCTCTCCTCCTAATACCTTTCAGATACACTAATCATCAGTATTAATGATGGTCATCCTGTGGTATATTACACCCCAGTACTTACATAACCGCACAACTGAGGGGTACTCGGGAACCCCAAACTATTAAGGGGATTCATGTCCTAAAAGTGTTAGAATAGATGTGCACACAAAGGCAAGGAAAACAGACTCTTAGTGTGAAAGGTTTTTAATAGGTGTGCAGAGAAGAGAGACAACGGGTTCAGAAGACTAACTATGCGCTGTTGGGAAAATGCCCTAACAAATTCAGTCCAAAGTGGCCATCGCCCTACAGTTTGCCATAAGTCTAAGGCAGCTTCGGACCGGGAACCACAAGAAAGGGGCTAGGCAGCTCCCAGAGAGCTGGATCAGGAGAGATAGGAATACCATTTAATCCACCATGATGTCAAGAAAATGACTCCATTGTCTCTCCCAAGAAACATTATCTCTCACTCACGTGGGTCTTCTCCAATTGTCTCTCCTCCTTGTGTTCCTCACCTCTTTCATTTACATAATCTACCTCCCTCCTTCCCAGCTGCCCTATTCAGGAAGTCTAGTTCATGGCAAGCTGGGAGTTCAGTCCAACGTGCTTGCATGCCCGTGGGCTCAGTAAAAATGGCACGTGTTCACCGTACTGTGATGCTCCGCTCCCTTTCATGGAAACGCACTTGGTAACATTTATTGCGTCACTGAAAGTTAGAGCGCAGAACTGGTGTGGTAGCTCATTCAGGGTCTGGGGCCTCAGCTGAGTGGCAGCTGGGTACCCGGGTGAAAGAGCCCCAGAACTTGAAAGGGGCAGACTTCCTCGGGACCCAAATGAAGAAGTCCTCACTATTATCCTAGATATGCCAGAGGAGGCAGGTCTTTGAAAGAGTGAAAGAGGCATCTTGTGTTACTTTGAAGTTATCATGAACGAGCAACAACTTCCAGAACACACAGAAAGTGGCCAAAGACAGCAGGAGCCCAGTTTTGATGTGGTCCTCTTCTGCCACCTATCGACAATATAGGCTCATTGCCGTTTCCACTTGGACTGAAATGAACCAGTTGGGGAAAATTAGAACACTTCAGGAAAATCAAAAACAATTCAAGGCTCATATTTATGCATCCCAATTATTGAATCATCAAAAGAAATACATGTTCTTACAATCTCGAAAACCTATTCTATTAGGTAAGTTAACAGATTTTCAGCTACTAAAAATAATAAATGGGCAAGTTCTTGCCTTTTCATTCTTACATTGGCTTCACGTTTTAGAATACATACAGGCATTGCCGCTTTTTGTCACTGCCATTTTTTAGAAATTGTGCTCATCCTAAGTAATGAAGGGTATTTTAGAAGATAATAATATATGAATAAGATTTGCAAGCAAGAAAGTGGGGAGTTTCTGCAGAATTAACATCGTGGACCTCCACGGGGCATCAACAGATACAGTTACAGTGCTTGTCTTTAGCCTCTGTTTAGTACTTGAACTGTAAGAATTCTATCCAGAGGGGAGTTCCAAAAAACCGAGGAAATCATATGGATGATATTCCTCATAAAATTGTTTAATGCTCAATAACTGAGAAAAGTTCAAGTTATGGTTTACTCAGAAAATAAAATATTAGAGTGACACAGAATGATTTTAGCATGCAGCAGCAATGTGAAAAATGCTTACCCAAGACGATGTAAAATAGTAGGCAAAATTGGAATATTAAATAAAACCGGAAAAATATAAAAACGTTAAAGCTGACTTAGAAGGTAGACGCTACAACATTATGGACATGGGTATTTCTGTTTTCCTAATTATGTAAAGAGTATAAAAGTGCCTTCTTGTTGCAATACATTTAAATTATACAGACGTGTATTGAGGAAAATGTGTAGGATCACTTTATCTGCCTGCCGCTAGTTAATAGATAAATGTAAGCTTTCCAAAAACACACACACACAGCTGTTTACACTCTTAAATGTAGGGTTATTCTAACACAAAAGGAATAATTCTGCAGTTCTTGCGACTTGATTCTTTTAAAAATGTGCACTATAGGACCTCCCTGGTGGTGCAAGGGGTTAAGACACAGCACCATGAAGCTATCCGCAGCTACTGCAGAAGGAGTTCGATCCCCAGCCAGGGAGGTGGGACAAGGCACAGCAGACCTCTCCTGTCTTGCCCACTGCTCCCCTCAGCAGTGTATTTCAGTCAGTCTGCCTGATCTGCTCCCCACTCTGTCTCTGGTGAATCCTCTTACTTCCAGTGACTCTGCCCTGTACCCCAGTGCTTGTATGCACAAATATATCTTTAAAAATAAATAAATATATACACTATAGGTCTTTCTGGATCAATAAACCAGACCTACCTCATTGTTTTGAACCACTAATTCATATGGTCTACTCCAAAATATAGGTGGTAATTAGAGTATTCACACCAGAGACATAGAGGGGAGCAGAACAGGTGGACTGACTGAAATACATTGCTGAGGGGAGCAGCGGGTAAGACAGGAGAGGGCTGCCTACCCTCCCTGGCCAGGGATCGAACTTGCGCTGCAGTGGCTACAGACAGCTTCACAGTGCTGTGACTTAACCACTTGCACCACCAGAGAGGGCCTAGTCTATGGAATTCTAAGTCTTATCTTAGTGTTGTTCTCTCTCCCTTCTCTATCTCTGAATTTCCAATGTGATATAAATAAGGTCTAGTTATTTTATTCTTAATGTTAGTCTCTTTTACATATTTAATATTCCGCATCTCTTCACCAGGCCAACCCTCACTGTTTCCCTCAGATGCTTAATTTATGTGGAAGAAAAGTGACTAACCAATAATTTTTCTGGTACAATTTTTCAAAAGCAAACTGGAACACGATAAGTGGATCTTAAAATTCCGGAGTTGTGTGGGAAAATCTTGAAATTTTGGATCAAGGAAGGGGATAAAAGAGGATTTACTTCACCTGCTTTCAATTTACTGTAAATATAAACATAATATAAATATACTGTAAAATCAAAACAATGCAGTGGCATTGGTGCAGGAACCGGTGTCGCACAGTTGAATAGAGCAGGCTGCCCTTTGGCCACCTGCATGGGACTTCGGCTGATTGGAGTTGCTCCACCAGAATGCCATGAGCCAGTCCGTGCTCCTGCACCCCTCTTCTCCTCCTCCTCAGAACCACCCAGCGGGGAGCCTGGGGGACCTTTCAGTCAGACACCGGTATGGTATACTTTGAACATGGAGATGATGGGATTTGCTTATGGAGATGATGTCGGTGCAAAGTACAAAGGATCATTTCAGAGTTTTTAGTTTGAATAAGCAAAATGAAATATGAGATAAGAATGGGGCCTTGGGCAGGGGATGTGGGGATATCCACAGGTGGAGAAGCACATTCTCAGATGAGCAGGAAGTGCAGACTGGAGGGCTTAGCAAAGAATTGCTGAGTCAGGATATCAGAAGGAGATACCAAGAATGAGAGCATGAGGAAAAAAAAATCTGTATTTTAAAATAAACTTTTATTTGCTCATCATTTACACTTTTATATGTCTTTAATGATATTAATATCTCTGTGATTACTGAATGATTTACTAGCATAAGTAAAAAAATATAATTTCTGAATTCCAAGCATTGTTGCTAAGCATAATATGTAAAGTAAAGCAGAGGTAACAAATCATCTTTGGTATTAAGTTCAGTGAGAGTCAGATGGCTAATAGTTCTATTACCTGGCTTGTACTGAATCATTTAAGGAAGTCATTTCAACCACTGGATTCTTGCATCTTCAGAACTAAAGAGGTAGTATATATAAGAAAACAGATTAATGTTCAAATTAGCAAGGTGTGTGTGCACATGCATGATAATGTACAAACCAAAAACCAAACTATAAAAAAGAATCCTAGTTAACAATCTCATTTTCTTAGGCTTAAACTGTATGTATCAGTCTTAATCATTTGATTAGCATCACAAATAATACACATGAGCAGAAATCAACCAGTGGCCTATTTTAATTTTTGAAACAGTGTTTTAAAATGTATAGAATTCTGGGCCTCCCTGGTGGCGCAGTGGGTTAAGCAACACACTATGAAGCAAACCACAGCCACTGCAGCTCGAGTTGGATCCCTGATGCTGGCCAGGGAGGGGACCCACATGGCACAGCAGACCATCCCTTGCCTCGCCTGCTGCTCCCCTCAGCAGTGTGCTTCAGTTGATCTGCCGTCTGCTCCCCGCTCTCTGTGGTGAATCCTCTCACCCCCCCCCACAACTCTGGCCTGTACCCCAGTGCTTGTATGCATAAGTAAATCTTAAAAGAAAATGTATAGAATTCTTAACTTTTTGAAGATATGGATCTATATAAATGATTTTTTAATTGGTTTTATTTTTTTTTTCAGATATTAATAGCCGCTTTTTTTTTTTTTTTTTGAGAACAGAGTACCCAATATCCCATAATTAACAAATGCCAAAAATTAGTGTTTATTTCTTTGGACCAAAAGTCCCACAAACTTTTCAAAACATGGTCAACTTTGTGGTAACGTGTTTATATCGC
>JAGFMF010011570.1:3695769-3712048 GCA_019455555.1 Galemys pyrenaicus
GAGTGCTGAGACTCAGCCATGAATCTAACTTGTTAATAACTGCACCTGCATTGGTATGTTAATTGCACTTAGGTTAAACTCTGTGACTCCATTTGTCCAGCAATATTTCTTCTATACTGCCACCTCAAAATATACCTTTTGGCATACTTCATGGTTTCAGATTTCAGATTTATTTCATGGGAAGAGCTCTGAAGGTTGGGTGAAAGCAGAGCATTTGTGAAAAACATTTACATGTATTAACAAACAAAACAAAACCTCACTTCCTTAAGGGTGTCTCCCTCAATCTCCAGGGAGGATTTAAGCTTTTAATGGAGAAGACAAAACTTAATCTGCATAGCTTTGTCTAATGTACCTTTCCCAATAAGCTTCCTAATTGACCTTCTCCTTCCCCCAACCTCCTCTTAAAAAGCTAGTTAAGAATGGCATCTGAGGACACATAAGTAAGTTCACTCAGTCATGCTGGAGTCTCTCCCATGTGTATAGGAAGTATAAACATTATTATTATTAACTTCTTTTTTATTTTTCTCGTATCAACTTGTCTAACTTTTGCTCATTATTTGCCACCCAAGATAAATCCAGAGGGGTATGCAGATGATTCCTTTTGGACCCCGGCCTCAGACTTACAGATGATGGTATATGTCGGGCTCCCGCTGCAGCCGGGTTTGGAATCCTATATACAAGTCATCCCAGAGCAGACCATTCTTCACTACATGCCTGATGACATCGACCCGGCTCCGGATCTGGAACAGGTAAGCGACAATAAGCAGAAGTGACTCAGCACAGAGCATCAACCCCTCATGTCCCTGGGAAAAGCAGCTGCCTATTATGGCAGGGAGGGTGGGGGAGTCACAGAGAAAAGGAGAGCCGAGTAAATGTCAGGGGCCTCGAGTACAGCAGAAACTGCAGAAGGAAAACAGGAAATGAGTCAGGAGCTGAGGGAAGAGAATAACTGGGAACAAAGACAGACTGCTGGGTTGGTTATAGCTTCATCTCCATGACAGAGGCGGGGGCAGCCCTTCAGCACAGTGAACAGGCCCCATTTCCCCCACCTTGAATTATAATTCCCAGTGTTCTGTTACAGGGCAACCCTAATATAAAATGGGTTTGCCTGACTGGGTTTTTACCCGCGCGCTTGAAAGGCATTTATAATGCCCCAACTGCAGGTATATACAACAAAGGTTAATAAAGGGTTTTATTTACAAGAGAAGGAGAAATAGTGTAGTGAATAACACAAGGGGAAGAGAGGGCTACAAATTTATAAATATTTTACTAGTTTTTTGGAGCTGGAACCCAACGGTGCGCTGAGAGCTGACTCTTAAGGAAAAAGCAACCCCCCCCCCCCAAGGCCCACGTGTTTGCTTTTATATTTAGTTTGGCTGCTCAACTCCACCCTCAGGTCCCAGTGATTTGTTTTTTGATAATGACTTTATGGGATTTGTAGTTTTTGGATTTTGTAGGTTTGGAATGGGGGTTGAAGTTTATAATTTATTTGTGTAATTTATTTAGGAGGGTTTTCCCCCCTAACAATTCCATGAACAGGACTTCCTGAATGGGGGGGGGGGGGCGCGCTGGGAAAGAGCAAGGTAGATGCATAACTTGAGGTGGAACCAAGGAAGGAGACACTTGGGAGAGACACAAGGAGGATACACAAGTGGGGAGTCTGCTCCTGGGGCTTTAGGTTTTTGGCACAGGCAATGGCAGCTGTTATGTTGACCTCATGGTGTTAGGGGGAAAGGTGGTCCTAAATGGATTATGGGTGTGTGGACTCCAACCCCCACTCCAGACCATCAGTGTTCCAGAACCACAAATCCAATAAGACGATTATCGAAGAGTGGATTACTGGGACCTGAGGGTGGAGTTAAGCAGCCGGGCTGGCTATAAAACTGAGGTGAGCCTGTTACAGGGCAGGGAGAGGAGCACCCAGAACCCCCAGGCCTGCCTTTTTTGAATGGGTTTTGTTATTTGTTGCATTAAGATAAATATATAAAACTTTTAATGGAAAGGAATTTTAATACAATATATAAAGAATATAGTTATTAAGTTAAGCATTTAAAGTTACCCATCTCCTTGAGGGTAAAAGTTTAGCTAAATAGGATTGGTTTAAAGTAAGGCCCAAAAACCTGCTACGCGTTTAAAGGATTTTTTAGTAGAGACTCATAGAAAAGGGTTAGAAAGAGTTAGATAAATTTGGGAGGAAAAGAGCAAAATTAAAATTAAGATGATAGTTGCTATTGTTAACCTCCCCACGGGTTTTTTATTTATATTTGTTTTAACTAGTTTAAGATTAAAAAGTAAGCACAGTGTTTTTATATGTCCCTCTGCTCCACGTGTTTTTTTGCTGTTCTCCATCTTCCTTTGTTTTTTTGCAGAAATTTTTTAATTTTTTTCAGCTCCACCCATTTAGGGTGGAACCAGGATTTTTGGAACTTCCCCTTTTTTTGGGACCACCCTTGGGCACAAAAGGCACAAGCCTTGGGCACGCTCTCTCATACTGAGGAGCCAGACCCCTTCCTTCGGAGCCATCTCATTCGACTCGGAGCCAGCCCTCAACGGCCATTGCTCAGATCTGGTAGGGTATTTGTGGATTTGTATCCATTTCTTTTTCCTTTGGTGTTATTACTATTTTATTCCCCTTTCTTTCATAAAATAAAACGTGCTAATAACTTTTGCCACGTGTACCTGGAGGTGGGACTTTAAAAGTCTTCTGAGCGAACCCATTTTATATTAGGGTTGCCCTGTAACAATGGTAGATATGTGGTACATTTTGAATTTTGGGTATCTCTTCCTGTCCCAGTTCTCTAAGACTTGCCAACCCCTTTCTTGTGATTCCCCACAAGAAGTTGTCTTATACTAGTGTTAGAGTCAGAGTTTGTCTAAACTTAGCTGACTGAAACTTGAAAGACGACCTACAGGCCTTATCTAGTAGGTCAGCTGGTCCCATATCTTAGGCTCTCCTGGGCAGTTAAGGGCAGGGCTTATGAAACAAGAATGTTAGCTTAGAATGTGCACCCAGGTACAGGGCAGAAGCCTGAGCCCGCCAAAATGAATCTCCTGTAAGTTTAAATTTTTGAAACATGGTTCTCTTTAAAGGTATTTGCTGTGCTCATTGCGCGGGCTTTGATTTTTCAGCTTATTGGCTGCAACCTATGTAATGGCGGGAAATTGGCTATAAAAGCTCACCCCTTCTTCTTCTCGGGGTCAATCGCGTCAGCCAGACCTGCGTGTCACGGTTGAACGGTCGGCCCCCACATGCTGGCGTAACTAAAGTTCTACATGACCATTGCAGCCCTGTGTCCGCTCTTTGTTCTTTTGGGGTGCCCACGGAAACTCGGTACTTTACACTAGTGGCCAATTTTTATGCTTCAACTGCTCCCACTTTGAGCCTATTTGGTTGGGCATTTGCCCACAGGGGATGGGTAGTTTTAGAGTTTGATCATAAATTGGTTATTTGAAATCCTTTCTTCTCTTTCTCTCTATGCCCTTTGAGTTTTCCCATCGATTAAAGATTTTCTTGAGCACACCAAGAGTCTGCTTTCTTTGCTTTCGTGTGTACAGATTGTTAGACCCTCAGAACATGCAGAACTGGCTTTCCCCTTAACAATTTGGGGTCTCTCAGAACCACTGAGTTGTGCAGTTACAAATTTTGCTTCCTGACTGGGAAAAGCCATCAAGGTTAGTCAGTCTTATGGGGAAGCTTCCTCACAGCACTGCCAAAACTAAGTGCAAATATGTTTTTGTTTAGTGTGTTTGTATATCTGTTTATTTCAGATATTCTTATTAGAAAAACTGGCTTGATTTATAGAAACTGTGTGTATGTGTGCAATTCATTTCTAGCCACTAGTACAGAGGTTTGATTTTATGGATATCTTTCTGCATGGGAGTAAGCAGTTTTGTTTCTTTGTTTTCTAAGTACTCTCTAGATGATGTTTGAAACCACATGGTAATCTTCCTGGCTTGCAAGGTCCAAGATGGTGTCCATCTGAAGCCCTGCAGCAAAGGAACTTTCCTTTTTTTCCTTCTGAGGTTTAAGGTTTCCATAATGATGTCTGGGGCCACATGGAACTCACAAGCTTGATTCTTTCTTAGATTTTTTGCTTTTCAGTGTGTATAATTCAGTTTGTATAATTTGGTGACTGCGGGCTTTTATTTGTGACTATTTCCTGATTTCTGCTGGCTTGCAGGCCTGAAGAGCCTCAGGTAGTTTTCGCACCTCAGAATGTAGCCAACAATGAATGGTTCATTAATTGTTCAAATTAGGAAATTCTTGCCTGGGGGTTGAGACCAGCCAACTAAGCCAAATGAAGCCTCTGATTGAGAACCCTAATAGATGTTTGAAGTGAATGGATTTTGTAAGGTGTGGATCAGAAATTTTATTTTATTTTTGGATCAGAAATTTTAAAGAGCTCTTATTCCCTTTGAAGGGGATCACTACTGGCAATTTTTGTCTAGACCATTTGTTTGGGGCATGTTTGTCATTTGAATGCTTTGATTTGTTTGATGCTTGTGAATAACAAGGCTCTAAGGTTCTCACATACTACTAAGGAAGTCTGGTTTGGGAAGTACTCTATTTGAGAGTACTTCTGGGGGCACCAGAAGTGCAGTCTGGAACCTCCAAGGTAACTGGTAGCCTCTTATATTTTTTTTCATGAGGCAGTGACACCAGGTTTTGATCCTTTCCTGGTTTGGGGAACTTGATTTGTACTTTGATTTTTGAGTTTTGCTTTTTCAGCCTCTGTTGCATGATATTCCCGGCCAGATGAACACAGGAAACCCTAAGATGATAAATAAGTGCCTCCCCTTATTAGTGCTCTCACTGAAATTTTTTTCTCCTTTCAAAAGTCTAAGGTATGGATGGCATCTGGAACTGGTAGGTGATAGGGAGGAAAGGAGGGTGCCATACCTAGTAGAGTAACCTGCACGTACACATAATAGCTCTTGACTCATGCTCATTGATGGAACTCAAGAGAGACTTTTCTACATAGGACTGAATGGACTATTGGAGAGTAATGTGATTTTAATGAATTCTTGTTTGAAATGATACTTTTTGTGTTTTTAAATTCAAGGAAAACCTTTCATTTTAGCTGACCATGACAGTGACAATGTTAAATTGCATTTTATAAGCAGAAAACCTTCAGGCAACATGAAATAGGAAAGTACTTAAAAGTTTAGCTCTGGTGCTCCCTTTCTTTGGCAATGACTTAAGCAGACTTTTACTCCTTCTCCCATGGAGGAGTATAGCCAAGACAGTGAAGACACAGGGTGAGCCTGGAAGAAAAGACACATGGTGACAGATATGCAACAGATCCAGAGGAGCCTGTATGCAGATTGGAGCAGGAAGGTAGAAAGCTACTGGGGACAGAAAGTCTAGAAAGTCTTTTTATTTTCTGTCTTAAGATAGAAAAATTACTGTGGAAAAAAAAAAGCTGTGAAAGAGCAGAAGGCGGGAGGGGATAGAGGAGGAAGAGAGGGAGGGAGGAGCTCATCCACCAGTGTTGCTACTTACTTCTTCATAGGGATGTTCCCGGCTTGGTCTTTCTTTTGGAAAAGATAAATCTAGAAAGTCAACCAAATAGTCATATCCATCAGGGAGGGGGTTAAAGTCATCATCAGTCTCAATCATCTGCAAATAACATGGTAAGAGGGAAGAAGTCTGTCAATTGGTGGTCAAGGTCTTTAAAAGGCTCTAGAATGTGCAAAACCCAAATGCCCTTAAGTGACAGCAAAAATTGGAACTACTATAAAAAGAATCTCTACGCTGTCTTTATCCCCCATCCCCTCTCCTCTTTCCCTCCTGACTGATGACATTCAAATCCTAGTCATAGATACTAGCAAAACTGCCTCCTATCACAAACTTCAATCAAATTTACAGAGAAGGAAAATAAAATAGTGCTTTTTGGCACAAAATGGACAGATTTTGAGGTGATTATACTAGGTAAAAAAAGTCAGCAAGTAAAAGACAGAGACTGGATGGTTTCACCTGTTTGTAGAGTATAAATAAGCAAAGAAAACAAACTGGCAAAATACAGCAAAAATAATTCTTAGACACCATGAAAAACATACTGGTTACCAGTGGGAAATGTGGGGGGTGGGGGTGGGGCAGAGGAGGGAAGAAAGGGTTAGGTCACTGGCATAGGGGTTTTTTGCAGGGTAAATGAAGCCAGTACAAATATAGAGGGGTGAAATGTAACCCCCTGCCCTGGCTATCTAGAGAAATTAATAACACAAAGAAGGTTATCTTAAGTACTACTAGTAATGAGATATCAAATGCAATTACACATTTGCAAGGTAGGGAGTAAATAAAATGTGACACGTTTCTTTTTTTTTTTTTTGACACGTTTCTTATCATCAAACAGCAGCTAAATAGATAGTTTCCTTAAAAATTCCAAATGTTTTCTCTTTTTTATATTAATTGTTCAACTGAAAATATCATTCAGAGCAATATTTCTAAGGTCTTTGGATTTCTTTTTTTTTTTTAAAGATTTATTTTTTATTTATGCATACAAGCACTGAATACAGGCCAGAGGTGTGGGGGGTGAGAGGATTCACCACAGAGAGCGGGGAGCAGAACAGGCAGATCAACAGAAGTACACTGCTGAGGGGAGCAGCGGGCACAGCAGGAGAGGTCTGCCGCACCATGTGGGTGTCCCCCCACTAGCCGGCAGCAGGGATCGAACTCGTGCTGCAGTGGCTGTGGTTTGCTTCATAGTGCGTTGCTTAACCCACTGCGCCACCAGGGGAGGCCCCGGTCTTTGGATTTCAAAGTCAATTTCCTAAAAAATATTTGGAAGCTAATATATGCACCAGCATTTTATGTCACCAAGTGAGGTCTTATACAAAATTCTTAGCTCTGTTATCCTTTTATTTCAGTAAAGGACCTAATCTTGGAATAATGGCAACTCACCCCAAAAAGAATTGACATCTCCGTAACCACAGTCATATACATATACATATACATACCAGAAAAATCTTTGTCACAGACTAACATTGACCCCCAAGTGGGTTTTTAGGCACCACTGCCTTAGGGGATGGCAAGAGTTCCCCAGTGTTAACAAGCAGGAGTTGAACAATGACCTTGGGGAATAGTCTATACTCTGAAGTTCAAGAATTTTTGTCTCTAAGAGTGTGAACGGTTGACAATTTCCTGATACCTCCTCATGCATGACCTCAGGCACTAAACATAGATGTGGCAGTTTACTCACCAGCCCATTTCAGGCCTCTTCTTTTTCATACCCCTGCCTCTTAGTACTTAATCTGATTTTGGATGCATTTACACACAACCTGAGTGATCAACTCGTCCTCATGGCTTGTGCGCTCTGTGTGTCTGTGTCGGGGCTAATTTACGTTCTAGATTTCCGACCTAGATCTAGAACTTAACCTCAAGGTTAAGCCTTTTGGTTTCTGGATTTCAGTCTTGACCACAGTGCAGGTTAAGAGTTCCCTGCTCCAGATCACACTTCCTCACCTTCCGGTTGAAATAGCTGTTTCTGCCAGGCCAAGTAAAACACTGATAAAACCAAAAAACAAAAGCAATATCCAACACATGTTGACAGGAAGGCAAGAGTGCTATAAAAGAAAAACTGAGCTACACTTGGGAACATTCCCTAACTTTTCAGCAAGGGGATTGGTTAGGGCATTGTCAAATCTGTTCTCTGTTAGGCAGTTGGTAGGGCTTCAGGAATGCTTATTGAGAAATAAGTTGGCGTACTGAGAGCTTATCAGATTTTTCCACAATACCAGAAAGCAGAGATAAATAATACTTATAACATACCCTGACCACCAGGTTATAATCCTTAAATCCAGCCCAAGTGAAGTATTCCTTTATCCAGGATGAGTGAAGAAATATTTCATCTCCTACAGCAGCTGTCAAGGTTTCCAAGTATGGCTTAAAGTCCCAGCAATCTTTGTAAATTTTAGTTCCTGCTGGTGGCTCTATAATCGCCTTGCTTAAAGGCAAGAAAACAGTGAGAAAAGAAAATGAATAAGTCAGGCAAGAGTTGGCACTTAAATATCAAAAGTTATCCAGCGAAGTAGCTTTAAGATTGCTCAGATGATTCTTCTTGTCCCACAGAAGTACCCCACCCCAGCAGAAACCAGAGCATCTACTGTTCCTCCTGTTCATGGTTGGTGTGATGGGTTTCCTCATCATATTTCACCTGAAGATAAAAGTATGTGTCTGGGAATAGGTTAAAAAAAAAACACTGATTGGATCCTGCTGGTTCAATCAACTAAGTGATGGAAATGGAGAAGATAACACCCCACCCACCACCTCCAGTGGAGGTGGGCTCAATATGTATTTGTTGAGTATATCTGTTGAGTATCTGAAGAATCTGAGCCTATCTTTTAAGATAGATTCAGAATCTTGTATCTCTAAATAAGGTCTTTTCACTGTACCAATCAAACCACAGCCAGTGTACAGATGGACAGGGTATCTCAAAATTCACTCTGTAATATGGAGACAGAGTTCTCTGACATCCTAGAGCTCTGACTGTCCAGTATGAAGATGGATTATCACATGAAATGTGGGCTCTTGAGTCCTGGGAATGGAAGTGGATGTGAGCAGGATACAGAAAGATGAGGAGAGACTGGGTACCTGCCTACTGGGTACCTGGAGATTTGGCAACAGATGTAGGTCTTTATGTTGCTCTTCTGTGAATAAAACTTGTCATTCATTATTTGCCCAAAGCTACAGAGGCACCTGTTTTCTGCAATAACTTATTCACCAAGTCCTAGTGTTTTTTGTTTTTTTTTTTAACTTTCTCAGTGTATCTAAATTCGCTTCTCCAAACCCTTGGCCCTTTCTCAGGTTAAAGTCTCACTGATCTCTTCTGCATAAACCACATCCTCCCTGACTCTAGTTGTTTTACCTATCGCCTCTTCCCCGGGACATTCTCCTCTGCAAATGGAAATGGTTTTTCTAAAACACAACACAGCAATGCTGCCTCTTTGCTTAACAACTTTCTCATGTTCTCCTTACTTAGAGGCAAGTGCGTGGGACCATCATACCAAGTCCTTCTGACCCCAGCCCCAACACACAATGCTTGCTCATCCTTTTCTTCCCCCTTCACTTACCAATCCTATACTCAGGTAGATGGATGGCTTTGTGAGGGAAGGACTTTTCTACATCTGTAGCCCTTTGCGTAGTATGATACCTGGTATACAGAAGGAGTTTAATAAATTACTTGTGAATGATCAGCATATATTTATTCACTTCTGCAAAGTATCTTCCAACAAACTCATGTTATTATTGATAACTCCCATCTCTCACACCAGCCATTCCCTCTAACTGGAATCTGAGTCTCTCTTCATCTACCCCTCCCTTCTTTTTTCCTTCCTTGTACCCTTATAAGCCTCTCCTCACCTCTAAAACCAGCTCACAAGCCAGAGATTTCACATTGAGCTTTCCTTGACACATTTTCTTAAAATACTTAGTCTCCCTGTGTCTTAGTCACTGTCTCACTACTGAGAACCTGACAATGGTGACCCTCTTATTACCCAGAATGCTCTTGTGTGACACAAAGCTACACATGCAGGTTCCTGGGCTCTAACTCAAATCTATAGAATCAGAATCTCTGGGAGTGGAGCCAAGGAGTCTGCATTTATCAGGTTCTGATATTCCTTAAAGTCTGAGAATTACTGCTGTAAGATAAGTCTGAAGGATAAGAAAGGAGATGCACAGTTTAGTAAATGACAAATGACAGAGACTTTTGATGCCAGCTAGTACCTGAAATACTTAAAAGTCAGTCTCACCCTTCTGGATAATAAAAACTGCCTCTATCCTCAAGGCACTGGGGATGTCCTAATGAATTTTATTTGATAGGAACATGCAAAATTAGTCTGGCAGCAAGGTAGAGTGGGGTCCTTCAAACATTTCTGCATACAATCCACCGAGAATCACATTTTATATCACATACTTAGGGCACCTGTGAAACAAGCTTCCTGAAACTTGTTTTAAGTTTCCTGAAACACTAATCTACATTATATGTAGTATACTCACATCTGCTCTTTTTGGTCCCCTCTTCTGTTGTATTCTATCGTCTTCTATTTCTTTTATTTTAATGCTGACTGTGACCCACCAATGGGTTGTGACCAGTAGACTGGAAAAGGTTGGCATGGACGGTGTGCCAAATTAGATCAAGGCAGGAGGCGCAGAGACAAACCAAAGGCCACGGCAGGAATTGAGATGAAAAATTGTGAGGAGACGCATTAAGGCCACAGCAGAAGAGGCGGGTGAGGAGGCACAGATTTGTGAGATAAATATCTCAGGGAGAAATAACCAGATTTGATACAGGAAATGAACAAAAGGGCAGCATCCACTGGTGATCCATTCATAATGACTTTGTAGAGGTGATAATGGGAGGGGCTTGCTTTGGGGGGCTGTGTACACCCCTCTTTGCCCCAGTTAGTCCAGTTCTCACTAAGGATGAGGAACTTGAATTCCATTGGCTCAAGACAAATGTCTATAAAAATGTTAGTGACATGAGCATTAACTTTCTATGGCACGGCCAGTATATTATTACTTGTTCAAATTTTCCAGCTCCATAATAGGATTTGATCATAATGATGTGAAAACAAGCTTCCCAGTTTATTGCTTTTTATTTGTAGAAAACAATTTAATTTTGAACTATATCAATGTTCCTTAATAGAAAAAAAACCCATAGCCTTTATTCTCAAGTTAGGTTCCCAAAAGAGGAAAATATGTAACTATTATGTGGGATGAAAAGTTTAGGGAAAAGCTCAGTCTTTCTGGCCCCTCCTTCCAATTTGAAAGATAATTTTTAAATAGCTTATTTTATTTAAAGAGTAAGGCTTCTAATATAAAAAATATGTGGATCTTCTCATATAATAGCTCAGTATTTCTAGTCAACAAGAATTACTATTTTTAGAAAAAGGACCTTTCAAGAGGTCACAGATTTCTTCTTTATTTTCTCAGAAAATTGAGAAAATTCATAAATCATGTTTGTTCTTTATAAATATTTAAGCCAAACCTGTCTGTTGGGTCCTTCAGCATCCTACCCAGGTCGAGAGTGGCGCCAGGTCGTGGGGTCCATGTTAACACGTCAGAGTTTTTCTTGATAAGATTGTTGAGTTCAATAGGATCATTTTTGATGTTTGTTTTCTTAATATACCTGAGAAACAGGAACATTCCCATGTAAGAACATTTGTTCTCAAATACACACTTTGACTAATGGGACAGATTATTTTGTCCCCTACATTTGCAATTCCCTCCACTTACCCACACAAAATAATATATTTAGGATAATAACTCTTAGGGAAGAGCTATCAAAGAAGGTTGTATTTATACTTTATTCTTAAGTATAATCACATAGTTGTTACATTTCATGCCTCTTATCATTCTGTATTATATTTTTTTCTCCTCCAAAAGACCATAAATCCCAAAGCAATCATTTCATCTCTTGTTCTCTAGTACCCAGCACAGTACTGTTTATTAATTGATAAATGGACAAATAATGAACAGCATTAATCAAAAGAAATTTGATTTGTTAATCTTAGGCCAATCTTTCTGGAAAAATTAGGAGATAGGAGATAGCTAAATAATGTCAGCATGAAGGTTAGAAAGAACACATAGCAAAAGGACATATGTGATTAGACACATGTAGATATGTCACCAGAGAACATGGAAGAACTCAAAGTGAAAAGACAGGTTTTAACCTCACACCAGTAAGAATGGCACATATTGAAAAAACTAGCAACTACAAGTACTGGTGAGGATGTGGTGAAAAAGGACCCCTCCTACACTGCTGGTGGGAATGCAAATGGTCCAACTTCTGTGGAAAGCTGTATGGAGGTTCCTCAGTCTACTAAAAATGGAGCTACCATAAGACCTAGCAGTCCTGCGCCTAGAAATTTACCCAAAAGACACAAAAACATTAATTCAAAATAATACATGCACCCTATGTTTTTTTTTAAATTTTTTTATTATTATTAAAATATTTTAAAATTTACATATACTTGCCATTAATTGTAATCCCCATGTATTCCCCATCACCATCTCACCAGTGCACCATCACCTCAGTCCCTCGATGCACCCTATGTTTATCGCAGCACTATTTATAATAGGTAAGACTTGGAAATCAACTTAAATGCCTAACAATAAATGACTAGATCAAGAAAATGTGGTATATATACACAATGGAAAATTATTCAGCAATCAAAAAAGATAAACTAGAGACATTCATAGAAACATGGATGTGATTATGCTCAGTGAAATAAGTTAGAAGGAAAAAGAAAAATACTGGATGGTCTCACAGGAGGACTATAGGGGAACAAGGGAAAAAATAATAATTACATTAACAACAACAACAAAACCAAACCAAAATAAATAGACAAATACAAATCAGAGACATTCTGCAGGGAAGAGGGAGGGGTTGGGGTCAAGGCAGGGACGGGAAGAGCACAAGGGACTATGGTGACGGTGCACGGGTGAACTGGTGATGGAAATTCTATGGGAACTACACCCAGAAAAGAAAGCAGACATTTTAAGAAAAATAAATAAAAATTTTTAAAAAGAAAGAAAAGTCAGGTTTTAATGATGAGACAAACAAGGCCCAGAGAAGTCAAATAATCGGTCCTCAAAAGTGGTGGTAGGAGAACCTAAATTTCCTGTACACTCTCCTGCTGCACTGTGTTGACTTCAGTCAGTGGGAAATCATGGCTGATCTTTATAGAATTATTGTCATGAAAACTTATCTTACTGACTGATCTCTTTATTATCCAATAAATTCCAGCTAAGTGTACTATCACAGCATATGCATTCCCTGTCGGCAGAGAGGCAGTCCCTTCCCTTTGCTAACAATATTCTCCCAATACCGATCATAATGTGTCTCTCCACCAAGCAGATGGTACTTGCTCATAAAACACTGTTACAGTTAGGGGTTGCCACACCACAGGCACTAAGGATCAAACATATTTTATATCTACAACCAACAGCATCTTATAAAAGTAAAATTAAAACATCTATAAGGAGCCTCCCTGGTGGCACAGGGGTTAATAGCTATCAAGCTATTGCGAGTCATTGCAGCATGTGGCAAGGGTTTGACCCCTGGCCAGGGAACACATATGGTGCAGCAGATCATATGTGCACCTCCTCTCCCATCTTGCCTGCTGCTCCCCTCATCTACTCAGCAGTGAATATTCCAGTAGATCTGCCTATTCTCCCTAATCTGTCTCTGGCGAATCCTCTCACCCTCCCACACCTCTGGTCTATACCCCAGCTCTTGTATGCATAAAAAAAAAAAACCCAAACATCTATAAGGTCTTAACATTTACAATAACACCATGCCTCAAATACTAAAACTGGATAAATTATATCTTTTTCTCCAAGGTTTATGAGTTCTATAAAATATGTATGAATAATGGTGATACAACTTAACGGCATCGCAATTGTGATTTAAACATGTAAGTTTTAACTACCATGACTAAAAGTGTTAAGAATAACTGCTTTTTAACTTTTCATATTTACTTAGATACAATTTTTGAAGTGTTTCTGGGAACAGCTCTATGAAATTTAACACATGGATAGATTGGTACAAGCGCTACAGGATACATGCAGCTCCATCACTCCCCCAAACACCCTCAGTTGCCCAAAGTTGGTCAAACCCTCCCCTCAGTTCAACCCCTGGCAGCCACTGATACATTTTCAGACTTGCAGCATTGCCTTTTCCAGAATGTCATGTAAATGAAATCATACATTATCTAACTTTTGGACATCGCTCTCTTAGCCAATGCCTCTGAGCTTCATCTACATCGCTGGGTATTTCAGTATTTACTATATTCCATGGTGTGGATGGAGCATGGTTTATCCATTCACCTGTTGGACATCTGAGTTGATTGGGTAGTTCCGAATAGAACTTCTGTAAATATTTATGTGTAGTGTTTTGTGTGTGAAGTACAGTTTAGTTCTCTAGGAGAATTACCTAGAAATAGGATATTTCATATAATAAATACATATTTGAAGAAATAGCCAGACTTTTCCAAATGACCATACATTTTGAATTCTCAGCAGAAACGTGAGCAGTCCTATTGCTCTCTATCCTTCTCATAATAGGAGACTGTTAATTTTTCAAAATGTTCATCTTAATTGCTATTTCATTGTGGTTTTAATCTGCATTTCCCTAGTGGCTGATGAGACAGGCGCATCTTATATTATTTTTATTTGCTTCTGTATATCTTCTTGAGTGAAGAACAAATGTTTTGCCCATTTGTTACTGAGTTTTTGTTTTGTTTTGATTACAAAATCATGATGTTTGTGAATGATTTCCATTACTTGCTTCCAGCTTGTATCCACTTATTTTCCGTTTCCTGGCTTGAATGCCGTGCCTAGAACTTTCAGCATATGATTGTGATCTTCCTACCAAATTATGATTTCTATCTTCCTACCAAAATTACAGGAAAAGTATTCTTTGTTTATTAAGTATTGTGTTCCCTGTGGGTATTATAAAATGTCCTTTATTAAATTAGGAATGTTCTTTTCTATTTTTGGTTTGCTAAGAATGCTCGTGTTGTTTTGATTTTTACAATGAGCATTTTATTCCCCCCCCCCAACCCCAACCACCTATGTCTATACGGATCTGCCTCCCTTCCCCAATCCTTCCACTCTTCCCCCTATTCCCTCTGGTAACCATACCATGAAATGCTGAATTTTGCCAAGTGCTTTTCTGCATCTGTTGATATGATCATATGAATTTTTTTAATATGATGGACTACATTTTTTATTTAAACCAGCCTTGCATTCGGTTGTATTATTCTTTTTATATATGACTTGATGGGATCTGCTAATATTTCAGTGGGGACTTTTGCTGTGATGTTTATGAAAAGCACCAAACAGCAGTTTTTCTTTGAATGTTTAGTAGAATTTGCCAGTGAAGTAATCTGGGCCTGGATTTTTTCTTTTTGGAAGATTTTAACTTATGGATTAAATTTCTAAATAGACATGACAATATCTACATCTTCTTGGAGACTTGAACATTTATGACTTTCAAGGAATTTTTAACATTTCAGCTAAGTCACTGAATTTACATCCACAGAATTGCTTGTAATATTCGTCATTTTTTTTTTAATGTCTATGAGATCTGTAGAGAGGTGAGTTCTCTCCTGATAATAATTATCTCTTTTCTTCTGGATCATTCCAACTAGAGGTCTATTGATATTATTACTTTTTTTCTAAGGGCCAGTATTTTCATTGTTTTCCTGCTTTTTAACTGTCAGTTTCTGCTATTATCTTCACTGTTTCCTTCCCTGTACTTATTTTGGATATATTTTGCTCATTTTTTCTAGTTTTTTGAAATAAGACCTTTCTTCATTTTAAAATATGCATATTTAATACTATAAAATTTCCTCTAAGCACTTATTTAGTAGTATCCCACAAATTTTGCTATTTTTTATAGTTCAAAATATTTTCTAATTTCTCATGAGACTTCCTCATTGTCTGATGGACTACTCAGAAATATGTTGTTCAATACATAAGGGGATTTTTCAACTATCTTGACTTCAAGCCTAACTCCAGAATGATCAGAGAACATAATTTCTATTCAAAATGTGGTAAGGTTTGTTTTATGACCTCTGGAATATAGTCTCCTCATCAGTGTTTGTTCTTGATTAGAATTGCAGGTTCTGATATTTTCAGGTGGAATTTTCTATAAATGTCATCAAATCCAGTTCATTTATGATGTGCAGTTTTTCTTTTGCCTTGAGAATTTTGTGTTATTCTTTTATCAGTTACTGAGACAGGAGTGTTAAAGATTCCAATTATAATTTGAGTTTCCATCTCCTTTCAGTTTTATATATATATATATTTTTTTTCCTGTACTTGAGGAATCTGATGTTCTGAGTAAACATATTTAGCCTTGTATCTTTTAGGTAAACTGACATCAATATGTCCCTCTTGTTCCCTTTTAGTACTTTCTGCCCTGAAGTCTATTTTGTATTATAATATCGCACTCCACCTTTCTTGCATGGTACAGTCTCTCCACTCTTTTACTTTCAGCTTACCAGCATCATCATCATTTAAGTGGATTTCTTACAGACAACATTTCTTTCAGATAACAGGGTCTTGTTCTTTTATCCACTCTCACAACCTATCTTTCAATTGGTATATTTAGACCATGTGATGGGGGCCACCTAACTATGACGTGAGGCAAAGGCCCATCATAGGGGAACTGCTCTGAAAAGTCAGAGGTTCCACAGTTGGCCCCCCTTGGACTCCCTTTTGTTTTGGCTGATTTAATAATTAAAATTTTAAAAGTTACAAAAAATGTGTTTG
>JAGFMF010011570.1:3714707-3724841 GCA_019455555.1 Galemys pyrenaicus
CCCCTCCCTGGCCGGCAGCAGGGATCGAACTCGTGCTGCGGTGGCTGCGGTTTGCCTCATAGTGTGTTGCTTAACCCACTGCGCCACCGGGGAGGCCCCCGATGGATGCTTAAGTCACAACAGTACTGAACCATACACACACACATTCTCTCTCTCCCACCTCTGATTAAGTTTAACTATAAATTAATCAAAGTAGGAAGTCAACAATAACTAATAGAATATACTATAATAAAAGCTTTGTGAATTTGGTCTCTCTTTCTCAAGGTATCTTATTGTAATTAAAATCATATTGTGGAGTTGTATTAGGAAAAGATATGATTTAACATGCAAGACTCAATTTCAATATAATATTCACAAATAAGCATTTCCTTTCCTTGGAGCTACAAATGTTTGTTCAGCTTCAATAAAATATGACAGAAAATGGTCATCACTGTGCCAAATTTTTGTCTTTGGTTAATTAATATTAGGCAACTATTTTTTTTCCAGAAAGCATTCAGTTGGAAGTTGACAGAACAAATCTTCCATGGCTTTATAATAAATATTGGCAAAGAGTACAAGACCATCAAGTGGATTGTCTTCTTTTAGCAACTTCATGCTAGTGTGATTCCTAGCATTTACACATTGAACAATTTCAACACCTCTATTTGGGACACTTTTCTTTCTGGCCATTTCAGAAAACCTAGTACAAACGTTTTCAAAAATGTATCATGCAATGTAAGAGGATGGAAAACAGAGCTTGTTCTAAAATTCCCATAGATCTGAATTTTAAGCTAACACAGCCGAAGTGTTATGTATCATGACAAAAACTACATTTTCACAGCTGAAATGTAGATGATTCAAAAATACTTATGATAAGAGTTCTATTTTTTTAGGCAGCAAAGTTATCATTCTTCATAAATTCAGAAACATTTTGAATATCTTTGCCCAATACAATTTACTGAATAGTCCATCTTTACCACCACAGCTTAGAAATGCCTCCAAGGCATTTCCACACACTAAATGCCTAGGAGGATATAAATTTGTTTTTGTACTTTTTATTCTGTACCATGGGTTATTTATACAATAGCCCCATTGAGTTTTAATTCAGAGATTTATAGTATGTTTTATTGCCTGGTGGTGTACTCACCCTCTGGTGGTCCTCTTAATCAAAGGTTCATTGCATGTTCTCATTTCTTTTCTCCCAAATAAATTTCAGAATCAATGTTTTTACTTCCCAAAACACTTATTATTTACATGGGCATCACAAAAAATTTTTGAAGTAATTTAGTATAAATGATAACATTTTTCTACCTAGACCAAAAATACAACATGTCTTTCCATTTGTATAGGTTTTCTTCTGTGTCTTTCAGTAGCAAGTTAAGTTTTCTTTATAAAGACTTGTCCACCTTTGGTTGTACTTATTCTTCGACACATTCTCAGTAAGTCTTTTCTGTAATTACATCTAGTGGTTTATTTTTAGATGTTTAATTGCTTGGACTAGTTTTTCAGTTGATTTTCCTTTGCTTTCTAGACAGACATCTGCAAAATAGCAATAGCTTCACTTCCTAAATTATTTTATGTTTCTTTCATTGATATGGTCTTATTGGATTATTTTAAGATAGCATGCCTGATTTAGAATGCTTTTAAGGCTTCTCCCTGAGTGACTCTCTCTCACTCCTATCAAATACACATAGATACATATATAATCATATTAAGGAAATTGTCTTCTAATGTATCACTTTAGAGTATTTTTGTCAAAATAGGGTTAACATTCTCAGCATCTGCATTTACCATATGATATTTCTTCTTAGATCAAATAACACACTCAATTATACTGATCATGTCTCATACTGGAAAAAAAACCTTGCATCCATATAACAAATATCACTTGTTCTTGATGTTGTTATTTGTTCAATATATTACTGCTATATATAGCTGGATCACATGTAGCTATTTATCAATTCATATTACTGATTCTTTGTGACATTTTAATCAGATTTCCTTTTCAGTACAATTCTCTAAGCCCTTATATCACAAGTCAGTCACAATCATTAAAAAATGGCTTTAGATATTTATTGTTTCTTTTTTAATTTCACCATTTCTTTGGTGGTTATTGAAACATCTCATCAGATTCCTTATGTATTTGCTGAAAATGTCTCAATATAAATCACATTATTTTAAAACTCTTTTATACAGTTTTTTTCCTCTACTGATGCAAACTGCAATTGCCATTCATAATGAATCTGTAATATATCTTTTCCAGTGTCTTTTTCTCTTTACTGTTCTCCAACATATAATAGTTTTCTATTTTCACTGAATTCCACATCAATATATGCCTCCATTTGAATATAAACACTTGATCACATTTTTCTTAGGCTTGAACAATAATTTAACTATATTACAGCATAGCATTCCAGTGACAATTTATAGTTATCACTGTAACACAGGCTGTCTACACAGAACATTTAGTTCGTTTTAACTAAACACATCATAATATTTTATAAGTATGTATAAAAATAATTCAAAATGAGTCAAACCATTGATACCAACTAAATCAGAGCATGTTGGTGTGTAATCTAGACATGATACATATACACGCAATATGCACGCAAGAACAGTACTTTCTTACAAAATGCATTGGTTAAAGTGAAATGCAATGCAATCAAAACACTGAAGTGTACTTAACAATGTTTTATATTGGGTCAATCTGAAAATATGAGTTAGCTAAAATTAAAAATTCAGATTCCCATTGCACTGGCCACATTTCAGTTATTCAGTAGTCACACGAAGTTTGTGGCTACCATACTGGACAAGTTGATCTTAGCAGGTCTAGTCACAATTACAAAGGAAACTAATAACCTTGCAAATTTTTAGTTCAGCTTCAGTAATTCATAGGGAATTTTGGATGTTTACCACTATATCACAGGGTGTATATTTTAAGAAAAAGGGGAAAAAAAAGCACTTTCCCAGCTTACATACTTTGCAGTGGTAAAGGCCCCCAAAAGGACCATTCAACCTAAAATGTTTCTTAAATTTGATGTCACACACTTGTTTGAGAAACATACATCTTATTGAAAATTAACTGCTGATTCTTTAAATGATTACTTGGTGTCAAAGTGAGCACAAAAATAACTACAAACGTGAATGGTCAGACTGATAAAATGTTACCCTGTGTTATGGTCATCATTCATGTGATCATTAAAATGAAAAGTCAGTATTTCAATGACATTTTCAAAGAAAACTCCAAAAATATGCTTGAGAAAGATCTAAAAATTATATAGTTGTAAAAAATGCTTATCAGATATCCCAACATGAGAAAATAGTTTCAATTTGATATTGATGTCTCAACTTGGGCAAGACCCTTAGCGTCCCTGAATTTCAGAATCCTTACCTGCGACAAAGGCATACTAATACCTAGCCTCCCTTAGTTAAAAACTTTGTTTCGTGTCTAGCATAGACTCAACACAGGTCAGTTGCCTTAAAGGATCCTTACAAGGGAAAACTATCTGAATTAATTGTAGCTGCCGAACATGGCTTTTATTTCTGCTACTTCTCAGGTTGCTGTTAAATATACTCTACGCTCTTACTAATCATCTCTTTTTCAGTTCACATTGTAGTCACAGCAAAATAACTCATCCCAGCACACACTGACTTATATGTAAAAAATGTTGTACAAATGTCCGTTCATACTTGTCTGATGGGTGGGATTCCACGAAATACCCAGCAAACGGGCAATAAATTCGGGGTTGTAGGTCCTTCACCTGCCGAGCCTTGTAGTTCAGGAGCTTCTTCCTTTCTGTTTTAATGAATTGGGCTTTCCAGTCCTCTGGAATGACAGGGTTTGGATTAGAGTTCAGAAGTCAGAGAAAACAAATGTTCTAGTAGGTTAGAACTCTATTAGGAGACAAATTTGACAAACTAGGAAGCAGAGCTACGTGTCTAGTAGATGGTTTACCCCCCCCCACCCGCCCCGACTTTATTTTGCATATTCCAATTGGTTATTAGGAAAATGCAGCCAAACTAGTCAAAGACTCTAAGCCCTGACCTTGCTTATGGCAATTCATTCAGACCCTAGTTGAACACACAGGGGAGCAAGCACAGATGTTCCTGCAGGCGGCACATTAGAAGAGCACCGTAGTTCTTATGATTATTAACCATTCACTAACAAGGCCAAGGCTTTCTTATTTTGGTGGGTTATAAGAGTAGAGCCTGGGCCTGCCCTGGTGGCACAGTGGGTTAAGCAACGCACTATGAAGCAAGCCGCAGCCAGTGCAGCACGAGTTCGATCCCTGCCGCCGGCCAGGGAGAGGACCCACATGGCGCAGCAGACCTCTCCTGCCTCACCTGCTGCTCCCTTCAGCAGTGTGTTTCTGTCAATCTGCCTGTTCTGCATCCTGCTCTGTCTGGTGGATTCTCTCACCACCCCCACACCTCTGGCCTGTACCCCAGTGCTTGTATGCATAAATAAATAAATCATTAAAAAAAAAAAAAGAGTAGAGCCTACCCATCACATCCCAACAATACACTGCTTGAGAGCACAGGCAGTGAAGCAAGTTAAGACTTAGGGTCAAAATAGACCACTTAATTTCTGTAAGTCTCTTTTAAAGTCGAATCCTGATGCTTATGTCAGAGGCTGTTCCTTTTTCCATTTGCTCATTCATTCAATCGATATTGATTGATGACTTAATCTGTCCCAGACATAGTTCCAAGCACTGAGAATACAGGGGTGAACAAGGTAAAGCAGGTCCCTGCTCTCATTGTACTAAGAGAAGCAAATAATGAACAAATAAATAAATGAGGTACTTCAAAGAGTGAGGAGCTAGGAAGAAAGTAAAACAGGGAAGTGGAGTGGAGTGGAGGGGAGGGGTGGTTTGTGAAGATGATATTGAACCACAGAACACAGAGAAGAGGAGAAGTTGCTGGCAGCATGGGTATCAGCACACTCCAGACAGTGGAGAGAGAAAATACAAAGCCCTGGGGCTGGGATGCACTTCGTGTCTTGGGCCTGAGGAACAAAATGCAGACTGATGTGGGCTGATACATCGCAAGCAACAGGGAGACAGGCAGTAAAGGAAGTTGAAGAATTAGGTGGGGTCCAGAGCATGTGGGGTACCATGTCAAGGAACTATTTCTACTGTATTCACTATGAAAATTTGATTAATATGGGCAAGGATACAGAAAAAACAAAAGTTACTCATAACCTAGACAGAACCACTGTGAACATTTTGGTATATTCCAGACCTTTCAAAATGTACGTGCATGCACATATACACACACTCACTCATACAAGAATGGGAATATTCTAGCTAACCTTTAATTGGTATAGTTTGTCTCTCCATCACAGCAATACTCTCTATGTCTCGTGGTCATACACTCTAGGAAGCAATGAGCATAGACTGGTAGAACAGGGAAGGAAATAGAAACTTTCTTCATCCTGCACATACTCCATTTTCTTCCACACCTTGTTAGGCAGAGGTTACTTACCAAACGCATTAATTTATTAAGTGGACATATAGTGGACACTTACAATGCTAGTAGTGAGGGTAACAAGATAAAAAAATATATACACCCCCATCCAACCACATCATTCTTCGACCCAGAAGTACCTTGGAGCACACTTATTTTTTTCCAGGTTTAAAATATAATTGATTTATTGCATTGCATTGAGTTTAAGGTATGCAATGTGATTGTTTTCCAAAGCCCAGACCCTAGTAACCCCAAACACTTTGGAGGGGCTTCCTTTGACTGTACCCTTCCCCTGTGAGTTTTCCAGAAGGTCCAGTGGATATGCCCATCTTGAACTGCACAACCCCTATTCTGAATACATTTAAAGAACATTTCTGCCTCAGTGATCGATGTCAGACCTTTCCACCAGTTCTGCTCTACGATCCACACCAGGAATCCAAATGATCAAACCATCTTCTTCTTGGCTATTCCTGAGAAGCTCCTTAATAACCCTAGTGCTTCTTTCATTCTCCATCAGCACATGTTGTGCTGGAAACTCCGATTTATGTATGATCTGCAATGTCTGCTTTCCCAATGAGATTGTAAGGTTCTTTTGGAGAGGGGCCATCTCTTAAATATCATTGTATTTATTCTCACAGCATTTAGCAAAGTGCCATGCCCAGTCCTTAGCATAATCAGATACAAAATATTACCAGTAAATTTTCCACCACTGAAAGTCATCGGAAAACCTGATGCTCCTCCAGCAAAATCACTCATCATTAAAGCAACTTTCTCAGGCAGCCTTCCCCCATTGGGTCTGGTGCAGTCCACCGTATTGAGTATTTTATGACCTGTGGAAAAATAAAGTGGCATGATATTCATAGAGAGGTCTCAAAAACCTTAGTTTGAATTCCCAAGCCAACAGTATATTCGATGAACAGTCTGTAATCTGACTCATTTTATTCGAAAATAATTGCTTTTGTTCAAGGAACAGGAGAGAGTAAGATTTCAAAACCTAGAGTCCTTAATCACTTGTTATGAATTTTAAGTGAATAAATTATCCTGATCAGTTCAGTGGGTTCCCGATAGCCCATGAGGCCAATTCAGCGTCACTCCACCCCAGGATCACAGCAACTGGCTTAGTCAACTAATCACAACTAATCACAGTTGGCTTAGTCAACTCTTTGCAGATGCTGAGCCCAAAGATGCAAGAGGAAGGGTGACAGGATCGATACAAATCTCTCAGTTTCTTGTAATTTCATTCAAAGTCCAATCAGATGATTGTTGGGGCTGGAAGCCCCAACATATAGGTGGAAGTGCATGATTATATTATATGGTAATATATCAAGATGAAAGTAAGGTATTTATTGAAAAAGGCACTTTTGAAGAAATTACTATAGGTGAAATATAGAATGCCCACTGCTTTATATATATATTATTGATATTTTCTTTTCTATAAATATTATTGGCATTATAGCCCATTTTTCTAAGACAAGGACAGACTGTATTAGAGTCTATAGAAAATGAAGAGGGAAGGTGAGCATGGGATGAAATTTAGGTTGGTTATTATTATCCTTCCTATCAGTAATATTTTTCATTGTTGATGAGGCTAAGAAAGTACCTTTGTATTCCACAATAATGCAAGTGTCCATCTCAGGATGAACGCCATCCATCAAGATCATGAATCGGAGATTTTTGTCTACCTGGAATTTAATGATAAAACCAACAATTGTGTATGTTCACTCAGTTTTTGAGTCAATATTTGATAAAACTGCAGGTTCCCCTTTACTCAGTACTGGATTTATTATCCTCTGCTTCTCTGCTATAATCCCTACCATTGGTAAAGGGAAAGAAATTTTTTATTTTAGCTCAAATAAAAGTTGTTTTTATACAGTCCTATATACAGACAGAGGAAGACAATGTTTTCTTAGTCTTCTTTGTTGTTGTTGCAAAAGGCAAGAGCTGATTAAAAAAAAAAAAGGCTTAGTGCTATTCCACTGAGCAGGTATACAATAATTTCAGTATCCCATTATCCATTGATTGATTGCATGTCTTGGCTAGTGTAAATACTGCTGCTATGAAGACAGGAGCACATATATCTTTTCATATTGCTGTTTTCATATTCTTCGATAATGCTTAGACATATGCTGGATCACATTGTATTTTTATTTTGAATTTTTAAAGGAATCTCTATACCATTTTACGTAGAGATATGTTAGCTTACATTCCCACCAACAGTACATTCCCACCATACTCTCACCATTACTTGTTTCTGGACTTTTTGATATGGGACATTTTTATACTGTGTTTATTTGCATTTCTCTAATAATAAGTCATATTGAGCATTTTTTTCTTGTGCCTGCAGGATATCTGTAGGTCTCCATTGAAAAGTATATTTTGATATTCAGGTCATTTTTTTTTTTTTTTTTTTTTTTAGTTTGGGTCATGCTGTTGTTGAGTTGTATGAGTTCTTTTTTTCTCTTTGATGTTTATTTATATACTTTTTACATCATTGTTCATTTTTGTACAGTGTTTGATTTCTCCTCTCAGGTGTAATTCCCATAAAATTACCACCGCCAAGACATCCGTGAACCATCACCACAGACTCTTGCACTCTTTCCTCTCCTGTTTGATGCCTCTCCCTCCCCTTCCCCTCCTGAATGTCTTTGATTTGTAATTTACCTACAAGTTTTGTCTTTTTTTTTTTCCTGACCCTGTAGGGTTTCCCTATGTTCCTACAGAGCAGGGAGAGGAGCACCCCAGAACTTTTAAACCTGCCCTCTCTGAATGGGCTTTGCCATCCTCTGTATTAATATAATATATAAGGCCTTTAATAGAAAGGAATTTTAATACAATTAGGGTACAATACAGAAAGGATAAAGAACATAGTGATTAAGTTAAGCATTTAAAGTTACTTATTTCCTTGAGGGTAAAAGTTTAGTTAAATAGGATTGGCCTAAAGTAAGGCTCAAAAGCCTGCTACATGTTTAAAGGATTTTTTAGTAGCGACCTATAGAAAAGGGTCAGAAAGAGTTAGATAAATTTGGGAGGAAAAGAGCAAAATTAAAATTAAGATGAAAACTGCTATTGTTAACCTCCCCACGGGTCTTTTACTTACATTTGTGTTTTAACCAGTCCAAGACTAAAAAGCAAGCGCAGCTTTTTTATATGCGGCTTTGCTTTAAGTGCTTTTTTTAAGTTTTTTTTGCTGTTCTCCATCCTGCTTTTTTTTTTTTTTTTTTAAAGATTTATTTATTTATGCGTACAAGCACTGGGGTACAGGCCAGAGGTGTGAGGGGCGGGGGTGAGAGGATTCACCACAGAGAGCTGGGAGCAGAACAGGCAGATCAACGGAAGTACACTGCTGAGGGGAGCAGCGGGCACAGCAGGAGAGGTCTGCCGCACCATGTGGGTGTCCCCCCTGGCTGGCAGCAGGGATCGAACTCGTGCTGCAGTGGCTGCGGTTTGCTTCATAGTGTGTTGCTTAAACCACTGCGCCACCGGGGAGGCCCCATCCTGCTTTTTTTTTCCTCTTCCTTCTCTCTTCTCTTGTTAGAGTCAGACTTTGTCTAACTCACCCCTTCTTCCTCTCAGGGCCGATCGCCTCAGCCAGACCTGCGTGTCACGGTTGAACGGTCGGCCCCAGCATGCTGGCGTAACTAAAGCTCTACATGACCATTGCAGCCCCGTGTCCGCTCTTTGTTCTTTTGGGGTGCCCACGGAAACTTGGTACTTTACACTCTGAAGAATCTTTTTTCTCCTCAGCTCCATCCATTTAGGGCAGAACCAGGATTCTGGAACTTCCCTCTTTCCTGGGATGACCCTGTTACACTTTGGCTGCTAAACCTTTGTTTCTTTAATCTTAAAACATCTATGTCACCTAAAAATCATCCCAGAAAGTATAATTACAAAGATGTCTGACCTGCTGCCATGTTCCAAATGGTACCACATTGATATTAGTCAACTGGACGCCACTCTGATCCAGATTCCAAAACACAGGTCTTTCCGTGTTCCCAACATAAATGGGAATATCTGGTCTTCTCTCAGCAAGCTTCTTCAGTGTGGGATAACTAGAATCAGAAGGATAGAAAGGTGGAAAGGTTAAAAAATAAAGGATCACCTAGTAGAAGAGACAGTTTGTTCCTTACACCAATACATTGGCCAAGAAGCAAGAACTGCAAAAACAGACTCCTTAGAGTCCCCATGAAGAGTTAGCAGGATATAGTAGCTCCCAGTAAGGAAAAGGCCTGGGCCATAGTGATGGGGGTCACCTAACTATGCCGTGAGGCAAAAACCCATCATAGGGGAACTGCCCTGAAAAATCAGAGGTTCCAAAGTTGACCCCCCTCGGACTCCCTTTTGTTTTGGCCGATTTAATAACTAAAGTTTTAAAAGTTACAAAAAAAGTTACGTGCTCACTGGAATATCATCCATGGGGGTGGTTGTATAATTGGCTGTTTTTATTAAACAAAGTAATTGATTGCCATGCATTTTGATACTACTAATTGGCTAATATTATAATACAAATTCTAGAAAATTAATATAGTATAACCAGGTAAATCATAATAACTAACACCAGTAGAAAGATGCTGTCTTGATTTTTTTTTTAATTTTTTAAATTTATTTATGCATACAAGCACTGGGGTATAGGCCAGAGGTGTGGGGGGTGAGAGGATTCACCACAGACAGAGTGGGGAGCAGAACAGGCAG
>JAGFMF010011570.1:3733961-3753917 GCA_019455555.1 Galemys pyrenaicus
TCCCCTCCCTGGCCGGCAGCAGGGATCGAACTCGTGCTGCGGTGGCTGCTGTTTGCTTCATAGTGTGTTGCTTAACCCACTGCGCCACCAGAGAGGCCCTCTTTTCTGCTTTTTATTCTGCTTCCTTATTCCCTTGCTTTGTCCTTAATCTTTTTTCTGGCATTTTTTTTTAATCTCTCCTCAGCAATATTTTACTTAGGGTGGAATTTTATTTGTTTTGGGAACCACCCAGTTATAGAACTTCTTGAGAAACCCCAAAGGCCTGCAAGGGAACACAACTCTGTGGCCTAAAACTGTCTTTTTTTTTTTTTTATTATTAACATAAAATATTTTTTTAAAATTTACATATACTTGCCATCAATTGTAATCCCCATGTATTCCCCATCACCATCTCACCAGTGCACCATCACCTCAGTCCCTCGTGCTCTGGTTTCAAGGGAAGGGCCCTAAGTCTGAATGAGGTTATATTTTTGTAAAATACCACATATATCAGCCCTTCCCTTCTGGGTTTTCTCTCATTGTCCCTGAAAGATTCGCCTCCTATTTCATCAGCATATCTTTATCTAGAAGCCTTCCCACTAACCACCCTACATGACCTTCCTTCTCGCCTCACATGCAAATTCCCTTTCTTAGTTCAACTATTCAGATTCTTAGCTAACTTATTCAAAGTCACATGGATAAGTTACTCTCTGGGTCACTCCTATGAGTACAGGAGGCATATATATTTTTTTTAAAGATTTATTTATTTATGCATACAAGCACTGGGGTACAGGCCAGAGGTGTAGGGGGTGAGAGGATTCACCACAGTGAGTGGGGAGCAGAACAGGCAGGTCAACGGAAGTACACTGCTGAGGGGAGCAGCGGGCACAGCAGGAGAGGTCTGCCACACCACGTGGGTCCCCTCCCTGGCCGCAGCAGGGATTGACCTCATGCTGTAGTGGCTGCAGTTCACTTTATAGTGCGTTGCTTAACCCACTGCGCCACCAGGGAGGCCCATATATTTTTTTTTTTCCATGATAAACAAGATACAAACTTTTTTTTACATGAAATTTACAGATTTTTTTTTTTTTTTTTTTAGTATTTTCTCTATTTTTTTCTTACAATGTTTGCTTTCTTTTCTAGGTGTAGTCCCCATAAAAATGTTTTCTTTATTTTTTATCAAAAAAGAAAAAAAAAAATACAGGCATACCTCCATGCAGGGGAGGTGCCATTTTCCCCACCCCACCTACATGCAGCCACCTTGGATTACATGACCCAGGCTGACTATAAAACCAGAGTTGGGCTCTCTCTTCCTTTGAACGATCTCCCTTGATTCAAAGCCAGCTCTCAACACGCCATTAGGTTCCAACTCAAAAAATCTAGTAAAATATTTACAGATTTGTATCCCTCTCTTCTTCTTGTGTTATTACTACTTTATCCCCCTTCTTTCATAAAATAAAACCTTTTATTAACTTTTATCACATGTGCCTATAGTTGGAACTTATTATAAAAGCTTTTTAAGCATGCAGGTAAAAACCCAGTCAAAAAAACCCATTTTATATTAAAGTTGCCCTATAACACCACTATGCCAAGAGCCAGACTTCTGGGCTGGGGGAGCTACTGGGAATAAGGGTGGAGCTGAGAGAATATAACACAGAAGGCAGGAGGGCTCAGTGCACTTGCTTCTCAGACTTCAGCTTGGAAGGAGACACATTCATCCAAACTCAGAAGAGACACATGGGGAGACTGGCAATGGCAGCTATTACCTTAATGGGGTATCACCTTCTGTCCTAGCTGAAAGCTTCTAATCCTCTTCTTGTTGTTCCCCAGAGGCTACCTCAGACTTGCAGCAAGTTTTGGGGCACAAACGGTACTGCTTTGATCCAATCCCATTTGGCTGAGCATTTGCCAACAAGGGGTGGTCATTTGGGGAGTTTCAGTGGGAAACAATTAGGAATACACTTTCTTCTCTATGCAGCTAATTCTATTAAAGATATTTCACACTAAGAGTATGCTTAGTGTGCACACAGATGGCCAGATCCCTTTCAGAAATAATAGTTTTGATGATGTGAAGAAAAAGGAACCCTCATATACTGTTGGTGGGTACATAAACTAGTGCCATCATTATGGAAAACAATATTCCCCAAAAATTAAGACTAGAAATATATGATCCAGCTTTTCCACTTCTGAGTAGATAAGAAAACACTAATGCAAAGGAGTATATGCATCCCTGTGTTCACTGCGGCAACAGTCACAATAGCCAACATGTAGAAATAACCTAAGCACACGTGAAACATGAATCAAGTCACCCGTGGCACATATGCACAATGGAATACTACTCAGCTATGAAAAATAATGAAACTTTGCCATTTGCAACATAGTGGAGGACCTTAGAGGATATTAAAACAAGGTATGAGGGGCCTCCCTGGTGGCGCAGTGGGTTAAGTGGCGCACTATGAAGCAAACCGCAGCCACTGCAGCACGAGTTCGATCCCTGCTGCCGGCCAGGGAGGGGACCCACATGGCGCGGCAGACCTCTTCTGCTGTGCCCGCTGCTCCCCTCAGCAGTGTACTTCCATTGATCTGCCTGTTCTGCTCCCCGCTCTCTGTGGTGAATCCTCTCACCACCCCCCCATACCTCTGGCCTGTGCCCCAGTGCTTGTATGCATAAATAAATAAATCTTTAAAAAAAAAAAAAAACAAGGTATGAAATAAATCAGTGAAAGACAAATACTGCACATTTTCACTCATGTAGAAGACAAAAAACAAAGCAAAGAGCAAATAAAATAAACTCCTAAATTTTAAGAACAAGATGGTAGTAAACAGGGAAAGAGGAAGGGTGTGTGTGGGTAGACTGGGTAATGGGAATCAACTGTATGATGACGAATGGAAACTAGACTTTTGGTGGTGATCATCATGAGGTGCTGAGACAGAGCAGGAGAGCATAGACAGGAGCTGGTGAGAGAAAGTGGACAAAAATCCACAAACAGTCTTTTTTTTGTTTTGGTTGGAGAGTCTGTGGAAGGCAGTTGGCCCGCCCTCCAGCTGGGCAGCAGACCTTTGCCTCCTCCGCCTACCTCAGCAATTCCAGGAGTCTGTTCCATCCTGCCAGCTCCTAGAGCTGTGACTCTGCCTCACACCATAATGGAGCATTTAATGAAATCTCTGCTGCTCTTTGGGGCCTCCCTGTGGCACAAGGGGTTGAGCACTGCACTGTGAAGCATCCGTAACCACTGTAGCACGAGTTCGATCCCCTGCCAGGGAGCTGACCCACATGGCACAGCAGACCTCATATGCCTCACCCATTGCTCCCCTCAGCAGTGTATTTCAGTAGATGGGTCTGTTCTGTTCCCCACTCTGTCTCTGGTGAATCCTCTCTCCGTCCCCCCCCACCACACTTCTGGTCTGTACCCACGTTCTTGTATGCATAAATAAATAAATCTCTTAAAAAAAACTCTGTTGCTATTTGGAAAAACAAAAAAAAAAGTCAGAAAAGGTTCTAAATTCTGCACCTCTCTTAACACAAAAACTGCATATGGAATCATAAGATCCAAAGCAGAGGGGATGATGGACATCTGTGTCTTACCAGGAGGAGGAAGCAGAGGCAGGAAGTCCTTGGGCCACAGACAGAAATATAGTCCTATAAGCAATACCCCAGCTCTCTGTCACATCACTCACTCGTTAGGAGTTAGCAATCCCCAGAAGATACTCCCAAGTGATACAATGGATCACCCACTGGGGAATAGACAGAGACTGCAATGGCCTTCCCATCCTCAACTCAGTCTTCACCTGAAATGTAGGTCTATCACCCGGAAGACTCCAGAGCAACAGGCCTGTCAATAAATGCCACACTCAGACTTTATTGTGACCTTGTACACGGAACCGCAGGCTCATAGGAGATTGTAACTGACCAACATGTGATCCAACAGTTTTATTCTCCCACGCATTCTTGTTCTCATAAAACTTTTATCTTATTCAGAGCAAGTAATTCCCGTCAGTTTTCTAACTGGCCACATTGATTAGATCAAAAGTCACGCCACTGGCACAACCAGCAGCGAAAGCAGAGTAATCATTCTCCAAAATGAACAATTTGTCCCCTGGAGTCAACTCAGGATCCAGGAGTCTGTGCTCTTGTTTACATGTAGACAAGAACAACAAAGAAAGGACAGAAGAGCAAGAGATTAGAGCTGGCAAATGCCCACCTGCACACATGTGTAACTTCCCACTCTCAATTAATCATTAGTTTAAGATATTAAATAAAATGGCACAAATGAGGAAGAAAAGGGCAAGGGAAGACAACAGATATCCAAGATCTCAGTAGATTTAAGCATCTGGCTTTACATGTCCTTTGGAGAAGATGAGAACACCAGTGGACCAGCTTTCTATCAGCTATTGCAGCTGCAAAGTATAAGCTGACTTCAGGAAATGCAAGAGGAAAAAGAAAAGGAAAGAAAAATCCCACTATGGACCAGACACTGCTTTTCCGAGCAGGCACACATCCCCTGCCCAATGCCAGTGGACTCACTTTAGATGCAAATCATAGTAACACAAACCAGGTGTTTAACGACCCACCATACTGGCTAGCCAGACTGTCAAAGTGAAATAAGAAGAAGATCAACAAAGGTCCACAAAAGAGCCTGGTAAGCAACCAACTGCACCCTGCCCACCTCCTTCTAGCATAGTCCCCAGGGAAGGGGTGGCCAAGGGTCTCACTTGTGCAGTCAGCCCCAAAGTGACCTTCCTAGGGTAGTGGCAGTGAACATTCTGCCCTCATGGAGGGAAAATCCACGTGCCACTATGTGCCACCATGTGCCACAGCCCTTGCCGCCCACCCCTCACTGCCCAGGATTGAAGGAGGAGGACCCTTCAAATATGACTACAAGCCACGGTTGGAGAACATCCCCTTTAGAACTCTTTTCTAGCTCTGTTCAGAGAGTAAGTCCAGAAACTTCTTTCTGGGGATGTCTGCCTGAAACACAAGTCTAATAAGATCCTGTCTAGATGCCATTTGTGTTGCCTTCATGTAAAATTCTGTTATAAGAGGTTAGACCCTCTGAAAGAAACACCAGGTCAGTAAGAATATATATAGATGTTGAGTTTTAATGCTGTACTCCTGAAGCCCATATAACATTTTAAACCAAACTTACCCATTTTTTTTTAAAAAAAAAGGAAATTCAAAATTTATAACAGCATCAAATAAAAGGAAATACCTAGGGATAAATCAAGAGATGACAAAAACAAATTTCTGAAAACTACAAAATCTTGTTGAGAGAAATTAAAGGCATCTTAATAAGCAGAAAGGCATCTCATACTCATGGACTGAAAGCCAAATTGTTAAGATGGCAGTGAGTTCAACTTCATCACAGATTCAATGCAATCCCCGTCTAAATTCCAGCTGTTTTTTTTTTTAACCTCAAAAACTAACAAACTAAATCCTAAAATTCATGTGGCAATACAAGGGACCCAGGAGAGTTTAAAAAAAATCTTGGAAAATAAAACTAAATTGGAAGACTCAGACCTCTTGACTTGAAAACTTACTATGAGGCTAATCCAAACAATCCAGATATGGCATCTAGATAGACATAAAGATGAATGGGAGAGTCCAGAAATAAACCCTTACAAATGTAAATTAATTTGATTTTCAACGAGGATGCCAAAACCATTCAACTGAAAAAGGGAGTGCTTCAGCAAATGGTGCTCCACCAAAGAGATATCCACCTGCAGAAGGAAGAAGTTCAACCCCCCATCTCACATAATATGTAAGAATTAAGTCAAAGTGGGTCAAAAAGCTAAAACTATAAAACTCTTAAAATAAAACAGGAGGAAATATTCACGATCTTGTATTAGACAATAGTTTCTTTGATTTTTAAATCTGTTAGTGTAAATGTATTTGTAGGTCAATCTAATAGATTTATTAAATACTAAACTAAGGTATTATACACCATATACTTTCTTAGACATGAACTACACAAGTTACCAAAAAAATGAATTGAACTTTATCAATATTAAAAATTTTGTTGTTTCAAAGGATACCAGCAAGAAAGTGAAAAGACACGAATGTTTGTAATCAAAGAGTGGAAACAATCCAACTACCCGCCAACTGATGAATGGATGAGTAAAATGTGATCTAGCCATACCTGGACTATTACTCAGTCATAAAAAAAGAAAGAACTAAATAAAGTGCTATAATTATATATATATGTATACATGCATGTATGCATACACACATAGATAATACATTATGTTCTATGAACTAAATACCAAGAATTTAACAGGTATTTGATTTGAACACGCTTACAGCCACCCAACAAAGAGAACTGCTAACACTACCATTATTATTTCCATTTGTGGAAACAAAAGCTCAAAATGATTGCAGTACTCACACACAGTCATGTAATCATGTGTTTGAACAACAGGATTGAACCCAGGCTTCAAGGTCCCATTATTATTTTCACTCTTAGTCATCTTGCTCTAATGTCTTTATACAGGTTCTGTCTACCCAGGCTTCAAGGTCCCATTATTATTTTCACTCTTAATCATTTTGCTCTAATGTCTTTATACAGGTTTTGTCTACAGGACTAAGAGGTTTTATAAAAGCCCAAGCAGCTACAGATTTCTGAGTTACATAGTGAAAAATTTATAATCTATTGTTCTCTCATTTAACTACGAATTTACAGTTTATGGTGTACAAACCCTTGTTCTTCTCAGATTTATGCCAAATATATGGGATAGTATTTTAACAGGCATATAGACAGTTCTAGCAACAAGGGAATGTGCAGATTTCCTAGGCTAAGCCTATAGAAACGGGGGTTTATTGGTGTAAGAAGCCCAGGTATGGCTTGAGGGACAAAGCAACTGGCATTCTCTCTCCTTGGGAGTGAAGGGAAAAGGACAGAGACCTCAGTACGTGACACCTCTGCTCATAGGGCAGACAGGTGGATGCCTGAGCAGGGCAGACTTTTCTTTAAAAGTGACTTGGAGTTGGTTCCACCAAGAACATGAGCAAGAGTGGCCCTGAGGTTCTATATAGATATCATGCCATGATCATTTGAGCCTAAAAAAAAGGTGGCGGGCCTCCCTGGTGGTGCAGTGGCTTAAGCAATGCACTACGAAGCAAACTGCAGCCACTGCAGCACGAGTTCGATCCCTGCTGCCAGCCAGGGAGGGGACCCACATGGCGCGGCAGACCTCTTCTGCTGTGCCTGCTACTCCCCTCAGCAGTGTACTTCCGTTGATCTGCCTGTCCTGCTCCCCGCACTCTGTGGTGAATCCTCTCACCCCCCACACCTCTGGTCTGTACCCCAGTGCTTGTATGCATAAATAAAAATAAATCTTTAAAAAAAAAAGTTTTTTAAAAAAGGTGGCATAATCAAAGCCCCTAGTCTGGAGGAACAGCTCAGAGAGTCCCCTCTCTTCACAGATAGCCAGTGATAAGGCTGTCCCTCTACTGCACAGACGCTTATGAAGATGAACCTTTTATAAATGAGTCATACTACAGGTAATGCTTAGAACACGAATCTTTTGGCTACAAGTACTAGAAATGACCTCTCACTGAGTTTCTTCAGTAGTCTCACTTTTAAGATATACTAGAATTATTTCTAATATTTAAATTATTTCCATTTTTTTCTCTAAGTAAATAATATCCTATGTCTCTATCTTTTGACACTCAGTGACTATGTCTTGGACATGGAATTGCCAGTGAGATGTATAGATGCACATTCTTAATTGTGATAGGAGGCTTGCATAAGAGTTTTAAGCAGGGGAGTGATGGTTATTGATTTGGAATTTTTAAAGGTCAGACTGTAAATGCTGTAGGCAGAAAGGACGTTAGAAGGCAAGCATGGAGGGGGCCACTTGACAGAACTGTGACTTGCACTCAGCTGGAGGTGGTGCAGATGGAGGGCTGGATGGATGCTGAGGGTGTCCGGGCATAGAGGCAACATGATTCATTAATGGTTTGAAAGTGGGGGTTTAGGAAAGAGGTGATTCAAGAGTGACTCTTGGGTTTTGCTCAGGAGTGTGGGTGTGGTTTATGGAAAAGAGGGAGGCTGATGGAGGAAAAGTCTGGGTAAGTGGGGGTTAGCCATAAAGAGTCCATTTTGCCTGCATGTTTGTAGGTCTACTAGAAATCTATTATAAAATACTGAGTAGGCATTTGGGTGTTGAGAGTGACAGCCAGAGTCTCCAGCTCAAAGCTGGAGGTTATTTTTTTGGCATCTGAGTTAAGATGGCATGCAGAGATGCTGGATTAGGGTGTATAGATAGAGAGTTTTAAGGTTGATTCCCTAGTCATTCCAACATTCAGAAGTCTAGCATGCGATGAGTCAGTAGAGGAGTTAGCATGCTTAGAAGAAAAATCAGAAGAGTGTGGTAGGTAGAAAAATGCCCCGTCACCAACTCCCACCACTGAAAAAAAAAATCCACATTTGAATGCCTAAGACCTATGCATAAGTTAAATTACATGGCAAAGGAAAAGTAAAGTTCCAGATGAAATTAAGTTTGCATATCAGGTGACCTGCAAATAGGCAGCATGTCCCAGATCTTCTGGGCCAGGCCAATGTGCCCCAGGTCCCTGACAATAGAAGAGGGAGGCAGGAGGCTGTCAGCGGGAGATGTGACTATAGAAAAAAAAAAAACAGCCAGAGTTTCAAGGCTTTGAAACTGGACAAAGCGGATGCCCGGGAGCTTGAAAAACTAAGGAAATGGATTTTCCTCTAGAGTTTCTGTTGAGGAACTCAGACCTGCTGACACTGTAGGTTTGGCCAGTGAGATGTGTTGACCTTCTGACCTGCAAGATTGCAAGAATAATAGCTCTATAGGCTTTTAAGCCACTTAGTTTGTGGTGATTTGTTATGGCAACAAATAGGACGTTATACAGAGAGTATCGCTTCTCCAGTACGAAGAACATACATCAAGGAGGAGGGACTGAACTGCTGTGCTGTGTGCTACCGAGGGCTTAGTGTCAGTGACAGAGGAAAAGTGACCGCAGAGCCTGGCAACATGGAAGCACTGGTGACTTTGACAGGAGCAGCGTAAGCGGGGTGGTCAGGACAGAGGCTCACCTGAGAGAGAACAGGAGGAAAAGGCATAGCCACGACTATGTAGACACCTTTATCAGGGGGGTTGCCCATTTACTTTTTTTAAGATTTATTTATTTATGCATACAAGAACTGGGGTACAGGCCAGAGGTGTAGGAGTGAGAGGATTCACCAGAGACAGAATAGGGAGCAGAACAGGCAAATCTACTGAAACACACTGCTGAGGGGAGCAGTGGGTGAGGCAGGAGAGGTCTGCTGTGCCATGTGGGTCAGCTCCCTGGCGGGGGATCAAACTCATTCTACAGAGGTTGCAGATAGCTTCATAGTGCTACAACTTAACCCACTGCATCACCAGGGAGGCCCTGGGGTTACCTATTTAAAGGGCAAAAAAAAAAAAAATGGGAGCGTAGCTTAAAGGGGAATGCTACATGTAGAGTATATGTATGTGCATGGAATATGGAATTATAGGCAAAGTCATAGGAGAAAGACAATTGCCCTTGAGAAGTCCTTGAAGGGGTGAAGGGATGGGAGCCAGTTTACGGGGGTGGGGCCCCCTAAAGACCAGGGTCAGTGCATCCACTGTGACTGTCACAAGAGTGAGCAAAAATGCAAGGACACAGAGTCAGGTGGGTTGATCTGATTGTGACAGGACCATCCCTCACCAGCACTTACACCCCATTACCACAATAAGGTCAGTGTGAGGATATGAACTAATTCACACAAAATGCCTAATACCATACTTGGCACACTCAGTAATGGATGCGGTCTTCATTCTAGCACTCAAGGTCCCGGCAGGTCCTGGCAATGGACCTGCAGCCTTTATGTTCTGCTACTTCAGTACACATCCCTGTGCTCCAGTTAACAAACTAGACAGTTGGACCCAAAAATGCTGCTGGGGCCCCCGAATATCCCTTCTACCAGAAACGCCCTTCTTTCTCTTCTCTGCCTGAAACTCTGCTATCTTTTAAAACCCTACATAAGTGTCATCTCTGACATGAAGTCCGATTAAAACTAACTTTATTCATGCAGCAATAATTCTGAAACAGTGAGAGGTTCTGAGAATCATTGCCAATTAAGTTTTTCCACCATAAGACCCAATTTTAGTCAGTTAAAGCATAATTATTTTTCTTCTTCTTGCTCATATTTCTACAAACTTTCTTGAGGAGAAAGAAGTAAAATGTAGAAGTGGAACTTCAATACTGCGAAGTAGGCATAAACTAGAGACTCTTTTTTTTTAAGATTTTTTTTGTTTATTTATGCATACAAGAGCTGGGGTACAGGCCAGAGGCATGGGGAGTGAGAGGATTCACTAGAAACAGATTGAGGAGCAAAACAGGCAGATCCACTGAAATACACTGCTTAGGGGAGCAGTGGGGCACACTGCAAGGCAGGCGGGTCTGCTGTGCCATGTGGGTCCCTTCCCTGGCAGGGTGTCGAACTGGTGCTGCAGTGGCTGCAGAAGCTCCACAGGGCGGTGCTCAACCCATTGTGCCACCAGGGAGGCCCATAAACTAGACTCTCATCTATACTAGGAGGGACCTTAGAATTTGAAGAAGTTTACTTCTTAGGCAAAACTGGGAAATTTCCCCATAATTCAGAGGCTCACGCCCATGAACATCTGTTTTGTGTTTCTTCACTGACAAAATATTCAGAGCCACTATTTGACCACACAGTGCACCCAAGGGACCTACCAGGGCATTCCAGGTCTCAGTTGGCCTCAGACTTGTCTTAGCCTCCTAAGCCTCATGAAAGAGTCATCTCATTTACACTACCTTATCTCTTTTTCTTTTTATTGAAGAAACATTGGTTTACAACATCAGCTAGGTTTCAGATGTACACTCTTATAGTCCATATCTATATATGCTACGTTATATTCGCCACCAAAAGTCTAGTTTCAATCCATCACCATACAGTTCACCCCCTTTTATTGGATATCAGTATATTGCCTAATATCTGTTACAGGATCCAAACATTTAAAGTCTCAGCAGATATTTGCTGAACAAACAAATTGAGAACATCGTCTGTTTAGACTATTCAGTGTTGTTTTTAAAAGACCTCATGGCTATAGTTGAAATTAGAATGTGCCCCTTCAAGTGAGACTGAGAACAAACTGCAAAGAGGACCTCGGTGACCATCACCCCAGAACATGGTGCTGGTAATTACCTAGTTCATCTTGACAGAAGCTGTCTGGAGGGTTGATGTATTTCATGGTGCTAACATCGAGCTTCCAGTTGTGCTTCGTGCACTTCACAGACCTGGAAGAAAAATTGTACTTAGTTTTACGAAAAGGTGAGAATAAGCACCTTACTAGGCTGTCATGCATTATTTTGCAATGAAATGAAAGCAGGTGGTTGAACACAAAATACATGAAAGGAAAACTATTACTAGTAAATGCTTGAATTTCCAAGGAGATACAGACCGATCATCAGAAGGTGATGTTAAAAATTAACTCCACAGGGAACTCCCTCATGGCTCAAAGGGTTAATTATCGCACTATGGACTATGCTCAGTCACTGCAACTGCGGATCACTGGCCAGGGAGGGGACCCAATGGCGCAGCAGATCTCTCCTGCCTCGCCTGCTGCTCCCCTCAGCAGTGTGTTTCAGTCCATCTGCCTGTTCTGCTCCCTGCTCTCTGTGGTGAATCCTCTCACTCCTCCCCATGACTCTGGCTTATATGCAGTTCTTATATGCATAAATGAATAAATCTTTAAAAAATAAATAATAAAAATAAACTCCATAAACCAAAGGACATGTGTTAGAGAACAAAGTCACCAGAATAAAGGTGACCTCTCTTAGGCCTCCCTGGTGGCGCAGTGGGTTAAGCAACGCACTATGAAGCAGACCGCAGCCACTGCAGCACGAGTTCGATCCCTGCTGCCAGCCAGGGAGGGGACCCACATGGTGCAGCAGACCTCTCCTGCTTCGCCCACTGCTCCCCTCAGTGGTGTGCTTCGGTTGATCTGCCTGTTCTGCTCCCCACTCTGTCTGTGGTGAATCCTCTCACTCCCGTACCTCTGGCCTGTACCCCAGCTCTTGTATGCATAAATAAATAAATCTTTAAAAAAAATTAAAAAAAAATAAATCTTTTTAAATTAAATAAATAAATAAATAAATAAAGGTGACCTCTCCTAAAGCTCAGCTAGATGACACCCAGTTGGGGCCATGAGAAGCCAGGAATGTAGTAGAACACTTGTCTATGATTTACAATCACTCTGTAACCCCTTGATCCCAGAATAGAGTCCTGAATCTAAGTTTCTAGGTTTTCATTTTACAAAGAGAAAAGTACTTCCTGATAGTTTGAGTTTTCATAGTATAGCTGCCAGATAAAATGCAGGCTACCCAATCCAATGTGAATTTTGAAGATTCAGATTCAGAATTTCAGAAGTAATTTTTAAACACATGCCTCACATCATATTTGAGATATACAGAAAACTTATCATTCAAACTTAACATGATTTTTCTAGGTTTCCTTATAATGAGAATTTCTATGCCCTCTGGTAATAGGAGAAAAGTTTTCTATGCTTCAATTATGAAAATATCCTAGTGTGAGATTCCATTTTTCATCCATGAGCAGTCAACAAATTTTCAAAAATTAAAAAAAAAAAACCCAGTGGCAACTATCTCACATGCTGGGCCTTTAAAGTGTAAGGGGATGGGGCCGGATGTGTTCAAAGGGTGACATGGAAGAGGTGGCAGCTTCCTGTTGAATGGAGGTTGTGAGAATGATGAGACTTCAAAAAAAAAAAAAAAAAAAAACCACAAAGGTACCCGTTCTTGCTTCTCTATGAAGCAGAAAAGTCACTGAGAACAAGCAGGTAATTTTTCTTCACTAGAATCTGAAAGAGAGAGAGTCTTGAGGTGAATTATTACAGAGAGACCCCAAATAGAAGCAGCAATTTGGGAAAAGTGAGGGGTCAGGGGGGTGTGATGGAGGATGCAGTGTGAATATATAAACACTTGTGAGCTGCAGCTGGGGACAGAGAGCTGGATACCCCAGGAACACACAGACACACACACACACACACACACACACACACACACCCTCTCTGAGCCTTTAGATGAGACATAGAAAGGCCGGTCTATGGTAACGCTATTACTACGTGAAAACAAGCTAGCTACAGGAACAATCTGAATTTCTGCTAAGAACGCACTGATCCTACATTATACAAGAAACTGGTGGCTGAGTAAAAATAATAGCAAACATAATTAACAGTTATTGAATCGTGTATATGAACCGGTGTTCTTTTAAGTGCTTCCATCATATTTTACAGAAAAAAGGGCTGACACACAGAAAGGCTAAGGAAGGTATCCAAAGTCACAGAGCTGGAAAGTGGTGAGTCAGAATTCTAAAGGAGGCAGTCAGCAAAAGAAGACCAGGCTCTTAACTACTAAGCTATAACATGTGCTTCAAAGGCTAAGTGAGCACTGTGTGAAGGAGACCGTTAAAAAGAGCAATGCAGAGTCTCAAAATGACGACAGACAGAAGAGCTGGATGCCCACAAAAGCCTGCAGAATTTAGCAGTGACAGTAGTACACTCATCCAAAGCTTCCTTGACTTAAACCAACTGAGAAGATGGAAGGAAATCAAAATGTGGTCATCAGCAAATTACCAGGGGGTTTCCAAGAGCAGAGATGTCAGCTTAAGGTATGTCTTGTGTAATGCTTGGGTCAAACTAAAAATAGAGTCATTTTTCTGAAATGTAAATTTAACTGGTTTTCCTAGATTTTTATTTGACAAACCTAGTAACTATTTGAGGAGCCACATAAGTCATAGGCACAAAGGACTTTAACATTTAAAGATCAAATAATATGTGTTCTAGGCCCTGTAGTCAATGTGGGCACAGGGGTGGCAACATGCTAGATTTGGGTATGGTTTTCTTCACAATTATAGCAGGAACTTTTGGACAACTATCTAGCTTTCTCTGAGTACACTCATGTTAAATTAACTCATGTTAAATTAAATTTGACAATACAGAGAAAGAGAAACCAGATAAGGAATGACTACAACCACATAGGTCAGGGTGAAGCAAAGCTTAAAAATTAAGGTTACTTGCATGCCTGTAACCTCAATATAAAGGCAGAAAAATACACACTCGAACACTTACTCCTACACAGAGACTCTCCTCCCCTAGGACTCTGTTTACCAAGCTAGGAATCAGTTTTGGAGTTCTCATGAGAGAGAAGAAAATTAAGTAAAGGTCATCAAATTTTGTAACTTTTGCTTTTAATAGACTGGGGGAAGTTATTGGTTGGTTCATTTAAAATGTCTACGTGATCATATTTCTTGTCGAATCTAATTGCAAAAAAAAGACGCAAATTTGGTACCTTCCATCTAAATCCTCAATGTCTTTGATGAACAGGCCACCTTGATGCTTGCATAGATTCTTGCATGCCCTCAGCTGGCCCTTATGCTTGTATAGGATGTAATCTTTGCCAGTGCTCTTATTTCGAAAAAAGTTGATGCCTTCCTTGAGGTCGGCAACTTCAGCCACTGACAGTTGCAGCAAAGTCTCTGCAAACTGTTCAGTTCTGTGAAAGCAAACATTTTGAGAGGAAAGGTTAATGAGGTTAGATTCTAAGTCAGAATTATCTGTAACTAGCTCCTCAAAACCTTTTATACGAGGCCTCCCTGGTGGCACAGTGGGTTGAGTGCCACTCTGTGAAGCATCCGCCTCACAGGAGCGCCAGTGCGATCCCCGGCCAGGGAAGGGACACACATGGCGCAGCAGACCTCCCCTGTCTCACCTGCTGCTCCCCTCAGCAGTGTATTTCGGTCAATCTGCCTGTTCTGCTCCCCACTCTGTCTCTGGTGAATCTTGTCACCTCCCAAGACTCTGGCCTGTACCCAAGCTCTTGTGTGTATACATAAATAAATTAAAAAAAAAAAACAAACCTTTTTTACTCAAATACTTTTTAAGCCCTTCCCTCCCAGGACCCGCGGTTGGGAGCTCTGTCCTTTAAGGGTACAACTTCTTGAATGTTCATCTCCATTTTCTCAGAGAACTGATGCCCACTTCATTTCCCTGCCTGTGGCCAGCGGTCAGCTTAGCTTCTGTTGCTTACTCGTACCCATGACGAATGGGCCAGCCCAGAGAGAGGCTGTGCATGTGGTTCACATGGCCTCCCTGGTGGCGCGGTGGTTAAGCAACGCACTATGTAGCAAACCGCAGCCACTGCAGCACGAGTTCGATCCCTGCTGCTGGCCAGGGAGGGGACCCACATGGCACAGCAGACAGCTCCTGCCTCGCCCGCTGCTGCACTTGGCAGTGTGTTTCGGTTGGTCTGCTTGTTCTACTCCCCACTCTGTCTGGTGAATCCTCTCACTGCCCTGGACTCTGGCCTGTACCCCAGCTCTTGTATGCATAAATAAATAAATCTTACAAAAAAAAAAAAAAAACAAACCTAAAACTACCTTTAGTTTTAAGAACCCACTCTGCTCTTCACTGGTATGCATCTGGACTTCCTTCTGCCTGAAACGCAACTCCCCTCCCTTCACATACAGGATTACCCTTTAAATTCCCATGTAACGCAGTCATTCTCTGCCCAGTTAAATTATGCACACCCCCCCCATACAGTCTAACACATCTGAACAAGCATGACCATTCCACAGAACATTATAACCTAGCACCAAGCACTGGGCAGTTTACTTACATGAGGACGCTTTTAAAAACTTGCATCTTGTCTAAGAATCTCACTTCTTCGTTCTCCCCAATATTTAGGAAACGCCTATCATGAGCTAACCCTCCCACTTAATTTAAATATTTATGAAATGCTCTAGCTGCAAATGAAGCATTGCCAGTGTAACGTCATATGCTACATTTCTCAAATCCAAATTTATAAACAAACTGTCATGATGCAACTCCAAATCCTAATGAAATATAAATATTTTTGCCAAGAGAGGTTTACATTCCAATCCAAGCCAAAACGTCAAAATTCTCGTGTGTAAATTTCAAACTGATTTGAAAGCTCCGTACATTTGAGGCACTTTTACTTTCATTTTTGTAAGTACTGCAAATTTCTTAAGCAAGGAATAAAAATCTCTTTCAAAAACAGGGAAGGTATTTCCAAGTATAAACCAGTACAGAGAAGTCCTACAATTAAGGATGATCCATCTTTTCACTGAATTTGAGAGTGACAGATTTGCACTGCTACTTCTGTCCACAATAAACTTGAAATGTTTCCAAATAAATATATTCCTCTTTATTATGCAAACAGTTGCATATGCTGTTCTGAGTTTTAAAACAACTTTGGGGTTGTTTTAAAAATGTTGATTTAAACAATTCTAAGTTACATTAAATTTTCATTGTAATTTCTTTCCCAAATTTAAACATTGCTTAAACACATTTAACCAACACAATTTAATATCCATTATAAGGCTTATACGTAAAAGCAACAGGTAGAGAAAATATTATGCCATAAAACTAATTTCATTGATGTTCCCATTATTTTTTAATTGGTGATAATCCCTCTCAATTTTTCTGATTTATTGACAATGTCTAACAGGGTGCTCATGTTTATGAAAATGTTTTCTTGTGAGGAATATTCTAATAATATCCTTTTTCTCTTTCCACAACAGAATTTTTTTTCCTGACACCTGCTGATTCTCTTGATAGTTAATAATTTAAGAACTTATCATTTGACGTGAGCTATTTTGACATTCAAAAATAAGCTACCAAAATTATATTTTAAATAGGAAGTTCGTCATTTAAACCTCATGAAATTCTCTCGACTGTTGCTATCAGTACAAATACCAAGCCAAAGCAAGCACTGACTCAATTCCCGGAACAATTACCCTAAAAGAATAAGAAGAAAGCCTCTCTAAATATTTTGTTTTACTTGATTGAGAGAATCAGAATTCAATCTCAGCTGAAGTTCTGCGTTCAATTCTAAAGGTCTTCCGTGCACTGCGTAAGACAGGTTGGACAAACTCTATCTATGTTTACCAATTCTGTGAGAAGTCCTATTGACACAGAAGGCAAAGAGAAAATGTGGACTCTACATAACAACAGGCATTTAGGTACTTTATAAATGATAGCATTTCCCCCAAAGCAAGATATTATTGATGACTTTCCATTATAATGCATTATTTTTTTAAATCAAAATTAGGTCAAAGCTCCATAATTAAAATGATGTGGTTTAATACACCTACTTCTACTTTTCAATGTTTCAATACTTTCTCAAGTACTTTAATGTACTTTAAAAATAACCATTAAAAATGCTCAAAACCTTTGGACTCCCTAGTAACACAGGGTTAAGTCTCAGCACTATCAAGCTATCACCATCCACTGCAGCACAAGTTTGATCCCTGGCCAGGGAGGGGACCCACATGGCACAGCAGACCTCTCCTGTCTTGCCCACTGCTCCTCTCAGCAGTGTGTTTCAGTGGATCTGCCCGTTCTGCTCCCCACTCTGTCTCTGGTGAATCCTCTCACCCCTGCACCTCTGGCCTACACCCCAATTCTTGTATGCATAAGTAAATAGATTTTTAAAAAATAATAAAGTATGTGCTCCAAGAAGGAGACTCCACCCCGTGGTATCTGATGGTGAGTTGGGGACTACCATGTAGGCAAATGACCTGAAGATGCTTCCAAAGATCACAAATCCATGCAGGGAATTACTTTAATGTTATTTGTATCCTAATTTTATTTTTAAATCATTCTTTTCTGGCATTGAGAAATATAACCAATTTTTTAAATTGTGATATTCACATAACATAAAATTTACCACCTTAATCATTCTGAAGTGTATATTTCCATATTATTAAGTGTATTCATACTGTTGTGCAAGAAATCACTAAAATTATTTCATCTTGCAGAAATGAATCCACTAAATAATTCCACCCAATTTTCTTCCCCATGCCCCAGCTGAATTTGATAACTTTAGATGCTTCATATAAGTATTATGATTTACTACTTGTCTTTTTATGATAGATTTACTGCACTTGGCATAACATCCTCAAGGTTCATCTATGTTCTAACTAATATGTAACAGAATTTCCTTTCTTTCTAAGGCTGAAAATATTCCTGTGTGTGTGCATGCACGTGTTCATGCATGCAATTATCTATTCAGATCCTTGCTTTCAATTATTTGAGTTAATGCCAAATATGAAATTATATATAATTTTAAAATTATATTTCTAAAATTTATTTACTTTAAAACTTTTCCCAGCTTTACTGAGGTACAACCGAGAAAGAAAATTGTATATTTTTAAAAGGTAAAACATAATGACTGGACATAATTGTACATTGTAAAATGATCACCATAATGTAAAATGATTAATACATCCATTGCCTCACAGGTACTTTATTGCCTTTTGTGTGTAGGGTGAGAATGTTTAAGATATAAAAATAGAAAATATAATATATTAACTATAATAACCATGCTGTACTTTAGAAGTTATTCAAGTAATAACTGAAGGCTTGTGCCCTTTGGACAGTTATTAAAGAGAGAATAAAAGTTAAATCAATCAAGTAAGACATACAGATAGTAAATAATCATATGAAAAAATATTCAACATCATTTGTCATTAGGAAATTGAAAATTAAAGCAAAGGTAAGAAACTACTTCATACCGACTAGAATGGCTAAAGACCTAAAATCTGAAAAATACCAAATGATGGTGATGATGTAGAGCAACAGGAGTGAATGCAATATTGGTAAGAAAGAAAAATAATACAGCCAATTTGTAACTCAGTTCCACAGTTTCTTTTTTAAAATTTTTCCTATTATTTTACATCATTATTTCACTGAGCGTATTCCCTTATAGCTCCATAATGTTGCTGCAAATGGCATTAGTTTATCTTTTTTGATTGCTGAATAGTATTCCATTGTGTATATGTACCACATCTTCTTGATCCAGTTGTCTATTTTTGGGCGTTTGGGTTGATTCCATGCCTTACCTTTTATAAATATGCTACAATAAACATAGGGGTGCAAGTATTATTTCAAATTAATGTTTTTGTGTCCTTTGGCTATATCCTTAGGAGTGGGATTGCTGGGTCATATGGTAACTCCATTTTCAGTAGACTGAGGAACCTCCGTACAGTTTTCCATAGAGGTTGGACCAGTTTGCATTCCCAGCAGCAGTGTAGTAGAGTTCCATTTTCACCACATCCTCGCCAACATTTGAGGTTGCTAGTTTTTTTTCATATGTGCCATTCTTACTGGCTTAAGGTGGTATCTCCATGTAGTTTGGATTTGCGTTTCCCTGATTATGAGGGATGCCTGTTGGCCATTTGCATTTCCTCTTTGGAGAAGTGTCTTTTAAGTTCTTCTGCCCATTTTTTTGACTGGATTGCATACTTTGTTTTTGTTGTGTGTTTTCTTTTATATATTTATGATCAATCCCTTATGAGTAGTATAGAGTGCAAAAATTTTCTCCCAATCTGTAGGATGTCTCTTTGTTTTGGTTAATGTCTCTTTTGCTGTACAGAAGCTTTTTAGTTTCATGTAATCCCAGCTGTTTATCTTTTCCTTCACTTTCTTTGCTTTGGGGGATGAGTCTTTAATGATGTTATTGAGGTATATGTCAGGTAGTATTTTACTTATATTTTCTTCTATATATTTTATGGTTTCAGGTCTTAATGTTCAATTATTTTATCCATTTTGAGTTGATTTTCCTTCATGGTGTGAGGTAGTGGTCTAGTTTGATTTATTTGCTTGTGGTGGTCTCCAATTTTCCCAATACCATTTATTGAACAAACTATTCTTGTTTCATTGTATAGTCTTTGCTCCTTTGTCAAAGATTAGTTGTCCATATATGTGTAGCTTTATGTCTGGGCTTTCTATTCAGTTCCATTGGTCTGTGTGTCTGTCTTTTTCGAGAACCATACTATTTTATTTATTTTTTTTTCATTTTTTTTTATTAAAATATTTTAAAATTTACATATACTTGCCATTAATTGTAATCCCCATGTATTCCCCATCACCATCTCACCA
>JAGFMF010011570.1:3778054-3793039 GCA_019455555.1 Galemys pyrenaicus
GGGAGCAGCGGGCACAGCAGGAGAGGTCTGCTGCACCATGTGGGTCCCCTCCCTGGCTAGCAGCAGGGATCGAACTCGTGCTGCAGTGGCTGCGGTTTGCTTCATAGCGCGTTGCTTAACCCACTGCGCCACCAGAGAGGCCCCGGCAATCTGGGTTCTTTCACCACTCCATTCTCAGGCACAAGTCTGGGGACTGAGAGCTCGTGACCATTAGTGGCCCCAAGAGGGGAAGGTCAGCGAGGACTTGTCAGACCTCACTGGCCTCATCTTTCAGCTCAGTGCTTCTGCCCACCTCCTCCTCGAAACTTTCTCAGCTAGAAATCTGAGAAGGCTTGTCTCCATAGTGCTCTGGTTTTTTTGTTTTGTTTTGTTCTGTTTGTTTCGTTCTTCTCTTCTTGCCTGACGAGAAATGTTCCTGTTTCCCAGGCGTCCTTTCTCGTCTCCCTGATCTTATAAATGATAAACTAGAATCATTTACAGAAACATGGATGGAGCTAGAAGGAATTATACTCAGTGAAACAAGTCAGAAGGCAAGAGAAAAATATCAGATGGCTTCACTCTTAGGAGGAATGTAAAGGAAAATCAATACAAAAAATAATAATAATGAGAGATCTCTAGGAAATGGGCAATTACAGTCAAAAACAAACAAACAAGCAAGCAAACAGACAAACAAACCACAAACACAACAAGAACAAAAGATCAAAGATAAACCAAGGTGATCATTGGAAGGGAGGGTGGGGAAGAGACCAGGATGAGGGCAGAAAGAGCACAAGGGACTGAGGTGATGGTGCACAGGTTAAATGGTGGTGGGAATGCCCTGAGGACTACATATAATGTCAAATATAATTAAATAAATCTAAAAAAAAAAAAAAAGAAACTGTAAAGGAGGGACTTGGTAGAAGGATCCAGGGATATCTAGAAGAACTCCAGGAGAGGGACACATCCGGCCTCCAACTGACGTTGCTCAGTTAGGGTAATATGGACCCCCCTTCTCCTTGAGGCATGTGGGAGGACAATGCATCTGAATGTCCAGATGCTGGCGTCACAGGGTCAAGAGCATGAGCAGGCAAGACCACTGAGTAGGGGCAGAAAGGGGACAGGTCTAGGGCTTTTTTCTAGGCCACTGGTTGCATTCTGGCATCTCTCTGCAGGCACACTGGAATATACAAATCCCCAAACAAAAATCCAAGATGGTGGACCTCCCTGGTGGCACAGCAGGTTGAGCACCGCTCTATGAAGCATTTGCAGCACAGCAGCGCGAGTTCGATGCCCGGCCAGGGAAGGGACACACATGGCGCAGCAGACCGCTCCTGCCTCACCCATTGCTCCCCTCAGCAGTGTATTTTAGTCTATCTGTCTGTTCTGCTCCCCATTCTGTCTCTGGTGATCCTCTCACCTCCCGCTACTCTGGCCTGTACCTCAGCTCTTGTATGAATAAATTAAATGTTTAAAAAAAAAGAAATCCAAGATGGGAGATTGAGGGCTGCAGGGTAAGCCTGTCTTCAGTTCTGTTGTGCAATCTGGTTTTCATCAAAAAACACTGCACTGAGATTTACAGGGTACTGGACTGAAGAGTAAGGACATATTTCCCCCCATTTACAAGTGGCTGTTTTTGTGTATGTCCCATTTGCTGCAACCTAGGGAACTCTATCCCTAAGTAATGTTAGTGGAGCCAGAATTCATTCTAGGACTGTGCTAAATTATGAGAGTTCTGAAAGATAATCTTTTACTGATTATATCTATTAAAGTCACAGTTAATGGTTGATAAATACTGGTTCAACCATCAGCGTTAATGGTTGATTAATACTGGTTCAACAAACAGAAATTTAGTGCACTGCTTCCATAAAATATTATTAACTAGTTTGCTTCTGTAATCAAACACACACTTACAGTTTTTAGTATTGTCCTTTTAGCCAACCTTTCATTTTCCCTTCCTATAAACACTGAAAGACCATTCGTATCATTTTCTTGTTCTTGAAACAATCTCACATCAGTATCAAATATTCTTAAGTTTTTTCATATTTCAGGAAAACAAATAAATATGGAGTAACAACTGCTAATCAATATTAATGGTATCCTTTGCCAGTACAGAAGGAAAATTCTAATGCGATTGTTTCCCTGAAATAATTTAATTTTCCTATTTGTACAAGATTTAAGAGCAAGTGGATGAAGAAATATTAGAAGTCAGCTTTTTCGTGTTCTGTTCAGGACCTGCATAGACAACTGAAGGAGATTAAAAGGAGTGAGTATATTCCGTTTTTTGATCCTTTGAGGCGTTGTTAGATTGTTCACCTTCCTTTTTGAACCAAGGAAATCCTTGACTTGGAGATAAAGAGTTTTTGGTTTTTTTTTTAAAAAAAAGATTTATTTGTTTATGCATATAAGGACTGGGATTCAGTGGAAAAAGGTTACTTCTTTATCGCCACTAGGACTAATGTCAATCAAGACCCTCACATTTAATATAATATAAACCCCAAAAGTACTACTCTAACAACTGACTGTAACCCTGCCATTCCGTAGCTCTCAGTTATATTTTATTTTATTTTAAAGATTTATTTTTATTTATGCATACAAGCACTGGGGTACAGGCCAGAGGTGTGGGGGTGGTGAGAGGATTCACCACAGAGAGCAGGGAGCAGAACAGGCAGATCAACAGAAGTACACTGCTGAAGGGAGCAGCGGGCACAGCAGGAGAGGTCTGCCACGCCACGTGGGTCCCCTCCCTGGCTGGCAGCAGGGTTCGAACTAGTGCTGCAGTGGCTGTGGTTTGCTTCATAGTGCGTTGCTTAACCCAGTGCGCCACCAGGGAGGCCCTCCCAGTTATATTTTAAATCTATTCCAGAAGCACACTCTCAAGCTGATCCCCTCCTCTAGACCTTCTTCCAGCCCAGTCTCAGGAACTTTAGGCTACTGTCCCTTTCCCAAGTGTCTTCAGTCCCTCCTCAGTAACTGTTCCATTAGCATTTAAATATGTGCAAACCTTTCCCATGTTTAAAATTAAAATTCTTTATTAACTCAATTACTTTCCAGTCAGGATTTTCTTTTTTTTAATAAGTTGTTTATTTTTTTTAAGATTGATTTATTTATACATACAAGAACTGGGGTACAGGCCAGAGTCCAAGAAGGTGAGATGATTCACAAGAGACAGAGTGGGATGCGGAACAGGCAGACTGACTGAAACACACTGCTGAGGGGAGCAGTGGGAGAGGCAGGAGAGGGGTCTGCTACTCCATGTGGGACTCCTCCCTCCCTGGCAGCAGGGATCGAACTCGTGCTGCAGTGGCTGAGGTTTGCTTCATAGTGCGTTGCTTAACCCACTGCGCCACCAGGGAGGCCCCAGACAGGATTTTCTGTCTTCATTTTCAGGCAAACCTCTGGAAAGAAAATTCATTCTCTCCCCACCCAACCTTCTCCACCCCGTTCTTCCTTTCCTTCCTTCCTCTCTTCTCTATTTTTCTGTTTCATTGACCACACAAGTCACTCATTGTGAATCTTAATCCCATAATTCAACCCAAACAGAAGTGTTCTTCCAAAGAGCTGCAGCCTCCTCCACGTCACCGAGTCCTCAGAATGCTTTCCAGTGTTCTCCTTCTTGGGCATCTCAGCTCCTTGGTATGGCTGACAGTGTTCTCTCCACAGAATCATTGTTGACTCTGCCCTCCCTCATCTCACAGTTTCTACAAACCACTAAACCCTGTTCTCTCCACATCCTTCATGACCGCACCTCCCCAGCACCGCCTGAGCATCCTGCCTCTCCTCTTGCCAACCTATAAGAGGCTGTAATCCGCTTGTCATGTTACAGCCAAGTGAGCTTTAAAAAATGTAGTTTTAGGGGGCTCCTGGTGATGCAATGGGTTAAGCCGCACACTATGAGGCGAACTGTAGCCTCTGCAGCATGGGTTTGATCCTTGCCACTGGCCAGGGAGGGGACCCACATGGTACAGCACCCCTCTCCTGCCTTGCCCGCCGCTCCCCTCAGCAGTGTATTTCAGTCGATCTGCCTGTTCTGCTCCCTGCTCTGTCTGTGGTGGATCCTCTTGCCTTCCCCCCACCCTCAGACCTCTGGCCTATACCTCAGTGCTTATATGCATAAATAATCTTTTTTTAAAAAATGTAGATTTAATCATGTTTCTTCCTGCTTTAAAATGTCAATGACTTGGACGAGTCCAACTTCTGAGAGGATAAAGCCCTTACCTTACCTTACCTGTCAGGGGCATCCTGACCCACCTGTCTCTCAGTCCACTCCCCACTCTTTTCTTCTTGGGGCAGGGTGACCTTCTTATCATTTTCCCAACATTCTGCGGACTTTCTAGTTCTAGTTGTTCCCTCTGCTTGAATGTTATCCCTCCCCAGGGTTGTCTGGTTAGCTCCTACTTACTACACAGATTTCAACTCATATGCTACTTCATCTAGAAACCACTGATACCCCAGGATTTTCTTAAATCCCGGTGTAAGATTCCCATAGGATGTAGAATTCTGCATTTCCCCTTTTCAGTATCCAGCACACCTATTACCACACTTTCACTCTCTATTGCCCTGGACACCTAGCTAAATGAAGCAGCAGCCAAGCTTATCTTGCTCATTGCTGTATCCCTAATACCTTGACAGTGGGTTGGAAGAGGCCCAACTGAATAAACATGTCAGAACAAAGGAGAATGAAAGTTATAGGAATTTACTGTTACAAGCCTTTGTTTGTTAATATTATCTCTTTTCACCATCTTTCTTTCTTCTCACCTTACCATTACAAGTCCTACACTGCTAATATTTGCATTATCTCCTTTCACAAGATGTTTTTCAGCTACAAAGAGATATTGCAGCTGCAGATAAAGAACCTCAAAGGAGCTCGGACCCCGCCCCCCACCCCCACAAGCACACATGGTTGGCCACGTTTATGTGTGGATGAGAAAATCCTGACTCAAGAGTTAACTGAGGTCTCATTACCATGCTGACGTACCCCTGCATAGAAAGAAAGATGCTAAGGATACAGGCTGACCCATGAGAAAGTGTGTCCATGCTACTGCTTCTGCACCACTAGGGAACCTCCCCACAACATGCCCCTTACCACCCCCTTGACACCCAGCAGAAGCATAGCTCCTCTACCATGCTTGTTAATAAAGAGCAAAATGACACCTTGTTCAGGGAGGCACTTCTTTTTTTTTTTTTAATTTATTTATGCATACAAGAACTGAGGTACAGGCCAGAGGTGTGGTGGTAAGGGGATTCACCAGAAACAGAGTGGGGAATAGAACAGACAGATTGACTGAAATACACCACTGAGGGGAACAGCGCGAGGCAGGAGAGGTCTACTGTGCCATGTGGGTCCCCTCCCTGGCCAGGGATTGAACTCACGCTGCAGTGACTGCAGATGCTTCACAGTGCGGTGCTTAACCCCTTGCGTCACCAGGGAGGCCAGCAAGGAGGCACTTCTCTAAGGCGGTTTCCCTAGAACCTGCTGCCCTTGCACAGATAAAATTCACTTACTTTCTTCTGTCAGTGTGATGAGCCCACATTTCATTGTTGAATGACAGTCACAAGGATCCGGTGACACTAGTGTGGTGTATATTTTTGAAAAAAACAAATACACAAACAAATTTTATAATGCTATAAAAACAAGAGGGATGCCTAAGCCAGCTAGCAAAGGGAAATGGGGACAAGGTTCTTTTACAAATCTTTAGTACTATACTTTGTAAAGAAAATATATTCAAAACAAGAGAAGAGTGTACAGAAAGAGGCAGCTGTTTATAAAGCATGAAAGTATTTATGAAAAATAGCTAAGAAAACATGATGAGTTTTAAGAGAGCACTTGTTATTCTGAATATGTTGAATATAAAATATTGATTACTACTGTATCCAGTGACTACAACCACACCCAACAGCACTGTATGGATAGGTGAACACATATGAAGGAATTATTTTTTACATAACTAAACTCATACTGAATTTAACTGAACAAAGGTGTGACTGGCTAAACCATTATGCATTTGAAATGAGTCAGTCCCATGAATCTATACCCCCTGGACTGGAGATTCAAGGCTTTATATAAACAAAACTTTGACCTAGAGCCAAAAGCAATCAACAAGCTTTTTAAATAATAAATGCTTAGAGCAGAAAGGCACTTGATATTATCCAGCCCAGCTTTCTCACACTGCTCTCCTCCCTTCTCCCCAGGCTGTGTAAGATAGAAAGCTGAGGCCCTAAGAGGTGAAGTCACTTTTCTAAGTTATGTGTTCAGTTACTGGCAAATGCGGTAATAGGCATCAGGCTTCTGTGTCAGTGATTTTTTTCTGATACTTAATCCCAGAAACTCCAATTTTATGGAATTTATAAGCCTTCTCCAAGCCATCAGATGTAAATGGCATTCTGGAAACCCTTACTTCCTCCAATTTCTGATCCTGATTCAACAAACAGCACATTTGCATACAGACGGTTTTAGGTGCCATTAACCCCAAAATATCATCCACGCTACTGAAAGGGTTGGGGGGGAATAACAGTAGTAACTGAAGAACTTTGAGTAACTCCTTGATGTGATATGCTATGTCCTATGGCATTAGGTAACATTATCCCCACCTATCAATTCTGAGTTCTGGGAAAATCAATATCTTATCTGGGTAATTTCTTGTGTTTAGAAAAAAAAAAATTGAAGGATTACGGTTAGCAAGGGTGGCGCAAGGGATTAAGCACCGCACTATGAAGCATCTGCAGTCACTGCAGCGTGAGTTCAATCCCCGGCCAGGGAGGGGACCCACATGGCACAGCAGACCTCTCCTGCCTCACCCACTGTTCCCCTCAGCAGTGTATTTCAGTCGGTCTGCCTGTTCTGCTCCCTACTCTGTCTCTGGTGAATCCTCTCACCCCCACCCCAGACACACACCTCTGGCTTCTACCCCAGCTCTTGTATGCATAAATAAATAAATCTTTTAAAAAATATTCAAGATGGTCTAGCAATTCCATTCCTAGATCTATGTCCAAAGCAGGGCCTCAACTAGGTACCTGAATATCAGTGTTCAGAGCAGCATCAATCATAATAGTCAAAAGTAGAAAGGCCCCAAATGTCCATCAACAGATGAATGGATGAACAAAGGGTGGTGCATGCATTATAGAACAGAACCTTACCATATTACAAAGCCTTGAAAAAAAAGGCTTGTGGTTGATGCACGCTACAACATGTATATAACCAGAAAACATGCTAAGTGAAATTATTAAGATGCAAAAGGACACATACTGTATAATTACATTTTTTTTCAATTATTTTAAAGATTTATTTATTTATTTATGCATACAAGAGCTGGGGTACAGGCCAGAGTCACGGGAGGTGAGAGGATTCACCAGAGACAGAGTGGGGAGCAGAACAGGCAGATCTACTGAAATACACTGCTGAGGGGAGCAGCAGGCAAGGCAGGAGAGGTCTGCTGTGCCATGTGGGTCCCCTCCCTGGCTGGAGATCAAACGCATGCTGCTGTGTCAGAAGATGCTTCACAGTGTGGCGTTCAACTCACTCTGCCACCAAGGAGGCCCCTGTACAAATTCCATTTAGATGCAATACTTAGATTTTGAAAACTGAGACAGAAAGCGGAATACGATTACCAGGGGCTCAATGGGACTAAGTTACTGTTTGGGCTGATGAAAAAGACCTTCCATTGTTAGTAAACTTAATGGCATTGATGTTACACTTAAAATGGTTAAAATGGTAATTTTTATTTTATATTTTGTCACAGTAATAAAAAATCATTGACAGTTTCCACCAAAGATGAAATCCTAAAACATGTTCAAGTAGTACACAGGAAGGTACAGAAAAAGGAGCAGGAGAATGAGAAAAAGAGAAAAAACAAAACACAGAATGATAGATACACACTCTAACACAGCAACAATGACACTTAAGGGCTGCTATGTCAGTTTGTATCTGTCCTTCTATGTTTAAGAGAATAAAAAAAATCACAATCCAGTAGTATGATGTCTATAGGAAACTCTTCAAAAGTGGCACAAGGTTCAAAGTAAAAGCATAGAAATAGATATACCAAGCATAAATTAAGCAGAAAACCATGATTTGACTATATTAACATCAATGTGATCAGTAATCAATAATTTTGAGCTGTAATTTTGAAAAACTTGTGAATAGGGGCCTCCCTGGTAGTGCAAGGGGATAAGCACTGCACTATGAAGCATTTGCAGCCATTGCAGCATGAGTTCGAGCCCCGGACAGGGAGTGACCCACATGGTGCAGCAGACCTCTCCTGCCTCGTCCACTGTTCCTCTCAGCAGTGTATTTCAGTCAATCTGCCTGATCTGCTCCCCACTCTGTCTCTGGTGAATTCTCTCATCTCCCCCCACACCTCTGGTCTGTACCCTAGTTCTTATATGCAAAAATAAATAAATAAATCTTAAAAAAATAAAACGTCGGTCCCTCCCTGATGGCACAGCAGGTTGAGCACCTCACTGTGGAGCATCCACAGCACAGCAGTTCGATCCACAGTTCGATCCCTGCCAGGGAGGGGACCCACATGGCGCAGCAGACCTCTCATGCCTTGCCCGCTGCTCCCCTCAGCAGTGTGTTTCAGTCAGTCTGCCTGTTCTGCTCCCCACTTTATCTCTGGTGAATCCTCTCACCCTCCACACCTCTGGCTTCTACCCCAGCTCTTGTATGCATAAATAAATAAATCTTTAAAAAAATAAAACCTTGTGAATACAGGAAAATTAATATATAGGCTTAAATGAAGTCACAGTACCATTTTCTACAAGTCAACATCTACAAAGCAACTGCTGTTATTCAGCTCCTCTCTTACTAAAGGACCAGTGTCTTCTTCCTTTGTATGGTGGAAAAACCTGAGGGGGTGGACTGTAGGGTCAGAGAATGATCAGGTCTTTCCACCCTCCCATCACTGTGATGATGGACACCTGCGGTGCTGCGAGCATTCCAGGGTGGGCATGTGCGAGTGGGCGCACCTGAGTTGGACACGGGCTTAAATGGGTGGCGTCATGAGGACACCAGGACCAACCAACAGGACCGACAGGAAGAAGGAGAGGCAGCAGCAGCAGAGAGAAGAAAGCAGCCGAGAAGGTGAGATGCGCCGGGGGCTGGGCCCCCCCATCCCCCCCACCCCCGGCACCCCTGCCTGCCATGTATCTGGCCACCTCTACTAATAAAAGCATGAAGAGCCACCGAGGGCTCCAAGACTCCTTCCTTGACCCGTCTGCCCAGAACCATCCTGAACCTTGCTCCTGTGCCACCCTTTCCTGCCGCTACAACGTGCCAGGGGCTAAGAGGCCTGCCAGCCTCCTGGCCCCCTGGTTCCCCTGCCTGCCGTGTACCCGGTTGCCTCTGATATAATGATGTAGTAAAAGCCTGAAAAAGCCACTTACCTGCTCCGTGCCCTGCTGGCACCACAAAGTGTATTTGGTTATTCATTTCCTAGGGCTTTCAAAATAAATGATCATAATTGAGTGACTTTAAAATAACAGAAATGTCTCCTCTCCCTGTTCTGGAGATCAGATATCTGAAATCAAGGTGTCAGCTGGGTTGGCTCTTTCTGAAGACTCTGTAAGGTAAATGCATAGCTTTCAGCCTTTTCTGCCCTCCCGCCATTGGTGTCAATGATAGACACCTGTGGTCCTGCACGCATGCCTGACGGTGGCACCTCAAGTAGGGTGTGGGCATGCGTAACTGGGCGCACCTGGGCTGAGACACGGGGCGTGTAAGGGTGGCTTCATGAGGTTGCCAGCAGAGAGAGAAGAGTAAAGAGCAGAGAAGGAGAGCAGAGGCTAGAGAGCCCAGAGAGTGAAGATGTGCTGGGGATTAGGAGGCCTGCCAGCCTTCTGGCCCCCCAGGATCGCCTGCCGGCCGTGTACCTGGTCGCCTCTGATGTAAAGAGTAATAAAAACCTGAAAAAGCCACTGAGGGCTCCAGGAGTCCTCTTTGATCCATCTGCCCAGGGCATGGAGAACCTGCTCTGTGCTCTCCTGGCCCTACAACCCTCAAGGAGAATCTGTTCATGCCTCTCTCTAAGCCTCTGTGCGGCTGTAGCAACAGGAAAGGGTCTTGGAGCCCTTGGTGGCTTTTCATGCTTTTATTAGTAGAGGTGGCCAGGTACATGGCAGGCAGGGGTGCCAGGAGGCTGGTAGGCCCCCCATTCCCCAGCGCATCTCACCCTCTCAGCTGCTTCGCTGCTCTGCTTGTCAGTACTGTTGTTCCTGTTGGTTCTGGCGTCCTCATGACGCCACCCATTTATGCCCGTGTCCAACTCAGGTGCGCCCACTTGCGCATGCCCACCCTGGAATGCTCGCAGCACCACAGTTGTCCATCATCAGTGGTGGGAGGGTGGAAAGACCTGATTTCTCTAACCCTACAGCGGCATTCCTTGGTTTGTAGATTTATCACTTCAGTCTCAGCCTCCAACCTCTCCTCATCACTGTGCTTCCCTTCGCCTGTCTTGAGTTTTTTTCTTGTTTTATAAAGACCCTTGCCACTGGATTTGGAGTCCACCTGGATAATCCAGGATGATTAAAGTCCTTAATTAAATCTACAAAGATACTTTCCCCAATTTAGGTCACATTCAGAGGTTTGGGGTAGACATATTTTGGAGTGTTGGACCATTCAACCAATTGCATCTTGTATAACTTTAGTTTCATAAGAAGACTGCTAGAAATGAAATATAAACTGAAAGGAAGTAAGAGCTAAAATTAAAAGATGCAAAAATTATGGTTAGTTTTCAGTTGACAAGTATAAATGGTTTGTGGTTTCCTTTTCAAAACTGGTATCCTTCCTTAAAAACCATTAAAACAGTAACCCCATATTTACTAACAAAAGCCTATCACCCTTCCAATTTCTCTTCATGGGATTTAGTTATAGAAGACATGTATTCTCAATGCTGGTGTGTTGAGACTTCACTACTTGAGAGGAAAAAAGCACAAATAAGAACCCTAACAGCATTTGAGGTGCTATCAAATCTAAATTCTAGTTCCAGTCAGGTGGTGAGCTTCTTGCTAAAAATCTGACAAATATGGGTCAATCAACTGTCATGAAAAGTAAAGAATTCTCAAATCAGAAACTGAAGAAATTCTATGGGGATGTTAAAGGGTATTGTACCCAGTCTTTTACCAAACAAGAGTAGTGAGTGTGTGTAGGCTCAGGGGATAGGGCAGGGGCAGAGGAGGGGAGCTTGTGAAGAGGGGTTGTGTGGAGAGAGGTTAGAGACATTGCATTTTCCATTGATGGCCTCAACGACCTCCACTGACACAGCCCAAAGCCTGCCCATGTGAAACGGCCTAACAAAAGATCTTCCCCCATAAAATTTGGAGTCCAGCAGGTTAAACCATCAAGTTAAGAATGAACTTAGAAATAAATTGGTATTACTACTCCTCAATCCCCCCTCACTTCTCCCATCTCAACCCCAGCTGAGCTGCAGAGGACAGAAATATCTTAGATTAAATTTTAATGCTAAGAAGAAAGGATTAAAAAAAACAACCAAGCTTTCCTCAATGTTCAGCCTGAATTCACACTTCCTTGGAAAACCTCTTGTTGAATATTTAATTTAGAGTGATCCTACACTAGGAGTTCCTATAACCCTGGGATAAACGAATGAAGATCCTCTCTGGAAGACACCACCTTTAATTTTGCTAAAAGTCATTTCTGCAGGGGCCTCCCTGGTGGCACAGTGGGTTGAGCAACGCACTATGAAGCAAACTGCAGTCACTGCAGCATGAGTTCGATCCCCGCAGCTGGCCAGGGAGGGGACCCACATGGCGCGGCAGACCTCTCCTGCTGTGCCCGCTGCTCCCCTCAGCAGTGTACTTCTGTTGATCTGCCTGTTCTGCTCCCTGCTCTCTGTGGTGAATCCTCTCACCCACCCCCACCCCACACACACACCTCTGGCCTGTACCCCAGTGCTTGTGTGCATAAATAAATAAATCTTTTAAAAAAAAAAGTCATTTCTGCAGGTAAAAGTCCAAAGTCTCAAGTTGTTCACTATAAAATAACTAAGGAGCCCAGAGCACCATAAACAAGGACAAACAAAGCAACAGATGGCATCTACAAGTCAGTAACACCGGGATCAATTCAAGCCTGTGTGACTGAGACCGGAAATGTGTGTTTATGTACTTCCACATATGTAACATGTATATAAAAGAGATACCAGCCAATTCTAACCAAGGGAACACAAATATAGCTGTATTAACAACAGAAAAAGCATGCTTTAAGTAATGAGCACTACCACAGAGACATGCCATAAAAATAAAATGTTAATTCATCAGAAACTGCCCCGGCCTGCAGGGCAACAACAAGGGCGCGCGGGAACTACCTAAGAGAATGAATACACAAACAAGGAACGCAAGGGATGAAGGCAAGTCAAGGTTCTGATCAAGCCTCATCTTTATTATTAGGGGCAGGGGTATATATTCACTTAGAGGGGTGGAAGAAGAAGGGGGGAAGGGAGAAGGTTTGAATCAAAGAGATCGGCGGTGCAGGTGTTTGTTTTTAGCTGGTGGGAGGTCTCCGGGTGGGATGTCTGTGATCTTAGGCCCGGCCTCCTTTTAAATGGAGATACTTTTGTTCTCCTGGCGCCCTGACCAAAGGTGAGACCGGACTTTTTGCAGTTCTGGCTCCCGGCAAGAAACCATATAATTTCACATTTACATGCACTAATAACATCAAAATCGATTGACAAACTATAACTAGTAAAAGGCAAATGGAGAATCTTAGTAGATTTAAATATTTCTCAGCAGATATATATTTTCAAAATGAGGAAGGATGAAAAATGTTTAAATATAATTTACAAACCAGATCTAATGTGGATTTTATATTATATGTATATAGTCACACTATCATTTATAGCATATCTATCAAATATAATGTTCCATCCAACAACTGCAGAATATACATTTTTTTCCTGCACACCTGTCACAGTTATAATAATTGATCATTTATATGCTAAATCTCAATGGAATAGATATAAATTGTTGTATATAACATAACACAACTGAGGTGATAATCAAAAACAGATGTTAACTATTGGGAATTAAGAAACACTTTTATATAACATACTGACCAAATTGTAATGCTTAGAAATTAATTAGAATGAAGTATTAATGAAAATATACATACATATCAAAGCTGGGGGATTCATATGAAGAAGTACCTAGAGGGAAATGCTGACATTAAGAAAGAAGAATGTCTGGGATTTAATGAGTTAAGTATTAATTGCAAGAAGTAAGAAAAAGAACTGAAAAACACAAAGTGAAAGGAAAAGAAATAATAAAAAGCAGAATTTAATAAAACAGAAAATTAACATAGAATGGAGAAAATATATTTAAAATAACCTATTCAAAAACTATGCGCAAACACAAAAACAAAACTAGAATACTCTTGGTCAAGTTAAAAATAAGAGAATTCACAAGTAACCTTTATCCAAAAGAAAGAATATATGTTACAAACTATCTTTCAAAAAGATAAAATATTATAAAAACCTTTGTGCCAGCAGATAAAAATATATAGGTGAAGTGGATAAAAACCTAGAAGACTAATCAAGACTATATGTTCCATCAAAATTCAATAATATTATAAATTATACTCCTGCATAAATAGTAACACTAATAAATGAAGGGTAGGAAGAGTTAGATGTTAAAGTGTATAATTTCCCCAAATTGAGCTGTTGATTCAATGCATTTCAATCATAATCTGAATTAGCATTTTCTGTAGAAATTAGCCAAGTAGTTCTAAGATTTTTATGAGGATAATCGTTAAAAAGGAGAATACAGTTACAGAATTTATAGTATCTGATTTCAGAACTTACTATAAAGCTATACAATGAAGACAGTATGGTATTAATAAAGGACTGAAAAATTAGATTGGTGAAAAACAGAAGTCTTTTGTTATTTTTTCAACAAATGATAACAGAATAATGCAATGCTCATAAGGGGAAAAAATTAACCTTTATCTCTACCTCACACCACATAAAAAAATCAATTTGAGACAAATTGTAAAAATTTAGAAGAAAGCATAGAGGTTAACTGTATGACAATTTTTTTAGAAATGAGACAGAAAGCAACACCAAACAGCCAATTATATTTCAAAGTTTTAAAGACTTCTGCTTAACAAAAGACATTAAGAAAAACTGAGAGGCAAGCTACAGAGAGAAAATATTTGCAAAGCATACATCTGAGGAAAACTTTGTCTATGATATACAGCTCAAGAATTCCTCTCACTCAAGAAAAGAAATACAAGCAAATCAACTTAATATTTTTAAAAAATGGCAAAAGATTTGAACAGATATTTAATTTTAAAATACAAATAAAGGGCCTCCCTGGTGGCACAGTGGGTTAAGCAACGCACTATGAAGCAAACCGCAGCCACTGAAACACGAGTTTGATCCCTGCCTTCGGCCAGGAAAGGGACCCACATGGCGCAGCAGACCTCTCCTGCCGCGCCTGCTGCTCCCCTCAGCAGTGTGTTTCAGTGGATCTGCCTGTTCTGCTCCCCACTCTGTCTGGTGAATCCTCTCATCTCCCGCGATTCTGGTCTGTACCCCCAGCTCTTGTGTGCATAAATAAATAAATCTTTAAAAAAAATAAAATACAAATAAGTATCTAATGATTAAGAGTCCCAACAAGATTAATCATTAGAGAAATGTAAACTATAACAAAATGAGTAGGAAACTATGATGGTGTGATTTTAAAAAAAAAAAAGATGTATTTATTTATGCATACAAGAACTGGGGGAAGGCTGGAGGTGTGGGAGGTGAGAGGATTCACCAGAGACAGAGTAGGGAGCAGAATAGGCAGATATACTGAAGTACCTGCTGAGGGGAACAGTGGGCCAGGCAGGTCTGCTGCACATGTGGGTCCCCTCCCTGGTTGGGGATCGAACTCATGCTGCAGTGGCTGCAGATGCTTTATTTATTTTTTTTTTTAAGATTTATTTATTTATGCATACAAGCACTGGGGTACAGGCCAGAGGCGTGGGGGGTGAGAGGATTCACCACAGAGAGCGGGGAGCAG
>JAGFMF010011570.1:3810765-3822915 GCA_019455555.1 Galemys pyrenaicus
GGGTGAGAACCCACAGACAGTGACCTGTATCGGGCACTGTCCTCTGATAGGCTATAGCCCCTGTTGCTATAGCCCTTGATTCTGGTTTGTGGCCTTTTGGCCTTTAGGGGCTTTTTGGGGCCTCTGATCCCTGTCTCAGTCAGAGCAGCCTCCTCCCCCGCCCCCCCTGTTTCAACATGACTCAACAAAGTAAATCAGTAAAAAGTAGGCAGAAGAACTCAAAAGACATTTCTCCAAAGAGGAAATGCAAATGGCCAACAGACATATAAAGAAATGTTCAACATCCCTCATAATCAGGTAAATGCAAAATAAAACCACAATGAGATACCTTAACATTAAGTAGTAAGAATGGCACATATTAAATAAACTAGCAACTATAAATGTTGACAAGAATGTGGTGAAAAAGGAACCCTCCTTCATTGCTGGTGGGAATGCAAACTGGTCCAACTACAATGGAAAGCTTTATGGAGGTTCCTCAGTCTACTAAAAATGGAGCTACCATATGACCCAGCAGTACCACTCCTAGGGATTTACCCAAAGGAAACAAAAGAATTAACTCAAAAGAATACATGCACCCCTATGTTTATTGCAGCATTATTTATAATAGGTAAGACTTGGAATCAACCCAAATGCCTAATAATAGATGATTGGATCAAGAAAATGTGGTATATATACACTGTTGGGGGCCATGTGAGTGACAAAAGTCCAGCATGAGTGACAAACCTGAAAAATCAGGTGCTCCAAAGCTGGCCATTGCCTGATATCCACTGTTTTGGCTGATACTACTGTCACCATCTTGTAAAGGCATATTAAGTGCTAATTGGAAATTTCCTACAGGGGGGAGGGGCAGTTCTAAGATTGGCTGTTTTGCCAAACAAAATAAGTGGTTGCTGAACAATTTTGGTGACGAACTATTGGGTTCAGGATGGGTTGGGGTTAGTGGTTCCTTTTGGGGATTGAATGGTAAGGAGTGGATATAGTTTGGGGTTTAATTTTAACATTTCCTTTTGCTTGGGGCCTGTGGTGGAAAGGCTAGTTCATTGTGATGGAGCTGGGTTATTACTTCTGCCTCAATGTTTGGTATATGTATGGATACATGTTGTTTTGCTCCAGTCCTAAGAAAATGTAACGAATGTTGTTCTCAAAAACATGTTTTTGCACAGGGCTGAGGAGTGAAGGTCCCCTGTTTTTCCTAAAATATGTTACAAATGATGTTTCCCTGCTTTCCTACTTCTTGTGGGTAAAGTATAAATAAAGATCTGAGACTCTCAGTGGAAGATGTAAGATGTTGGCACCATAGAAAGAGTGTCTGTGTTTTCTCGTCCCCTCTCCCCTTTCCGTATACATTCATCGCAGACGCTGTCTCATCCTGTGGGGACCCTGGTTTGTTGCTGCAGCTGGGCTGTGGCAATACACAATGGAATATTACTCAGCAATCAAAAAAGATAAACTAGAGACATTCATAGGAACATGGATGGAGCTTGTAGGGGTTATGCTCAGTAAAATAAGCCAGAGGGAAAAAGAAAAATACCAAATGGTCTCACTCATAGGAGGAATATAGGTGAGTAAGAAAAGAAAAAAAAATAACAATTACATCAACAACAACGACAAAATCACAACTAAACAAAACAAGAATGAATAGACAACTATAGTCAGAGACATTAGGGAAGGAAGTGGAAGGGATTGGGACCAGGGCGGGGATGGGAGGAACACAAGGGACTATGGTTACGGTGCATGGGTGAACTGGTGATAGAAATCCTAAGGGGACTACACCAAGAAAACAAGCAAACATTTTAAGAAAAATTAATTAGCTAATTAATTTTTAAAAAGAGTATCGTTTTTCAGGAAATCTCACATTTCCTTCCAGAGATCTGGAGGTATAATGCGGAACCCCAGTGTCACACTTACAGGTCAGGCATACTATGGCATGAACTTTCTGTGGACAGAAGCAAGACAGAGTTTGTCCCTGTCCTCATTTTTTTTCATAGCATCTTCCAAGAAAGTTTAGGACTGACACAAAGCAGTCCCATAGAAACAGTTTTCTCCATGACTATAGCAGATTCCTTCTTTCCAATTGCCCTATCATTGATGTTTGTCTCTATTGTCAATAACCGGTCAAAGGTATTTTAAAAAAGGACTCGATGGGGTCTCCCTGATGGCGCAAGGGGTTAAGGCACAGCACTGTGAAGCTATCAGCAGCCACTACAGCACGAGTTCGATCCCAGCCAGGAAGGTGACCCACATGGCCCAGCAGACCTCTCCTGAACCACCCGCTGTTCCCCTCAGCAGTGTGTTTCAGTCGATCTGCATGTTCTGTTCCCCACTCTGTCTCAGGTGACTCTTTTCAACCCTCACCTCAGACCTGTACCCCAGTTCTTGTCTGCATAATAAAGCTTTAAAAAAAAAAAAGGACTGAATTTGAGCTCCTTAATCAGTAGTACAGTTTTCTCTGGTAGTCATGTCCATATCAGGTGACTTATACAAAGAATGCCAAGGACCTGGTCACTCCAAAGACACCCTGCATCCCAGGTGAGTTTGCCATACTTGGGAAATTCAAGTCTTCCTTTTGAGGTGATAAATTGTTGCCCTATCCAGTGAAATTCTGTACCTTTTGCATCCAGGCACTCATACCCAAGATTTCCTGGTCAGTGTTGATTTAGTATATGCTCTTTGATATGTACATAATATATTTTGATTCAGAGTTCTGTACTATGAGGACTGTCCAGAGCATTAGATCAATTTGTCTTTTCCTCATGGGTTTATTTCCAGGTTTGCAATTGAATTTCTACTGAAAATGATGCAAGCAGAGGATCTGAAGACTGGTGCACTAATACAATCTGAATAAAAAATTTATGACTCGTTCAGTGCTTGTATTATTGTACTGGGGGAGGTTGTAGTTCCTTCTTCACACGCAGACTAATGGTACATAGCCTCATACTGAGTTAGAGGGTTGCCTCTGAGTGTGAAATCCTTGGAATTGCACCTCTACAAGTATGTCTACTTGAGAGTGACATTAGCTCCGCAGAACACAATATCTGCAAAAAAATTAAAGAAATGATAAATTTGGTAATGGATTTCCCTGAGAGGGAATGTCAGAAAATATGTTGGGTAATGTTCTTTTTCTCTGTTTTAAAATTTGTCTCAAATTTCTGTGATTGGGCTCAAAAATCCACAGTGATCCAATTACCTTAAATAAATTTCTGCCTATCAGTAACTGAACCGGCATATCAAAAACCTCCCACAAACACAAAGGACTGCAGTGGAGGACTGTGGGTGCCTTAATGGTGGGAGAGGTACACTGACCACACCAGAGGGGAGAAATCCTACATTGTCAAAATATTAACAAAAATATAAAACAACAGTTCTTCACTAATAAGAAACATGAAAAATAAAATGCAACATACTACTAAGTTTAAAAAAAACTCGTTAAAAACTTAGAGGATTTCATCTACTGTTTCCTTGATTCATTTTTTGAACAATCACATACAGCCTCATATTATCTCTTTATTGTTTATTAACTAATACTGATCTCCTGCTTTGTTATTTAACACTTCTGGCCTTTGTCTCCTCTCCATACCTTTCCAGAAATGGTTTTTATTCATCTCTGTATTCAGTCAAGTATGGGAAAGGTAGTTTATACTCACTGACCTTTTGTTGACTGAAGAGATGAATTAGTGGATAGATGGTGAGCTTCTGAAGTATGTGAGTTCTCTAGTATTTTACACAGTGTTTACTAAACAAATATTTGTTCTGCTGAAGGAGAAGGTGAGTACTCATAAATAATCAGAAAGGCAGTTACATCACATTGCTTCTCTTCAATCAAAAATTCACAAACAATTCAGAAAGTGAACGACAATTATTGGATGGTTTTACTCATTTGTGGAATATAAATAACCAAAGCAAACACGCTGGCAAAGTACCATAAAAATAACTTAAGCTCTATGAAAAAATGAGGTTACCAGAGGAGAAGAGGGAAAGGTGGGGGGAAGGAAAGAGTAGAGCAGATTATCAAATTAGTTATCAAATTACACTAATTATCTAATTAATGTAATGGTGCTAGAATTTGGTGGTGAGCAAATGAAATATATACACTTAACAAGGCATAAAGTTACATTTCTGAAATTATGTCTTTTACAAATGAATAGTAAATCAACATTTGATTGCAAAAATTCTCAAGCCTCATCTCTTAGCGATACATGCCAAAATATTTATCAATGAGGATTTTATATTTGGGATTTGCTTCAAAATAATCAGGGAAATGCTGAAATAAATACCTTCATAGCTAAAGCAGGATTAATATGGAGTAGGTAAAATCTGAGTGATATATCAACCTCACACCAGATATTCAATTTTTTTTTTTAAATTCAACTCAATTTTGTATCTCATCCAAGCTGGAAGTAATAATGACATTTGAAAAGAGGGTGGCACAATATTATGGAAAATCTTATCAGCCATGTTCAAGAGTTTGAAATTTACCTTGTGTACAAAAGGGAGTCACTACATACCACTTTTAAAAGAAAATGATGGAACTACAGAGACAGTGAAAGAAAACCTAATTTATCTCAGGACTTTCTCAACAAAGAGAAAACAGAACAGGAGCTATGCCCAACCCATCTACCCAAAATCAACAATCAACTCTTCCCTTTTCTGTTACAGAAATAGTTCTAGAGTCCACTGAGGAAAGTCATTCCAACTATATACTAATCAATTTTATCCCTTCATTTCAAACATAAATGAGTCCCCACTGTAGGCAGAACAGTGGACCCCAGAGGTGCTCTAGTCTAATGCTTGGGAACTATGAATAAATTAGATTATATGGCCAAGGGGAATTACAGTTGCAAATGAAATAAAAGTTGCTAATCAGATGACCTTAAGACAGGGAGTACATCCAAGATTGTCCAGATGGGCTCAAGGGAACCACAACAGTTTATAAAAGTGGGATTGAGAGACAGAGGGGGAGGCCAGAGTGAGGTTAATATCTGCTCTGGTTAATTCAGTGTTCACAGAATTAGTAAAGGCAGCATAAATGTCTGTACAGTAAATGCTACACAAACAAATTCTTGGGTTTTTTGTTGTTGTTGTTGTTACTGTGAGCTTGTGGCTAAAACAATAATTGAAAGGACCACCTATGTAATCACAGACTTTGCCTAGTAATTGTCATCCAAGTGACATTAAAACATTTGAAACTGTACATTCAATACCAATTATTGAGATGAACACAATATGAGGCTTAATAACGTAGACTACAGATACAGACAGACTTGAATTTTGTGTCTGTGTGCTACTGGATGAACTACTTTACCCCCTCATCTGTAAAATGTGAATAATTGTGGGAGTCCAGCTCCAGCAAATGGCCAGGATCCTCACAGGATGGATGGCCTACACTGACTTGATGAGGGAAGGGGGAGAGGGAGTAAGAAGACACAGACACTCATGGTGCAGGTATCTCCTACCGACAGACTCAGCGGGTCTTTATTTTATACATTACAAGCAAGCAGTGGGATTACATCAACATGTGTATAGAGCAGGAAAATAACAATCATTACAATTTTTCTTAAAAACAATTTGGGGTCTTATGATCTACAACTAAGATTAATGACATATACTATTATAAAGTGAAAGCTTCGTGCAAAATAACATATTCCCATCAGTGTTTTTGACTGTAGTGGTTACACAAGTTATTTACTACTGTTAAAGTGGGCACAGCAACTTTGCACAATCACAACCGAATGATTTTGTTTTTACTTTGAGTAAGGGATAAACTTCTAGTCACAAGGCCTAAGATTATGATAGTGTTAATGTTTAAAACTACAGGTCCCCAATAAAGGGGAAATACTAAAATCAAAACCTAACTTATATCCAAACCCCATATGATCTTTTAAAAGTAACTACTAATCCTGAACCTAAAACTTACAATCATGATTTAAGCAGAACAAAGGCAAAAGGGATGGGATGAGGGTAGAAAGGGCTTTTGTGACTTATCACCTAGGAAACACAGAGCCTTTCATAATGGGCCAAGCTACAGAAGTCATTTCTCGGTTCTGGGGCTAGTTCCCCAAAGTAGATGTTCAAGTTTGGGAAACTACTTAATAGCTAACTCTTGAGTTGTTATTATTGAACAAGCACATTCCAGTTACAACGTTTACTATTTAGTTTTTTGGAATCGGTGGTTTTTATCAATTTTAGAAAGTTTTGTGTTACATTATTTACCAACCAGTAATTCATCATCAAAATGCACAAGCAGCCAATTATTTGGTTTAACAAAATAGCCAATCTTACAACCACACCTCGTGGGTAATTTCCAGTTAGCACTCAGCATGCCTTTTACAACATGGTGACATTAACATCAGCCAAAACAATGAAGATCTGGCAGGGGCCAGCTTGTGGAGGACCCTGACATCTCAGAAGTGTCCCTCATACCCAGACCATTGTCAGACAGTATGAGTAGCGTGGGCCTCACCAAATAATGGAGTTGTGGTGAGAATTAAAGGGAAATTACATCAGGAATTCAACTCAATGATAACTATTACTATTAACAATAAACATTTATTCATACAAGACATCTACCACTTTTGGACATTTTAAGGACTTTTACCTGTGTTATTTCATTTGATTAGGAAAACCTTCCTCAGAAAAAAAGCATGACAAATGTACACTCATTTTTCCAATATGAAAAATAATTCACAGAAAAGAAATATGCCTTTTAGAGTAAAACTGACTAAAGCACTGGTTCCATCTGAACTGATGGACAGTTCCATCCATCTAAAAGATTAGTGGTAACTACAATAGCTACAGTAGCCCAGGAATAAATTTCCTCTCACTAAAAAATAAAAATAATTCTTTTTTATTGTTAATATTTTAGAGATATTAATACTATAGAACATTTTTAATCCAGAATATCTGAAAAAGTTCCTTTTGCTCACATCGGTAATATTAGAAGATTGACAGAAAATGAATATTAAGAATCTTCAAAGTCTTTTTTCTTAAATATCTTTCATTTGGAAGACGTGAGATACTAGAAAAGGAAAAATCAGGTAAATTATTAAAAGTCAAACTAGGGAAGTGGAAATATTCTGTTGCAGGAAAAGAGGTCAAATGTGGTAAACACTAAGTATGATTGGTCTGAATTTAGAAGGTAAATCATGGTAGTATCTACAAGAGGAGCTGAGCCTTCACAAAACAAACATCTGCATATACTCTTCATTATTAAAAGGAAAAGCAGCAAAGGAAAAAAATTTTGCATGTAACCAACTTGAAATAAGGCACTTGGAATGTTGTTCAGTGTGACCTTCCCATTACTTCATAAGAGAGTGTTTGGCTTTTCATCAGCTGAAAATAATGAAGACAAATAATGAACAAAGGTTTGTAGGCAAGGAATGAAAGCAGCTTTCCAATGGGATGGAAAAAATGAACCTGAATATAGTACAGTAGGGTCTTCCTGGTGGTGCAGTGGGTAAAGCAACGCACTATGAAGCAAAATGCTGCCACTGCAGCACAAGTTCGATCCCTGCCACCAGCTGGGGAGGTGATCCACATGGTAAACAGACCTCTCCTGCCTTGCCCTCTGCTCCCCTCAGCAGTGAATTTCAATAGCTCTGCCTGTTCTGCTCCCCATTCTGTCTCTGGTGAATCCTCTCACCCCCCAGCACCTCTGGACTGTACCCCAGTTCTTGTATGCATAAACATATAAATCTTTAAAAAATTATATTACAGTAGACCCTTCATATATGTGGGGGTTAGAGATGCCTACACCTGCACAGTCAAATATCCAAGTGTAACTTTTGACTCCCCCAAACCTTAATTATTAATAATCAGAAAACTTATATAATATAAATGATCAAAATGTTTCATATGTATGTCTAACAACAGGAAAATAAAAATATAGCCCAAACTATGTAATATTACTCCATAGTTTCAAAAAAAAAAACCCTACATTTTTAGAGAATTTGAAGTGAAGATATGTTAAGTGAAAAAGCAGAATTTAAACTACATGTAACATATACATTAACAAAAAAAAGTCAGGAAGGATATACACCAAATTGTTAAATATGAAGGTTGGTGGGATGCGAAGTTTTATTTTTTATATTATGTAAAGGGTTTCTTTTAAACAGACATGTCTTGCTTTGGGATTTTAAAGTCTACTTGTGGACCTCCCTGGTGGCAAAAGGGGTTAAGTCTCAGCACTATAAAGCTATTAGCGGCCACTGCAGCACAAGCTTGATCCCTAGGCAGGGAGCTAACCCACCTGGTGCAGCAGACCTCTTCTCTCCCCTGCTGCTCCCCTCAGCCGTGTATTTCAGTGAATCTACCTGTTCTGCTCCCCACTCTGTCTCTGGTGGATCCTCTCACTGCCCCCATACCTCTGGCCTGTACCCCAGTTCTTGTCTTCATAAATAAATACATCTTTTTAAAATTAAAAAATAAAGTCTACTTGCTATAAAACAGATGGAAAAATTTTTTTGCAAATTAGTAAGTCAAATTCACCATTATGGATTGAAAGATAAGTTTAAGTTAAAGCAAATATACCAAATTATTAATTGTAGAACCTATATGTTGGGTAAATGGGTGTTCAATGTAAAAATTTCTCGAACTTTTCACAATGTTCAAACGTTTTTAAATAAAATGTTGGATAGAAACAAATGTCTGGACATCAACAAAATGGTAGAAGCTTCAGGTTCTCATTACCCCACAGAAACATCAAAAAGCACATACAGACTGACTAAAATAACCTTACAGAAACTCTGAAAAACAGTCAAGGTCTGCAACAGTCAAATGTCCAATCAAAAATAAGTCACAGAACCTCCCTAGTGGCGCAGCAGGTTGAGCACCACACTGTGAAGCATCCGTAGCACTGCAGCACGAGTTTGCTCCCCGGCCAGGGAGGTGATCCACAAGGTGCAGCAGACCTCTCCTGCCTCACCAGCTGCTCCCCTCAGCAGTGTGTTTCAGTCAATCTGCCTGTTCTGTTCCCCACTCTGTCTGTGGTGACTACACTCACCCCCCTTGCACCTCTGACCTGAACCCCAGCTCTTGTATGCATAAATAAATAAATCTTTAAAGAAAAAGAATGTGAAGTTTCAAAAATTTTTTAAAAAGTCACATTCAAAACAAATTTTTTGTGTTGTTGTATTTTTATTTGCCCTTTCATGGTGCAGTCTTGGTCTGGAGAAGATAACAGCTCAGTTCCCTATTCACTTATTAAACCACATAATGTGGAGCAGACCTTATTTGAAATGTTCTAACCTGTCTAGATACTACCTAATGATGGTCCCTGTTTCATCTAACTTGAATTTCAGGGTGGGAAAGGTAGTGAAAGTGGTAGGTACTGCTTATAAAAATGCAAGGGGAATAGAAACATAGAGATGCCTCGGGCAGATTATGGATGGAGATACAATAGATTAGCTGAGACCCCAAGAAGACGTTAGAATGAAACTCTTTGGGAAATAAAGATATTCAAAAACAGCTGTGTACACAGAAGAATCAAAAATGCCACAGAACAGAATAGACAAGATACACACAGCAAAGACCTGAGAAGACTTTAAGACTTGACATTGGGCTCATCTAAAGTCTCAAATCATACCCAGTCACTAAGTAGAAGAGACCACATTACAGAGTCTGTCTGTAAAGATTAGGAGAGAAGGCTGCTATTTTCAAATAGAACAAATCATGAGGCATACAAATAAACAGAAAAATTTGTTTTTTAAAACACATTTAAAGAAACAAAAATTCTATAAGCTCTCCTTCAAGAAATATAGACCTCTTAGTAACTAGACTAAGACTTTAAAGTATCAGTCTTAAATATATTCACAGAGCTAAAGGAAAATAAGGGAGAAAGAACTAAGTGTACCATACAGTTATTTTGTTATATTATTTACATTCTTGGAGGAGGTTTTTAAATTGTTCTTCAACATTTTAAATTCAGGTAAGGACCTCCCTGGTGGCACAGCTAAATTCAAGTAAGGGCCTCCCTGGTAGCACAGCAGATTGAGCACCATACTGTGAAGCAGCCAAGGCACAGCAGTGCGAGTTCGATCCCCGGCCAGAGGGGAGAACCACATGGTGTAGCAGACCTCTCCTGCCTCACCCGCTGCTCCCCTCAGCAGTGTGTTTCAGTCCATCTGCCTGTTCTGCTCCCCACTCTGTCTCTGGTGAATCCTCTCACCTCCCGTGATTCTGGCCTGTACCCCAGCTCTTGTATACATAAATAAAAACAAATCTTTTTAAAAAAATTTCAGGTAAAATTTTAGTTATGGGGCAAAAAGAACTCAGGAAAATCAAGAAAATGATACCTGAACAAAATGGAGCATTTCAATAAAAAGAAGTCATTAAATAAACCAAGCAGAAATTCTGGTGCTTAAAAACACAATAACCGTGTTGAAAAATTCACTAAAGATGTTCAACAGCAGGTTTGAAAAAACAAGAGAATTTTAAAGATAGGACATTTGAAATGATCACATCAAGCCACAATCAAGTCAAACAATATATGCATCATGGGAGTCCCTGAAGCAGGTACGGGAGGAGAAAAAGAGAGACAGAACACACACACTCATTTGAAGAAATAATTGCTAAAAGCTTCCCAAATGTGATAATAGATATGAACATAGAAATCCTAAAGGTTGAATGAGCTCAAGCAGAATAAACCCAAAATGACTCCACCAAGACATATTATCATGAATCTACTGAAATGCTAAGTTCTATAAAAAATGCTAAGTCAGGTTAAAATGAAGGATGCCAGACTCATAGTTGATCGTAGTAACCACAAATAAGTATCTATAGGCTACATACAAAAGAAAATGAGAAGATATTCAAAATTTATCACTGAAAAAAAATCAACTAAACACAAATGAAGGCAGTAATAGAGGAAATGGGAACAAAAAAGTTATGAGACAAAAAAATCATGAAATGGTAAAATGTGTATTTACAAGTGACTCATTTAAGATCTTAGGACATACATAGCTTGAAGGTGAAAGAATGGGGGAAATATAACATTCCCTCCCCCCAAAAAAATGATCTGGGCTTTACTAATATCAGAGAGTAATAGACTATAAGTTAAATGCAATTACACAAAACAAGAACAATATGTATTTATAAAAGAACTGTACCCCAGTTCTTGTATGCATAAATAAAATAAATCTTTAAAAAAGAAAAAATGCAATAAAATACCCCTTCATACCCATTAACATGATTATTATAAAAATATAAATAAATCAATAACAAGTAATGGGAAAATGTGGAGAAACTAGAACCATCATATATTGCTATTGGATGGCAAAATGGTACAGTTACTGTGGAAGAGAGTACTGTGAAAGAGAGTACTACAGAAGGGAGTTTAAAATTTCTCAAAATATTAAACATAACATTACCATATGATCCAGCAATTCTGCTTCCTGGTATATATAAAAAAGAATTAAAAGCAGAATTCAGACAAACATTTGTACACTAATATTCATAGCAGCATTATTGACAATAACCAAAATGTAGAAATATTCCAATTGTCCACTAACAGGTTGAACAAAACAAAATGGAATATATGCATACACACACACATATATATATACACACACATATATATACATGCAAGGAAATGTTATTCAGACTTTAAAAAGCACACATTTGTGATAAAAGCTGAACCTCGAATTCTGAACATAGATGAACTTTGTAAACTTTATGCTAAGTGAAATAAACATAACAGAATGTATAACTCCACTTACAAAAAGTTTCTGGAGTTTACAGAGAAAGAAAGTGGAATAATAGTCACCAGGGAGGGAAAAATGGGGAAGGATTATTTCATGGGTGGAGTTTTGATTGTGAAATGGTGGAAAATTTCTATATATAGTGGTGAGGATTGCCCAACAAGGTGAATATACCTAATGTCTTTGAATTGTATATGCAGAAAGGCTAAGATTATAAATTTTGTTATAATATCTTAACATAATTAAAAAAACACAGATGAGGCCTTGTGAATTACCAAATTCCCCTAGTTTTGTCAGCATCTGACATTTTCCACTCATATTACACTACTTTCCAGGACAGTATGTGGATTCTAATGCATTTTTTTTTAAAGATTTATTTATTTATGCATACAAGCACTGGGGTACAGGCCAGAGGTGTGGGGGGGTGAGAGGATTCACCACAGAGAGCAGGAGCAGA
>JAGFMF010011570.1:3822965-3833985 GCA_019455555.1 Galemys pyrenaicus
TCCCCCCGGCCGGCAGCAGGGATCGAACTCGTGCTGCAGTGGCTGCGATTTGCTTCGTAGTGCGTTGCTTAACCCACTGCGCCACCAGGGGAGGCCCGATTCTAATGCATTTTAATGCTCTTTTGCAGAAGGAAAAATATAGCCAAGAGGACAAATCAAAAAAGATATATCAGGAATACAAAAAGTCCTTCACAGGTACATTAATTATGTTGAAAACCTAAAAACCGTGAAGGAGAATAATGGAGTTGTGATTAGAACTGATAAGAGTGCCCAGTGAATCACTGCATACTATTTTCAAGAATACCTTGTCCTTGTCCAAGGTTTCTATATTCTCTAATCAAGATGACCTATCAGAGATGGCTTTAAATTAGAAAAAACACTGAAAAAACATTCTTACCATTTGCTTCAATCCCAAGTCATTTCCAAGCTCTGCAAGGCCAAGACTATCACTTGCCTTTATTAATATCTATGTAACATCCCATTTTGTCTTTCTAGTGTTGACTATTTGGGTTGTGTATAGTTTCATATATATATATGTATATATAATGATTTTACAAATTTGCTAAATATATTTTAGCTGTATGTACAGTATGATTTCAAATTCCTATGTAAAAAATAATCTATACCTTCATGCACAGTCATTGTTTCCCAATATTCATTCCACCTTTTACCACTGTGGAGTAGCTATATGTCTTTAAGAGGACTGACACCCCTCTCAATCAATCATCTGCCTCATTATCTGGATTAGCAAATCAATACATAGGATTTTCCCAGCCAGTAGGATTGATTGTAGAAGTGAACACTTGACCTAAGCTATTCTAACTAGATGCACTCAGGACTTTTTTTTATAATAGCTGTGGGAGGAGGATGTGAACTGGGATACAGTAGCCACAAATGCTGCTAGCAGTCATGTTGTGACACAGATTCTGATCAGAGGGAAAACTCTGGCAAACAGGGGAGAACAAAGCTATAGCTGAGACAAAGTTAGAGCACTGACTGAACCACAAATAAATCTGACCTTAACTCTGTATTAAAGAAAAAAATTATGTAGAGAAAAAATTTGGGAGATAATATAATGAAAGCTTCTGTACCCCCATTCCATTTCATCTTAATTTAGATTTGTGTCTATTTGCCTCATGAACAGCAATTTTTTTTCTACTACCTCTTCTAATTGGTATATAGAAACATTGGATTTTTATGTGTTGATGGATCCAGAAATACTGTTGAAGTCTCCTAATGATTCTATCAGATTGTCTGTAAGGTCCCTTGGATTTTTTACATAGATAATTATATATGTGCAAACTAGAAGGCTGATTCTCCTAATTCTTATAAATCCTGTATCAGAGGATTTATTCACACCTCTGAGGTCTCTGCTCATTTTATTTACTTGGGTATAAAATGATAGTGCCTCCTGTGTCCTAGAAAATTTTCCTGTCCTTGGAATTTGCTCAGTGGCACCTATTTGCACACACAACCCAAAAGTGTCAGGAAGTTAAAGCTCCATGAGAAAATCCCTGGGGGTTGGGGGCGGTGTGGAGAGGCAATGAATGAGTGCTTCCTGTTCTTTTCCATGCAGACAGGTCTAAGATGCATTTTGTAAGTTTTCTGAGAAGATCCCGTGGGATTGGGCAGCCAGTTGCTATAGCAGACATTGGCTATTTCTCTTCAGGTCACCACGTTAGCTACAGTAATTCTTCCACAACACCGACTGAAGAAGATGATGGCAACAAGATACGTGTCTTATTTCTGACATTAATAGGAATGCTTGAAGTAAAAAAGGGATGTGGGCTGGCCTCTGGGACTATAAACAAAATGTTTCTGTGATCCAGATACAAGATACTTGTGTCTGCCATGAGTGCTCACCAAAGGGCAACCACTATAGATGGCCAAGGCAATATTCTTTCCATCATTCTCTTCTCTCAAACACAAAGTCGCCATAATGGCAGGTGGCAAAAGTATGAGCTCCCCCTCTCCAAAACTGGCTACCACCACTACTGCATGTGTAATCAGTCAATAGCAGACACCAACCTTGAGTCCCCAAAATAGCATCTTTCCCCAGAAGCAGTCAACCATCTGATGGCAGCTGATTACCTGGCCCCCTTCCATCTTAGAAGGGGAAGTGATTTGTCTTCATTGGAACAGACACTATTCTGAATATGGCTTAGCTATCCCTGCCAGAATAGGAAGTAGCCAGCACCACCAGCTGCAGATTCGTGGAAATCCATATTTATTAGCAGGGCACATACTACATTACTTCCAGTCAAGTCATTCTACAGCAAAAGAAACGCAGTAAAGGTCTCGCCCCTATGGGATTAATAGTTCACATCAGGTAAATCAAGACTGGGAAACAGGCAGATGACAGTAACAAGACTTACCTGTCATAGTAACAAGTCTCACAAGTGGGTCATGGCATCAGCATGATTTTTGGTGCCATCTCTCACACGCGTCCAGGAATCAGCAGTGACGTATGGGATGATGCCTCTTATATTTATACCTAATAACACAGTTACAGGACTTAGCTTCCCACACTCAAAACTGAGCCCTGAGTCTTTGAAGATCTTACTGCCAGAACGACTCCCTTGAATTGGAAGTTGAAACAAGTACCTCACTATTCAGAGCACCTCTTGTCACTGAAGCAAGGGGCAAATGAAAGGATGTACACCAGAGTATCTGGGTATATTCGCTATAAGTTTTGTATCACAAGCATGTTCATCACCAACACGTCCGCCATGTAACTAATGGGCCTTATGGCAAGTAAAAGATAAAATAACTAGTTGATGACTGGGTTTCACGGTTTGCTTTAAAATTTGATTTCAACTAGCACATTCTATCCGTTCTATCTTGAACAACAGCAATTTGAACTACACTGATCTACTTATACAGTTTTGTTAATAAACACAACTAACGCTCTTTAACTTTGGGTATGGATTGTTGGGAATCTGCGGATGCAAAACTGAGACTAGAGAGACCTGTTTTAAGGGGTTTGAGTATGGGTGGATTTTGATGTTCTCTGGGTTCCTGAAGGTAATCTTCCAAGTCACCGAAAGGTGATGTGGTTAAGTTTTGGGGAAATCAGAAGCTGTAGTTGGATTTTCAACTGCATGGAGGTCAGAATCACTAACTCCTGTTATTCAAGGGTTAGCTGTACTAGCAAATGATAACTATTTTCCAAGTGATCATTCTTTCCACCCATTAAAAAAAAACCCAAAAATGGTTTGGTGGCACAGCGGGTTGAGTGCTGCGCTGTGAAGTATCGGCGGTACAGCAGCGCGAGTTCGATCCCCGGCCAGGGAGGGGACCCACATGACGCAGCAGACCTCTTCTGCCTCACCTGCTGCTCCCCTCAGCAGTGTGTTCCAGTCCTTCTGCCTGTTCTGCTCCCCCAATCTGTCTCTGGTGAATCCTCTCACTCCCCCCACACCTCTGGCCTGTAACCCAGTTCTTGTATGAATAAATAAATCTTAAAAAAAAAAAACACACAAAAACAAAAACAAAAGTTTAGCGCGCTATGGCAATATGAAAAAGGTGACCAATAGTTCAAAAATGTCTGCTAGCATTATCAATTCTTGTAGCTAATTTGGATATATAGGCTTGTTTTCCAGTGCCATCTTTAGCAAATTTATTGTGCAAAATAAATAGGATGCAAAAGAAAAAATAATAAAATTCCTTCTATCCCCCCAAAAAGAAACAAGTGTGTGATTTTTGATAAGTACATTTCTTTAAAATGTTGGAGTTTTTTGTTTGTTTGGTTGGTTGGTTTTGTTTTTTGCTAGTTGATAATGACAACATGATATAGGCAAAATTTTGGTATTTGGCATAGAATCTGGCTTAAAAAATTTGGTGAACTATAATAAGTTCTAAGCATGTGATGGAACATTTAAAATATAGTGCAGATATACACTGCCAGATATCTATTTATGCATGATGAGAAATCATAGCATCGTTCCCTTGTTCATTTTATTTACAGGAAAATCTGAATAGATTTTTTTTTTACCTTACCCCGACATCACATCCTGAATCCATAGCTATCAACTTTGAGTAAAATGTATCCCTTTCTGGAATAAGAACAATAATAATAATAACAATGACAACACAAAAACCAAAAATGAAAAGACAAGGACAAATTGGGGACACTTGGAGGAGAGGAAAGAGGGGGAGGGTTGAGGGCAGACGGGAGCACGGGGGACTGAGGTGATGGTGCACTGGTGAGATGGTGATGGGGAATACATGGGGATTACAACTGATGTCAAATATATGTAAATAAAAAATAAAAATTAAAAAAAAAATTGCCAAGGAGGGGGGAAATAGCCCTTTCTCAAAGACATATCTGAATACAACCAAGCTGTTAGCCAGTTATGTTCTGTGGCAAAATTGCTGTATAAGCAATTAATTATGGCAAAATGTCCCAGCGGAAAATACTTGCAGTACAAATGCTTGCAGCAAAGAACTTGCTGTGAAACTACCTAGAACCACACTGCATGACTGGGTGATTGAGCCTGATAACAAAAGCGGAATTAGATTGCTACTACTGCTGGTCCATGGGGCCAGGAAAGTCATCCCCTGGGTATGTCCACATCCTACCTGAGCAGTTGGAAAGATTAGGGTGGGTTTGGGGACATGGTTATTGGGAAGAGGTGAGATAGGCGCGTTACGGTTGCAAAGTTTGCCCAGGATCCCCTGTCCACCCCACAGCACCCCGACCCAGACCCAGGGCAGTGCGCATGCGCAGAGACTCCAGGGGCACCTAAGCCCCACCGTTTGTAGAGGGGGCGTCCTCTGCACTCATGATGAGCATCACCGACTCCCTGAGCCCAGGTCACAATTCCAGCCGCCGAAAGAGACCTCTCTCCCTAGAGGGCAGTGCCTCCACGGCTGGAGATTGTGGCCCTCACCTTTTCTTTCTGTTCTGTTGTCACCAGTTTTGCTGGCAAACTTGGACTTGACCTCCGGGCACCCTGGCAACTCAGAGAATGGAGGGAAAACAGATGAGCCTCTGAGGCTCCTCTACTCCTGCAGCCCACCATCATCCCAGCCACCAGCAGCCCTGGAGCCAGACCACCCCAGGCAGGGCTGGCACCCTCAGCCGAGGGACCCACGCAGAACACATTAAAGCAGATCCACCCAAAGGAATCAAAACGAACCCTTCCAAACAACAATGACCCACCTATTACAGAGTTTGTCCTTTAGGATAGGCTGCCAACTTTCCCACAAGATCTTCCTAATAAACTGGACAAATTTGCAGTTTATAGGCTCAGAATCAAATACCTGCGTGTTGAGAAAGGCCAAGAAGAGAATGCAATCACTTAGTGACTCCAGGGCAGTGGACAGTGGAGCTTCTCGGCCCTGGCTGGTGATTGTTAGAACGTTCTGCTTGCTTTCCCAGATCCCAGGAGCTGCCTGAGGACTAATCCCTGAGAGCAAATGCGCTGGTGACAGGTCCGGATGGTGCACTTGACTGCATGAGTCCAGTTATGGAGAGTAAAAGCATCTCCGTAAACATTCAAGATTGGGGAGGCAGTTGTGGGAAACTTGTCTCATGGCAGCATAAGACCCCCAGGGCAAGTCCCCTTGCCACCTACCAAGATGGTAGGTGCCTTTTCTTTCTTTCTTTCTCCTTCTCCTGCATGTAAGGGGGCGTGTTTCAGACGATACCTGAAAAGCCACCTCCTCACATACATTGCCCCCACACCCTACCTCGGTTGCTAGCCAACACTGAGAAGTTTTGGGGTATGGCCTTAAAATGTTTTCTCGGGCCCTCCCTGGTGGGGTAGTGGGTTAAGCAATGCATTATGAAGCAAACCACAGACACTGCAGCACGAGTTTGATCCCTGCTGCCAGCCGGGGAGGTGACTCACATGGCGCAGGCAGACCTCTCCTGCCTGGCCCGCTGCTCCCCTCAGCAGTGTGTTTCAGTCAGTCTGCCTGTTCTGCCCCCTGCGCTGTCTGGTGGATTCTCTCACCACCCCCACACCTCTGGCCTGTACCCCAGTGCATGTATGCATAAATGAATAAATCTTTTAAAAATAAATAAATAAAAAATGTTTTCTCAGCTAGCAGAAATGGAGACCAGAATAGCCTTGGAATAAAATTCAGAGGGGTAGGAAATGTGGTATCTCAGGCTTTGGGTTAGTTTTGGTTGTCACTATGGACGTGTTGCTCGTTTCAGCTTCTACCATTGAAGATTCCATGAGTTCATGGGGTTTTGCCTCTCTGGTGTTTTATGTTAGAGGGAATAGGATGAATTCAACTCTGCTGAAAGCAGGACTGAGCATCAAGCGCGCTGATCATTTAAGCTCAGGATTATTTTGTTGCAAGCATTTAAGGTCACAGTTCTTCTGGGAGGATGAAGGAGCTGATTCACAAGTGTGGTAGTCTTATGATGCACCCAGTTTCCCCCAAAACTCTTCCCCAGAAGCTGTGCTTCTGCCACTTAAGGAGTCTGCGAGTAATTTGTCCTGATTCCTGGAAATGCATTTCCAAGGGAGGTTAAAGTACCTTAATGGAAAGACAAGAAAGGACAAGAAGAACCTTTATCTCCACCTCCCCTGGCTTTTAAGCAGTAGCTGCTCCATCTGTACTTCAACCTTCATTTCAGACTTGAAAACCAAATAAAAATTTTATCTTTAGAATTGAACACAGGACTTTACAGCCTACTGTCTGGGACGTCAAAGGAAAAGATGTTGTAAAATATATAGCAAAACTGAACTGTGAGAGAATCAGGCTACTCAGAGGTTTTATTCCACTGAAAATTATATTCAGATGATGAGAGACAGTCACGATGATGTAATGGCTTCTTATCAAAGAAAGATGATGGGCCTGGGTTCCATCAGAGGCACTCTTAGCTTTTAAAAATGGCAGGCAAAATTATATCAGTGCATTGCAAGCCTTCTCAAATGAAAAAGAAACAGATCATTTACACAAACAGAAATTGCTTTTAATGTTTATCCTTGGAGTAGCTGATCTGTATGACATAATCAGTCCTTCCCCTATTATAACAGCCTTCATTTACTAATTAGGAATAAAAGAAGCACTGCTGGGGAGAAAATCTGCTACTAAATTGAATCTAAATGAGTATCCCTTAATCCTAGTTCCCTTTGGGGTATGCAACAGAACCATTTTGGGCATCTATCCAGTTTAAAATACTGCAGTCTTTGACAGAAGCTTTTAAAATAAATATATACATGAAGCAGCAATTAACAAGATAATACTTTACCCATCAGGAGATAAAAACCAAAACATCTAAACCCATGATCTACAATGTGAGTCAGTCAGTCCCTCTCAGGAGGAAATGAACCTGATGCTTACTGGACATCATGTAGGTTCTGTCCATATAATAACAATATAATAGTTTCTGTAGGTTCTGTCCATACAATAACAATATAATAGTTTCTGTAGGTTCTGTCCATACAATAACAATATAATAGTTTCTGTAGGTTCTGTCCATATAATAACAATATAATAGTACATACAAGACTGAGAAAAACTGAGGCCTGATTCTAAATCTATCCAACGCATGCGGCAGAATGAGGGATGTTTCAGGTGTCACTTTCTGGGGAGGATTCTTGCTGTTGGCAGTATAGAAGAAATCCTGACTTAGGCCCAGGATGCTTTTTTTTTAAAAAAAGATTTATTTATTCATGCACACAAGCACTGGGGTATAGGCCAGAGGTGTGGGGGGTGAGAGGATTCACCACAGACAGAGCGGGGAGCAGAACTGGCAGATCAACAGAAGTACACTGCTGAGGGGAGCAGCGGGCACAGCAGGAGAGGTCTGCCGCGCCATGTGGGTCCCCTCCCTGGCCGGCAGCAGGGTTTGAACTCGTGCTGCAGTGGTTGCAGTTTGCTCCATAGTGCGTTGCTTAACCCACTGTGCCACCAGGGACGCCCCCAGGATGCTTTTTATTGATCTAAATGCTCCTTTCTGTGTTCAGATCACTAGCAGCATCAATCTTTGGTCCCCATCCAGCTGCAGGGTTGGTAATTATAGCCACAGCTGCAGCCATAACATCAACAAAAGTTTAAGGAGGTCGTCCCAGCCTCCTGAATCAGAAAATAAGGCTTATGCAAGATCACAGTAACTGGGGAGATGGGAATTCTAACCAGCCCATGGCTTTTGCTTGTCCTCAGCAAGACATCCGACAGTGCAAGTGCTTTTAGACTTCGTGACAAAAGTCAGTTTCACAACAAATCTAAGTTTAAAACTATGCCCTCTGAGCAGAGGGCACGCACTCTGTATCACCTCAACTTTCTGAATTTACTCAGAGGGACTTTGCGATAGGTAGTTTTGAATTGTGACCATACCCAACTCCTCATTTAGATTTGTTTGTAAGATCCTGAAAACCAGCCACAGAGAAAATGCCCAGTCTATGGTGGTAAATTCTCCGGCATGTTATGCAAGTACTAACCTGCATTTTACCTTATTCTGAACAGTTCCTTGATTGAAATACTTAGGGGGAAAATGAGCATTCTAGATAAAGATTTTCTCTATTTAAAAATAAAAATGAAACTCACAGGATTTGAACTTCTGGATTGTTACTAGTAAATCAAATACAAAGTTAAAAAGCTAAAACTGGGGTTCCCTGGTGGCACAAGGGACCTAGCATCCCACAGTGGGGTTTCCCCAGTCACTACAGCACAAGTTCGATTCCCTGGCCAGGGAGCTGCTCCACATGGCGCAGCAGACCTCTCCTGCCTCACCCGCTGCTCCCCTCAGCAGTGTATTTCAGTCCATCTGCCTGTTCTGCTCCCCACTCTGTCTCTGGTGAAGCCTCTCACTGCCCTCCCCTTGCCCCCTCGCCTCTGGTCTGTACCTCAGCTCTTGTATGATAAATAAAATCTTCTAAAAAATGCATTTTTTTAAAAAAGCTGAAACTACTTCTCAATATTTTTAGTTTCTGTTTTTATCTCAATGTTGTCATAGTGCAGTGGTTTTCTAATAAAAACAATGCTTTTCCCCTTCATTATTAATCTAAATTTCTCACAATATCTTTTTTACCGTTAATACAGGATTTGTAGTTTAAATTCAATATTCCATTTTCAGACAACATTTAATTAATAGTATCTTTTCTGCACACCAATATGTTATATCTTAAAGACAGTAGTTTGATCAATTCTGGTATGTTATAACTATGCTACTCACCTGCTTTGTTCAGGCAGTACAAGCAGAGGGAAGTAGTATGTAATCTAATGGCTGCTGGCCTTCTCTATCATGTACCTTATAATGAAAAATCTTCTGAAAGGAAAAAAATCATCTTTCCTATTTTATTTCCTAGTACTCATAGATGTATTCATGTAATCCATGTATGTATAGTAGCACTAAAATTTCATGTTTTCAGAAGATTATTTACCACTTGAAAAATCTCTATCATGATAATGAAATAATGTAAGTAATTTAAAAATGCTGCAAACTGTAAGAAATATACTGTTAAATACAATTATTAAATTGTAACCAGGACGATTAATGAGACTACATCAAACAAGAAAAGCAAGTCTGCTGATTACTCAACCCTCAAGAAACAAAGGTTGGTCGGGCCTCCCTGGTGGCATAGTGGGATGAGCAGTGCACTGTGAAGCAGACCTCAGCCACTGCAGCACGAGTTCGATCCCTGCTGCCAGCCAGGGAGGGGACCCACATGGTGCAACAGACCTCTCCTGCTATGCCCACTGCTCCCCTCAGCAGTCTACTTCTGTTGATCTGCCTGTTCTGCTCTCACTCTGTCTGTGGTGAATCCTCTCACCCCTCCACACACACTCTGGCCTGTACCCCAGTGCTTGTATGCATAAATAAATAAATCTTTAAAAAAAAAAAGAAATAAAGGTAGGGGTGACCCAGCAGGTAAAGAGCCCTGGCTGCAGGTAGAAGAAATTAGTATTGTTGCAACATAAGGAAGTTATAAACATCAACTACACTTCTCTTTAGGTGCTCTAATTCTTCTTGAATAAGTTTTTTATAATTTAGGTTATTTCTAGAAGATACTACATTTGTTCAAGTTTTTAAATTTATTAATATAAAATTATTTGTAGTAGCCTTATGGTCTAAAAATCTCCTTTTTGTTCTGTTCCTCTGTGGTTAATTTGTGTCATCTTTCTTCTGTTAACCTCATTGGAAGATAATTTATCATTTTCTTTTACAAAGAAGTTTTTAGTTTCTTTTTTTAAAATTTAATTAATTAATTATATTTGACATTGTATTCCCCAGGAGTATCCACCAACATTCCACCCACGCACCATCACCTCAGTCCCTTGTGGTTTTTCTGCCCTCATCCCCGTCTTTGCCCTCCCCTCCTTACCCTCCCCGCCCCCATGATCTCTTTGGTTAATCTTGGATTTTTGGTCTTGTTTTTTGTTTACTTTTGGTTATAACTGCCCAATTCCTTGAGCTTATTTTTCTTTGTTTTGTTGTTGTTATTGCTCTTTCATATTCCTCCATCCGATATTTAGTGAAGCCATCTGATGTTTTTCTCTTGCCTTCTGACTTGTTTCACTGAGTATAATTCCTTCCAGTTCCATCCATGTTTATATAAATGGCCCTAGTTTATCATTTTTGATTGCTGAATAGTATTCCATTGTGTATACGTACCACATTTTCTTGATCCAGTCATCTACTTTTGGGCATTTGGGCTGTTTCCAGGTCTTACCAACTATAAATAGTACTGCAATGAACATAGGAGTACAGGTGCTCTTTTGGAAAATCTGTAACCAGATTTTTTGTAAATCTGTAACCGGTGTTTTTGTGTCCTTTGGGTAGATTCCTAGGAGTGGGATTGCCGGATCATATGGTAGTTCCATCTCTAGTAGGCCGAGGGACCTCCGTATGGCCTTCCATATTGGTTGGATTAACTTGCAGTCCCACCAGCAGTGTACTAGGGTTCCTTTTTCTCCACATCCTCGCCAGCATTTGTTGTTGTTTTTTTTATATGTGTCATTCCTACCAGTGTGAGGTGGTACCTCATTGTGGTCTTGATTTGCATTTCCCTGACTAAGAGGGATGTTGAGCATTTTCTCATGTGTCTATTGGCCA
>JAGFMF010011571.1:0-29299 GCA_019455555.1 Galemys pyrenaicus
CAGATTGAAAAGGTGCTCTGAACTTGACTTTCAAAACAAGCTGACCGTCGCTATGTGCCCAAACTTAATTTTTTAATAGACAGCAGTAGTAACAGCAAATATGACTAACTTGGGTAAAGCACTCCTGTTAAACTGGAGATAATTATTTAACCCCTGTTCCAATCCACAAAGAAAGGACTGCCAACGGTGTGTGTGTTTGTGTGTGTGTACACACAGATCTGTGTGTGTATAGATATATTACATATGTATACACACAGATCTATAGATACGTAGATATAGATACATATATATCTCAAAAAAGGCAGTAACAAAAATACCAAACTATGCTTGCATTGTGGCAGCAGAATAAGAGTGTTAGAGTGAAGGGGAAGATGGACAAGATCTATTAGTTTTAAATGTATGATAGACACTAGCTGAACTTTTACCAAACTTGCCTGTAACTCCCCTCCAAACAGACTTCTTTTAAGAGGAAGGAGTTCCTTACACAAAATGCTCTGTGTTCACATAAATCTGTACTAGTCAGAACAAAACCAGTTCTGCTGCAGAGATTGTGGGTTCGCAGGGACATTTAAGCTTTCATTAAACTGGAAAGCAATCAAGTCTTTATGTCTACAAATTATACATTTAATAGTTCCACAAATTTGGCAAAGTTCGTGATGACATCTAGGATGTTTTCACCAAATCGTAGACATAGATATGGAAATCATCATCAAACTTGATGAAGTAGACAGACGGTTTGGCTTCCACTTGATGGATGACCATGCCAGTCCTTTTAGAGCCGTCTTCTTTGGCATATTCCACTTGTTTGCCTACCAGGCTGTCCACAACTTCTCCTGGTTCCCTTTCTGCTGGAGGTGAATCATCTGTATTTAAAGGGGGAAAATAAGAATTTAAAGTCAATTTTTAAACAAGTACTAACTCACCTATCTTTTCACAACTTTAAAAAATTTTAATATCCTGAATTCATCTTGATTTAAGCCAAAAGTCAGAAACTTCTTATTCAAGAGTCAGACAATAAACATCATCAGGTTTGACAGACCTCTGTCCAAAAGACTTGGCCCTGCCAGGACAGCAAGAGCAGCACAGACCTGCACAGAAGAATGGGTGGGGCTGTGCGCCAGTAAAACTCGTATAATTACAGAAGTAGCTTGCTGACACCCTAGATCCAGACACATTAAACATTTTAAAAATGATAACCTAACATATCTTTGGTTCACATTTAATTATAGCTATAATTACCCAAGGAGAAAAAAACTAAAGGAAGAAAAAAATGTAGACAATCATGTAACTTCTTAAAAATGAAGCCTCCATTACTCTGAAGATTTCAAAGCTGAAATCCACTGGATTACTGAGACTATACTATACTTAAAATGCCTACATATTCCTGGTATTACTCTGTGAATCCTGAAAGTTTGCTTCTCCTCAACCTTATTGCTATCCTATCTCCTCAACATACTGTCTTCCTAATTCAATTTCTATTTAAAAGAGATTTCGATTCCCCATGCTTTAGAAACAGGTGCTCAAGGAACTACACCCCAGATGGATCACACAGATCCTGAGGAGGCTTGAGCACCTGCATGCTGGAAGACCTGCATCCTGGAAAGCACTGTCTGGTATCGCACAAGTTCTGTAAGTTCTAGGAATACACATGAAGTGACAACAAACCACTGTCATCAACAACAGAGAGAGTGAAGAGACCGGGGCAAAGGGAGGCAGCTACAATCCTATCAGGAGTCATCACAGTTCTGAAGGGCTTCAGCTTTTTCCCCAGGGCAGGAGAGGGTACGAGGCAGGGCAATTGAGTCCAGGCGCCTGATGTACACAAGACAAACCAGCTCATTTATGACAACTGTTAACTATACACCACTTCACATTCTCACACGTGTCCAAGTTTGGAACATGTCTAACATTTATATTACAGTAAATTCTTTCACTGAAGGACACAATCCAAATCCTACTGTCTAATCGCTGTACAACAGTCACGTGACACAAATAAAACACTCTCTCTATGGGAAACGAAGAGGAAACCTGACCTCAATTCTTTTCTTCAAAACTTCCCTTCCCTCAGCAGCAGCAAAAGCACACTGCCAAGTTTTCATGGCACTTTACCATTTACGGAGGAATTTCAAACACAAGATAGCATTTCCATTACCATATCAACATATTTTGAGTACTGCTTTCATTAAATTTCATCTATATAATTTCCATTATGCAAATATAGCAAATACACACAAACTAAAAAAATCTAATAAGGTTTGAGAAAGTCAGGCTCAGAAAAGCACATCAGCATATCCATAATAACTGGCTTATTCACAGGAAACTCTCTAAAGTGAAAGGACAGCGAAGTCACATTACTGACATCAAGTGTCCGTAAGGTCACACCTGTCCAGTGTCAGGCATCCATGTGTTTGAGAAAAGGTTCTGAGAATTGGTTTGGAAAAGAAGACACTCACCCAAAGATGAATTTTGAAAAGGAATTCTATTCACAAGAACATCAAAAATAATAAAATACTCAGGAATAAAATCTTAATAAATGCAAACACATCCCATGCTCATGGATCTGAAGATACTTCTTAAACTGCTATGAAGATTCAATACAGTCCCTCCCAGAATACCAGCTGACTGCTTTACAGAAAGTGACAAGCTGATTCCAAAATGCATGTGGAACTGCCAGGGACCCAGAACAGCCAAACAATTCTAAAAAAGAACAAAGCAGGAAGTTTCACACTTACCAATTTCAAAACTTACTACAAAGCAATACACCGCCAATAAACTGTGGCACAGGCATGAGCACAGACAGAAGGACAGTCCTTCCACAGTCACACATCTACAATCAACTGGTTTTCAACAGAGGTGCCAAAACTACTCGAGCAAAGAACAGTCTTTTCAACAAATGATGCTCAGACAACTGTCAGGTACAAAAGAATGAAGGCGAATCCTTACCCTACATCATAAAGATAAAAAAAAGTAAAAATGTATCAAAGATCTAAGTGTAAGAACTAAGACTATATGACAGGTAAATATCTTCATAACCTTGGCTGTGGAAAGGAATTATTAGAGCTTATACCAAAAGCACAAGCAATTAAAACAAAACAGATAAATTGGGCTTCATCAAAATTAAAAACTTTTGTTCGTTACTGGACGCTGTCAATAAAGTTAAGACAACTTACAAATGAATGTGATTTACAAACCACAGAATTGACAAGAACTTGTACTAAGAATAAGAACTCTTAGATCTCAGTGACAAAGACAACTCAATTGAAAAGCAAGGAGAGAATCTGGATAGACACCTCCAAAGAAGACATACAAAGGGTTAATAACACATGAAAAGGTGCCCGACATCTTTAGTCACCAGGGAAATGCACACCGAAACCACAATGAGACATGACCTCACACCCAATAACAGGTGCTGGTAGGAATGTAGAACAATCAGAACCCTCAGAACATCATTGATGACGACTGAAATTTAAAAATCGGTATGGCAGTTCCCTAAATGATTAAAAACAGTGACCACTATGGCCCATCAATTTCACTCCTAGGTATGTACACAAGAAAAATGGAAACAAATGACAACCCAGAAATGTGTGTTCACCGCAGCGTTATTCATATCAGATGGTAGAAACCACCTAGATGTCCATCAACATGAGTGGATCAAGACATCAAGGTCTATCTTTGCCATAAAAGGGAATGAAGCCCAGATACATGCTGTGACAGACAAACCTTGAAAATACGATGCTCCATTATGCTATGTGAAAGAATAGTCACAAAGGACTTCATGTTAGAAAGTCCATTTGTATAAGCTCAAAGCTCAGAACAGGAAAATCTGCACAGAAAGTAAATTATTCTTCGCAAAGGGGTGAAAAATTTCACAGCGTAAGCTTGGTACATGCCTAAAATAATTACATATGCCAAAAATAAAAATTTTAAGTGTCTCTGGTGTAAAATAGTTAATGAAATTCATCTTGTTCTAAAATTTGACTTTCTTTTTAAATCATCATAAATAAATGTTGTTAATATATACTTACTGGAGTCAGGCATAATGCGAAGGTCGCCTTCTTTATAATCATCTAAGAGCTGGTACATGTACAAGACAGGATCTTTCTCATAGGTAATGTAAAACCACGTGTTCATTATCGGTGCACGTGCTAACACCATTCCCCTCCACTCGTCTTTAGAACCATCCTCCGTCTCAAACATGTGCTCCACAGCCTTACCAATCATCGTGTCTGCTAGGTGTGCATCGCTGATTCGAGATGTTGCTGGGATATAAAAATAAACAATGGTTTCTAAAGTGTTTTGGTAAATGCTTACTGTGAAGAACTCAGCTTACTAAAGGGAACTATTCATGAATTTTATCCACTTGACATACTAGCGGGCATTAGAGCCAACTGAAGGGCTTTGAGAAATACAATGGCGTAACACACACTTGTTGGGTCGAGACCAGATTTGATTCCATTTGAAGTCAGTTTAAGGACAAATCCTGGTCTTTTTATTCTCCCAAATTTATCTGCTCTTGGTAATTTTAATATACTTATTAGAATTCTAATTTATTAGAATTCTTAATAATTCCTTCAAGGTATAAAGTGTTTGTTGTTATTAATAGTTAATTATTTTTAATTTGGAAGTAATTTTAGACTTGCAAAGGAAATGCAAAAATAGGAGCAGGCCCACACCCTTCACTCAACCTCCCCTTTTTATCAACCTCTTATGAAACCACAGGCTGTTTATAAAAACTAAGAAATTCAGCTATTTGAAGCACAAATTTTTACTCGCACTATGAGCATGTATTTTTCTCAGTGACCAGGGTGATCTGAGAAGTCACAGAGATTAGGGTGTCTGCCTGCTTATGGTGCTTGAAGCCTTCCTTTTAACAAACTGCCACACAACATGAGGTCCTCCTGTTGTGCCCCTCCTCAGACACACAGTCTGCCTGCTCCTGGAGATCCTCTGCTTCTCCCCCTCATTCCTGGACCTACAACTTCGTAGCTGGCTCGTCCAGGTTCTCTGTGACCACCAGGTCAAAGTGGAATCACCAATGAGAGGGCTCACCGTGTTTCCCACTGACATTTACCATCACCAGCTATACTGCTTTACTTGTTTTTAGCCTGTTTCCTGCCTAGTTTCTAAAACTTAAACAGTTCAATATTTCCTGTATGAATAAATAATTTCAGAGCAAAGATGGCTGCCCAGAGCCCCCATCCGCTGCAGCTTGACATTGCAAATATTCTTTCAGTAGTAAGCGGAAATCACAAGCTTCACTTAGTTTTTTTAATACTGGGGAAATCACAGAGGATCCTACCAATTTTAAGGTTTCTTTAAGTCCTCAACTTTTAGGTTACCTGACAAAAGAATTAGCACCTCTATTTTACTCATTCACAAGTGCTTCTATTTCTGCTTAAAAAAATTCAAAGCAAGAAAGATTAGATCTTCTTGGTAAAAAACTGCTTTCCAATTTAAACATTACCAGACTTCAAACACATATGATACTTTACTTTGCCTAAGTATGCAATTATTATAAAAAAAAATGGAGACTTTCCCACAGTGCATGACAATAAAGCAAAATCCCACTAGTTTTTTTTCACACCAGATGTTCTCAAACTTTCTGGTCTCAGGACTCCTTTAAATCATTAAAAATTTTTGAAAACCTAAAAGAGCTTTTGTTTAATGGATTATACCTATTAGACCTAAAAATATTTTTAAATGCCTATATAAACAATGTATTGTGGGCCCTCCCTGGTGGCGCAGTGGGTTAAGCAACGGACTATGAAGCAAACCGCAGCCACTGCAGCACGAGTTCAATCCCTGCTGCCGGCCAGGGAGGGGACCCACATGGCGTGGTGGACCTCTCCTGCTGTGCCCGCTGCTCCCCTCAGCAGTGTGTTTCGTTTATCTGCCTGTTCTGTCCCCTGCTTTCTGTGGTGAATCCTCTCACCCCCACCCCCACACCTCTGGCCTGTACCCCAGTGCTTGTATGCATAAATAAATAAGTCTTTAAAAAAATTAAATAAAAAAAACAATGTATTGTTAGATTTTTTAAAAATCCTTTATCTTGTAAGAAAAATTTAGTAGACAACTGGCATAATTTTACATTTTTATAAATGTCTTAATGTCTAGCTACTTAAAAAGGACAACTAGATTTTTCCATGTACTGCAGCATTAGATCTGCTCTATGTACTTATGGCCAGTGTATAAAATCTAGCCTCACAAACTATATGGTATTGAAAGGAGTATTCAAATTCCTATTTTAAGCTCTTTCTAGGTTTTCTATGATGTTATATCAAAACTGAATGGTAACTGCCCTTAAACTTTAACAGTAAAGTTGCATCTGAAGCCATTAACAGTAAAAGTGTCATATTGTTAAAAATAAAATTTTTCTCCAGAATATAAACTGTTATAACTCAGTAAAAATAAGATAAAATAACCCATTCAAAAAATAAGAAAAGGACTTGCAAAGACATTTCTGCTAATATGACATACGAATTAGCCAGAAGGTACATACAAATGTGCCCAATATCCCTAGTCACTGGGGAAGTGCAAATCACAACCACAATGACATATAACCTCATACCCATTAGGAAGGCTACTATGAAAAACAAACGGGAAAAAACAAACCCTGCACAGCAAAAGAAAGGAACAGTGTTGGTGAGAACGTGGAGAACTGAAGCCCTTGTACACCACTGGCAGGACTCTAAAACGATACGGTCACTACAGAAAACAGTGTGGTGCCTCCTCAAAAAATTAAAAGTAGAACTTCACAAGATAAGCAATTTTCTAAGTTGGCAGGAACCCAAAAGAACTGAAAGCAGAGCTCAGAGGAGCTATCTGCTGCATAACTGCAGCACTGTTCATTATAACCGAAAGATGGGATAACCCAAGTGCCCATGGAGGGATGGATGGATAAACAAAATGGGATCTATACAAACAATAGATTATTTTCAGTCTTAAAAAGGAAATTCTGACACATGCTACAACATGGATGAATCTTGAGGCCATTACTAAGAGAAAGAAGCCATTAACAGAAATATTCCCCTTGGGGTGAGGAGAAATCTGGGAGTTATTGTTTTATACGGACAGAGTTGCACACCTGCAAAATGAAAAAGTTCTGGAGATTTGTTTCACACCAATATGAATATACTTAAACACTACTGAGATGTAGTGGCTAAGTTAACGTTTTGTTATGTGTTTTTAACACTTTAGAACAAAAACTGTGTCAGTCTTTTAAAAAAAAATTGTCAGTCTTTGAATGGATCTAATACCAATTCATGATTTGGAAACGCCAGGCACTGTTGATATGAGAATACTGTATTCACTGCACTGTGCAGATTTTGCAAAGTGTGGGAAACTCCAGTGTAAGAGTAAACAAGGAAATCCCATCCTAATGAGGAAAATAATATTGACCTCCACAAACTTCCTGAAAGCAAATGGGTTTCAGGAACCTCAAGGGGTCCCTAGACCACACTTTGAGAACCATCACATGCTTTTAGGGTGACTGACTTCTCCCCAGCTTTAGTTTAAGTACAACAAAATTGTACCTATTACTGCATGAAGCAAATTAGAAAAGAATGTTCTTCCTACATGGAACATAAATGAAGGCCAAATAATATTTCAAACACAAGCATCATAGAGAGTCATAAAATTAACTACTGATGAAATTAGATGCATGACATACTGGAGGTTTGCAGAGGCCTTTGGGTTTCCTTTTTGAAGTTGCTCCACTATTTACAGCAGCAATCCATGCCTATGGTTGGAAATGAGATGACCCAAAACCAGAAAGTAAAACACTAAGTAATCCTTAATTCTAACACCAGATACTTCTGTATTTCCAGATGTCTTAGTCTGGTCAAATCATTTCTCTATCAAAACAAAAATATTTTTTTTCTTTCCTAAGATGGGGAAAGAATGGAATTTAGCAAAATTTCAAAATGAACTTACAATTATACCCTAGAAAGAGTGGAGACTAAAATTCAGGGTCAGAAAGAGAATGCTTAATTATTTAACATAAACACTGATATAAAGGCTTGGACAATATTTTTTTCAACCCCTAGCGCAGGACTCTCCAGCATCAGACACCTATGTGGGAAATAGACTGCAGTCAGGATCAAGAGGAAACAAGGTGTGCATCAGGAGGAAGAACAAGGTGTTCAGACACTCAGAATGGGTAACAGAACTAAGTTTATACAGGATGAATAATATAGACTTAATATTTGATAACTAAAAAAGACAAAAAAAAAAATGTGGTGCCCTGGCAAAGAATTAACCTGCTAGGAAGCATGTGTCCCAAAAACACAGGACAAAAACAAGGGGGAAGGGGTGTGGAAGGGAGCCTGACAGAGCTTCTTCCCCTGGCAAGGAGATACCACATCTCTACCCTCCTCCACTCTATGTCCACTGAGATTGTGTTTTTTACCAGCATGAACTTTAAACAATTCCAAACATTACCAGTATTCAAACAATAGCACTGTAATTTTAACACTAAAACACTTCAAAGTAAACACTTTAAAGATGAAAAGACATTAACTTGGGTGTATCCTATACCATTCCTATCCTGAAATAATTTATTTTGTTCTTAAAGATAAAATTAGTTATAATTAAACAGAAACATCATGCCTTAAAGGCATATAGGTTATGCTAATGCCTTACAGCATTTAATAAAAAGAGGCACTCATTTTCACAAACATTGTGTAAACAAACCCTAAGGAATGGATGATAGAACTCACACATTTTGGTTGCTTAAATTTTGGCTGAAAAGTATAATTATTTGTTAAAAATACACAACAAAAGATACACTTCACATCAAGATTCAAAAATAAATGCCAACAATTTTCCTTAATTATTATAATCTGATAGACTAAAATTAAGTATAGGATATTTGAACTAGTAATGTTCTTACCCATAAAAGACCAAATAAGTATTTTTCAAAATGTTAGAAATAATATTAGAATGTATTAGATTATAATCTTCCTGAGGAATAACTTTATAGCTCTTTATAGCCTGGACGAGTTCCTTAGATTATGATTTTAAAGTATCTGCTAATCAGTTTTTGTGATTAAAGGTAACAATTTAAATGTGTATCAGGACTGCTTACAATCCAATAAAAACAAATACCAATAACAAAAAAAAAATTTAAAAGCATCCATTTCAATAATCATTTATAAAGCATATATAATACAAATAGTAAAACGAACTTACCAACTCTATCAGGGAGGACTTCAAGCGCAGAAACTCTTTCATCTTTATTAAGTTCTAGTCCATAAACACAGTCAAATCCATCGTATTTTATAAGATACAAAGAAGGATTTACAGGCACCTGGTCCAGAACGGTTCCTTTCCACTGTGTAACAGGGCCATTCCCCTCTTTCCACCCATGCTGAATCCTGCAGCCTACGATGTTCCGCCGGGGCTGGGAAACAGGTTTGCTTGGCCCCACACTGCTCCGATGTTTTCTGTATTCACACATACACACACGTAAGGTATCATCTCAAAAGTATGCACTCCTAGACCCAATACAACCATTGCCAACTCAAGTCTCACTACAGGTCTTCCAGAGTCCCATGCTAGCTAACTCTGTCTCCCTCCATGTCCAGGTGACTCTCGGCATGTGATGCCCAGAGGCATGTGATGGGGGCACGCAGTGAGCCCCTTCTCTATCACTGTGTACGCACACTCTTAATAGCAGAGGCATCCTGTGCACCCCAATGGACAGGCAGAAAAACCATGGGTCAGTAACGACAGAAACCCTAACACTAAAGCATCAATTTTTTCACAACTGAGTTACCTTTAATTCACGATTATCCAGGATAATGAAACAAAGTAAAGTTCTGACCATATGAATCTTCACACATGCATAGACCTTTATGTAATATGAATACATTTCAGTTAAAATTAAATGTGCAACTATTGATTTCACCCATCCAGATGCCCACATAATTCTGCCACCATGGGCTTTAATCAGTATCAACTAGATATTTAACTTTTCCTTAACCTGTAGTTCAGGCTGGCTTATATCTATGTATTATACCATCAATAAAAGAGGACACTATAGTTAAGCAATTAAATCTGTGGCAAATACTTAATGTAACATGGAAAAATATTAGAACACCACCAAACTACATTCCTTCTGGATTGTGAACAACTGGAAAATTGACATACAATATTTACAATAAACCTGACTCTTAATGCCAGGGAAAAAACCTCTTTATTTCACCTAGAAATCTAAGACAAGGGATAAGACCTAGCTTGACAGAAAACCAGAGGCCAAAGCTAGGCTGGCATGTGAATGCTACTATAAGCCAAGAATGAAAAAACTAAGAGAGCAGAGAAGAATTTCTTCTCTGTTTCATGGACATAAAGCTCTCATGAGGCACACCATGAATAGAAGTAATGAACATAAACTTTTAAAAAAACAATTTATTGTAGGCTGTAATATTTTAAACTATAGTTGTTTTGGTTTGGTAAACTGAGTAGGACTGTGAAACAATGACACAGGTTAAAACAAAAAACACAGTGCACCTGCAGAAAGCAGCTCAGTTAGCTGAGGCAGATCCTTGCCTTTGCTTAAGAGAGGTGGAGATACCACATGGAGAAAAATAAGTCAGTGACAAGCTCAGGCAAGAAGACGGGGAGGACCATTAGGAGACTAGGAACCCCTCCTGAGGACACATTGCTACGAATAAAATCCGACTTAAGTAGTGATCCATGATGTAAAAGGAGGGTCAGACATTGCCAGGCTGACCTCGAAAGTGTGACTGAAGGTACATTAATACGTCACGGGGAGAGTGTGGATCTGTCTCACACACAGGCCTCCAGAGGCGCGTGGGACAGTCACAATAAGAAACATCAAGGGGACCCTCAGAAGAATGCTGTCACTGGTGGGGGACTGACCTCAAGCACACTCTGGAGGTGGACAGAACCAGTACCTGTAACTGTACAGAGACCACGGAAAAGGATTCGCAACAGAAACATGAGCAGGATGAGCCCAGAGAAAAGTCAGGAAACAAGGAGCAAGCAGAAGCCTTTTCAGAAATGGAGACTAAAGTAGAGGAATATGAGGAGCCAAGCAGGAAATAGATGGTGAGGAGACAGCAGGGCAGAATTAATGAAGAGGTAGTGATGGAAAGAAAGTTCCAAATTACTTTTTAGCAGAATTATCTAAAAATAAAATTCAAAGCAACAGAACACTAAAATAATTCCAAAAAAACTTTTCTGAAATGGAAGACTTAAATGTACAAACGCATCCCTGGGAAAACTGACCCAGACTGATGACACTAAGACATATATTTCTTGGGTGAAAGGACCACATCACATCTAAGATCAGAGCGTGAAGCTACCTTTGTGCCAGAGACAATGGAGGGAAAAGGTTCTTAAAAAAGAAAGCAAGAATCAAATAAAAGGCACAGATAAGAGTGGCAACTTTTAAGACTCAGAAGGCTGTTCTCACCTGCACTTCTTAAAGATGTTACAGAACAAGTTTCAAAAAGGGTCTTGATGAAAACAGGCTCTCCCTCAGGAAGAAGAAATCCTGCCCTTTAACTAGCTCCAATAGTTCATTCCTGGCTCCTATCATCCCCTCCCTCTGCCTCCCCCACCCCATGTACTCGCATAGACATGTGCACTCACAAACACTGATTCTGTTCCTCTGGAAAATACTAACTACCACCAGAAAAGGTCTATCCTAGGTTCACAAGCATGACAGTGGCTTCGATGCCCATCAAAACCAGCATCAGGGCCTCCCTGGTGGCGCAGTGGGTTAAGCAATGCACTATGGAGCAAACCGCAGCCACTATAGCACGAGTTCGATCCCTGTTGCCGGCCAGGGCGGGGACCCACATGGCACAGCTGACCTCTCCTGCTGTGCCCGCTGCTCCCCTCAGCATTGTACTTCCGTTGATCTGCCTGTTCTGCTCCCTGCTCTCTGTGGTGAAGCCTCTCACCTCCCCATACCTCTGGCCTGTACCCCAGTGCTTGTATGCATAAATAAATAAATCTTTAAAAAAAAAAAAAAAACCAGCATCAGCTCAGCCAACGACAGCAGAAGGGGTACCTACAGACTCAAGAGTTGCCATCTTCATGCTTCTGACACCACTGAGTGTTGCTGTTCTGTACCATGTCTCTGTAGGGGGGGAGGGGTGCCCCACTTTTCTTCCTAGTCACTCCAGGGGTACACAGGATTCCTCCCTCTTCTGAATTGCCTACATTCAGATGGCCTACAGCCTGTTCAGTCCCTTTTCAAGTACCTCCTGCATCCTTTAATTCTGAAGACATGCAATCCTTCCTCCTACGTGGATTCTCACCTTCTTTAGGAGATTTTAATGATTCCCAGGTAGTACACTTTCCCCAGTTTTATTCTTAAAACTCTTTCTACTTGCAACACTTTTGTTTTACTTCTCACCTTCCTTTATCTGTGCAGCCAGGATGAATGAGCTTTCTTTATAGTCAATGAAACTTCTAACAGAAACTATATGTGTCATTTCTACTGACAGCAATCACCTCTAACTTTCAAAACATACTTGAACTTTTTCTACTTGAACCTACAACTAATAAAAAAAAAAAAACCTTTACTTTCCCTTTCCCAAAACAAGCAAAATAAAAACAAATTCTTAAATAAGAAATGTTTTAAAAATAACACACGATAACCCTTCATGGCCACTTTCACCTTACAGCTGCATTCAAGATTCTTGTTCCAAATTATTATTTTTCATTTTGCTACCAACTTAAGACTAATTTCTTTCACAATGCCTTATTTAGAAATAAAGAAGGATTTTTGTAGGTTCTTGTTTAACATTTTAATCCTTTCATGTATATTTTGCCTTTCAAGCTACCTCCAAATTTCATGAATCACACAGGGTACAGAAATGAAAACTTGAAATTCATGCAAGCCTAAAAATATATTGCCCTCATTCTTGAAACTTTTTCCTGTTACTGGGGTATTTTCATTTTCTTCTACTTTATAGAGTTATAGCTATCAGATGCCAATCTGATCCATGTTCCTTTGAGGATATAAACTCAACTCTCCTTTCTATCCTTTATTTTAAAAAAGTACAGTATTCTGGTGTTTTTGTTTTTTAATTTTGAGGTAACACTGGTTTACAGCACCGTATGTAATTCAGAAGTATAGGATCACCCTTCACTTCCGATGTAGGTTATCACCCCAGCACCAAGGGACCATAGTCTTCCACCATAGTCCACTGGGTTCCCCTCCACATTTTGCTCTCCACTCTGACCCATTCCTCTGGAAATCTTAAGTTACCAGACAGATTCCTAGGGCTTGTTATTGACTTGCTTTGCCACGCCTTGTTTTTTTCCTCTATATACAACATATAAGTGAAACCAGGTGATATTTGTCTTTCTTTCCGACTTACTTGCTTAGCATTGTCCTTACCAGCTCCATTCAGACTGTTGACCATGGCAAGAAATCATCTTTTATTTTATTTTTTTTTAATCACTGGAGTAGTATTTCTCTCTCTCTCTATACACACACACACACCATATTCCTTATCCACTCATCTTGTACCTAAGTACCTCAGGTATTTACACTGTTTCTGTAATGTGGCTATTGTAAATAGTGGTGCAATTTACTCTGGACTGCATATGTCCCTTCTAATTAGTGTTCTTGCATTCTTTGGATAGATGTCTAGGAGTGGAACTGCTAGATCATATGGAAATCTATTTTTAATATCTTGAAACCTCCACATTGCTTTCTAAAGGCTGTACCAGTTTGCATTCCCACTGAGGACAACCCATTTTTCCTTTTCAAGTTGCTTTTAAAATATGCCTTGTTTTTTGGATTCTGAAATGTTACTTAGACTTGTGATGTGTTAATTACCCTTCACCAACTGGTTGACACCCTTTAACTGATCAATCTAAACATAGCTATGTGAAATTATTTTCCATAATGTTTCTTAGGGTGTCCGCCAATCCATACTGAAACTCTCACTGAAGGAATGCTAGCACATCAAGACCCACCCTCCACTACTCGCTCATCCCGTGCTTCTTGAAGAAATCCCAGTTCAACCTTTCTTGAATTAGGTTAAACAGGTCAGTCTGAATTTCCATCTTTCCACGTAATGTCTTACATGTAGTATTTTTAATTTCTACGAAAATGGCTGTGTATCTCATCTTGAACATCTTTTAAGAACCTGCCTCTGACATAGGAGGGTAACACTCATCTCCTTTCCTGATCCCTCTTCTAAACGCTTTGGGGCTAGTCTTCGCTGTGCCAGATTTAGTGTCATCTGTCTGATGATTAGGTGGAGTCTCTCGTCCTAATGACCTTCTGCCATGCTGCTGGGATTCGCCAGGTTGCCGGATGATTTTGTTCATATTTAGGAGCAAGTCAAGATTAAAAGTTATTTGTAGCTGCAAAGTATTTCTTCAGCTCAGGAGGCTAACACTCAAGTAGTAAGCTCAAGTTCTGGAGAAGCAGGGAGTTGCAGAACAGCTGGAGTGGTCATCAGCTGTAAAGCAGGAGAGGCGGGGAAAAGGAGACTTCTTGCCCACCTTGAAGGAACTTAGATTTAGTGTCAGCCTTCACTGTCTCTAACCCAGACAGATTCTAGGGAGCTAGTTTGAATATTAACTTTGGGGAGAGCTTTGTTTTCAGTTCCAAGTGGCTAAGAGTTCTTCAGCTCAGCTTAGGTTTTATATAAATGTTTCTCCTTTGTATCTTTCAGAAATTTCTAAGTGCTCTTGTGTGAGAGCAGGACTTCTACATCAATAGCAAACAAAAACTTCAAACTTTGAGGAAACCTCAAAATGACAGCATGCTATATTTTCTATTTTCTGAGGAAGGAGTCAAAATGTTAACTATCATTTACCAGGTAGTAAATAAACACTTAACGGAGGATATCCAGAATTATAGCCACGTGCAAATAAAAAGCTGCACTGTGTCAGGATATAAACAATATGAGCATAAAAGCAAATAAAAAAGAATTAAGTATTTATCTCTTTTTCTTGTATCTTGTCTCCGGAAGCTATTTCTTAAAACAAACATTTCAAAAAAAAGAACTCTAACATGATTAGAAAGATTCGGCTTCTTTAGGAATGGACTAGTATGCGTTCTGAGAGCTAAGAATTATCTTTTCCTGTAGTTCCAACATGAAAAATCAGTGTCCAACTTCACATGAACAACCTGTCACTGCTGTCACTGCTGTGTACTAGCTTCTACACAAGGTAACTTAGACATCACGACAATAGTTCAGGCCACACTTAAACCTGGAAGGCCTGTGAAGAGATCCCTACGCTCTAGCTATCATGCAAGTTTGGAAAGGAACAAATGCTCTAATAAGCTCCTTGTGCCACTGATCCCAATACCCTGGCCCAGGGAGCAATGATTGAGAGCACATTCACTTATGAACACCCATGTTCTCAAAAAAGTCAACTGAGGTTGTAGGGGACACCTGCATACTTTACTCAATAAGCTCCAAAAGTATTACTCTAGTTATTCGGCCATATAAACACCCTTCATGACACAAAATGATGAACTATTACTCCTCATCAGTAAACATCATTATTTTGGTTGCCGATATTAAAAGGCACCGTGATTGCTAAATTAAATTTCAACTATCACAATTCTACCATGAACAGTAAACACCCGCCACTAACTGTAGTTTGTTATATGATCAATTACTGACACTCTCCTTGTTCTTATTTAGTAGTTTGGTATAAAAAAGCTCCTTCATTCTTGTGTTAGAACAGATTCCAAAAGAAGGCACTGATTAAATAAAAAAATTGTTTGTTTTTCTGCAAGATGCATGCCAGTAAGTAGAGAGAGAGAAAACTTTTTCTGGTACTTGCTGTTTGTTAAAATTTCTATAGTACTCTGCCAACTTAAGTCACAAAATACAAGCAGGATGGAGTAAAGAGCTTTTCATCAGCTCACTATGGTTTCTTTCATGACTTTTATATTGCTGTGGCCTGAAAATAACAAACAGAGATGGCCACAGTAAACATCAAAATACCTTCAGGATCTTCTTCCAACTTCCTGTTCCTCTCACTGATGTGAATAAGTTGCTACAAGTTATTAGACTGTATTACATCTTCATCAATAAAACTGTCCATACCCTGCTTCAATAGAAGACTGTTCTAACAGTTATCCAGTATATATGTTTATGGTGGAAATAATCCATTTTTCAAAGAAGACAGCAATGCATGCAATTCAGAAAATTTAAAATTAGTATGGTTCCAGGATCACTGTCTTATTTCTGGATCCAAGCTCCATCATTTCTTCTGTGACCCCCATGGCAAGTTACTTAACCTCTGAGCTCTTGTTCCTACTGGATAAAAAGGCAATGAAAAGAACACAGAACCACCTCAGGAACCAGAGTCAGCAATGATAGTCTCTGCCAGTGCCTAGTACTTCTGTCTGATCAATGGAAGGAAAAAGTTCCTGCAGTATAACCACACTCATTTCTAACTGTGCTTTAAGAAGAAACATACCAGTGAGCCCAGTCACTCTCCATGGAAATCTGTCTACTACTCAAATTAGGGAAGAAAAAAATTGACTAACATTTGAAAACTGAAATGAAGAACCATGAAACCTAAATGTATCTTTTCATTTTGACTTCTCCCTTCTACTCCAGAACATGTTCAAGGCTTCTGGTCTGTAGGAGAGAAAAGCAGGCCTCCTGCTAAAGCACTAGATCAAGTTCCATGTGGTTCAATGAACAGGATGAGCTCTCCCTTTAGTTAATACATACATGAACTTTGAGAACTGAATAAGTAGATATTTATTCCTTGTGCTTTAGGAAAAAAAGATAATACATCAAAGCCATGTGGTAAGAACCAATATTGCTTAGGATGAGGAGATGAAATCTTTCAAGAGCTTAAACCCAAGAATACCTGAAATCCAGCAAAACAAACTTTTAATCATAGTTGGGAGCATGTAAAAATGGATGAAACAATGTACATTACATTCTTAAGGTCATTTATCTTAAACTAATCAGCAAAAATCTATTTTGCATAATCATTCTGGTCTTGCATAGTTAAATTATAATTTATTTACCACTGTATTTAATACTTTAACACCACATAACATTTATGGCTTGTATTTGTTTTTATTGTTACCTTCTATTTGTAGCAAGACATGGCTTACCATTCATGGTAATGACACGGTAATAAATGAGATGTTTTACAGAAATTATCAGATCACTCGGCAAGGCAGAAAAGTAAAAATAATGGGCAAATGAATGAAAATTTGGAAATATTTCACCAAACCTTAGGAACACAAGAGCATACTTACCAACCTTCACACATTTATTTTCCAGGTAATTTCTTAAACTGAAAATTGCAAATATTTACATTACGTCCCAGGTATTCATTTAATTGGGAGACATGTTTGGCTTCATCACTAACAATTATGAAAGGACACTGTTATTTCTGTTGACCTTTGCCAGCAACCAGGAAGTATTCCCCACTCAACCACTATAGAACAGTGACTAAGGGGCATTCAGTCTCTCAACAGGGATAATTTGGAGAGAACTGCCTCAGGAGTGCAAGTCAGGAGGGGCTTGTCTATATTAACAACTTATGACTAAGACTTAGAACCAGAAATGATCTTGTCAAAACAATTTCCATGCTGACATAGCAGCCGAAATGTATGACAGAACAAATGGGGTAGTATTATGTAAGATGGCATCTCAATTTTCTTTTTGTACAGAGCAATATCACACACCGAAAGTTTTTAAGAAGGAAAACTGTACTCCAGCATCCAAAAAAGTTAGGATTTATGATAATTTGTCATTTAAGATACATGGCTATTTAATTATCATTCAACATGCATAAGCATTCTCTAAAGTTTTTCGTTCATTTGAAAATGTCAGAAAGCAGTGGGAGTACGCTGGGCCACAATCAGTCAGGTCTCCCAGCATAAGCCACAGAGTCCATCCACAGGAGCTCCTTGTCCAGCAGTGGAGTCAAGGATGGGGCAAGATGCTGCATGCAGGAACTGTGCGACCTCTCAGAGGGGAGAAGCAGGAGGAGCTCACCTAGCCCCTCGCCTCCCACCAGTCCAGGCTTAAAAAGGCTGAAGAATGAGGACAGGATACTCGGGCCAGGTCACCAGGAATGAAGTGGGCAGGAACAAGACTTCACACCAGTGTTCAACATTCAGAGGGCACAACCACAAACTTGCTATGCGTGCCAAGGCTTCTTGCATACCAGGAGACAGGGCACCACCCAGGTGACCTCATATCCCACCAATAACAGCCACAACCCACTATCTCAAAGCAAACTTCAGAAGAGCTTACTTGTGGGATGTCCTTTTCTTCATCATGCTTGCAGACACACCAGCATGGCCTAAAAAAGAACAGAGTAGCAATCACTGAAAACGGTACAATATCTCAGAAGCTGAGAAAAATTAACTTCTGAAAAATTGCTATATACAGTATGAAATGAAAGAAAATCATGAACAGCCAACATGTTAAAAACCATCTGTTTATTTAGCTTTTATAAAAAGGGATTTCTGGGAAAATAAAATGATAGGGAATATAATATAGTTCAACTCTCCCAATCAGCCATAAAAAAGAAAACCAAAATCATGGGAAAAAAGACAACAAAAATAAATGACAATCTTAGCTACAGATTTACTAAAAAGTACAGAACTTGTCTTTCTGAAAAAACAAGTAGAAAACAAGACAAACTGTATGAAAGAAACATCTGAATCTAGACCTGAGACGGGCAGGCAGCACAGGAATTTGGGCCCAAGGAGCATAAAGTTCATCTGAGGCCCCTACTGCATCCAAAGAACAATGCATATGATGGTAACTGATGGAAACCAAGAACTTTTTTTTTTTTTTTAAATGCTGAGAGGCAACTGGAGTTGGAAGGATAAGGTGGTTTGAACTTGCAGAACAGAGAGTTGAAGGAAGAAATTTCCCAGATGGAACATCTAGGAGATGAGTCCAAAGTCTGACTAGACAGTAACCTGCAAGCCATGAAAGCTTTCAAAGGCCGCCTAGCTACCTCTTTGAACAACTGATAGAGTCAATAAAGTCACAAAAACGTGATCCCCTAACCAGGAAGACTGACACAGCCCTAAGAATAAGTTACCACAGATCCATCCTACTACCTCCTTGCCAAAACAAAAGTCTATGATTGAACATTTTTCAAATGCTCCACACCCCTAGAAAAATTACTAATCATGCAAAAAAAAAAAAATTCATAACCAAGCAAATTTTACATTCAAAGCACTATAAATATGCTCAAATATTTAAGACATAAAGCAGAAAAAGGGAAGAAAAGGAAATAGAAACTGGACCCAAAAAACCACATATGATCCAAAGTGGAAAAAAGAAATTCATGGGATGTGATTAACAGCATTCAGGTTCCATTAAGAGATCAGTGAGCTGAGACAATGCAATACAAAGTGTCCAAAATGGCTCAACAGAGAGAGAGAAAAGGCTCGGGGACCTACAAGAGAATTTCAAGTACTCTAACTTAAACGAAAGTAGACACCAAAGCAGTTGTGAGAGGTGAAAGAAGAAACAAACCTAAGACATACAGTAGCAGGAAGGTTTCCAGGTGTGAGTACGAAAAAAAAAAAAAAAAAAAACACAGAGCCACAGTGTCAATGAAGTCAAAGTCAGAACAAAACAAAGACAGTGACACCAAGGCACACCCTCTGAAATTTCTGAAAACCACAAAACACTTTTAAAACAATAAAAGACATTAAATATAAATTTAATATCAGGAATAATGTAAGCCAGAAGACAGAATAAATCTTCAAGATGCTACACATGTAAATCAACAAAACAACCTACTTGTGAACTTAGAATACTACATTGAGCAAAAGTATCTTTGAAATCCAACAACAAATATATTAAATGCAAACAGTCTATAGGTACCAATCAAGATTATATAAATAAGAAAACAATTATTAATGTAAGATAAATTGACTTCAAAAGCAACCAACAAGAACATTCCAACAACCTTAAATATGTATGAACCTATTTAAAGAATGCTGAAATGTATGAAGCAAAAACTGACAGATTTGATTAAGAAAAACTGACATATCCACAGTGATACTTAGAAACGGGAACTCTTCTCTCTGAGTAATTGATACAACAACTGGGTAGAAAATCAGGAAGGTTACAGAAGTCCTGAATGTCACAAGCAACCAACCTGACATGTATAGAATACTAATCTAATAAATTCCAAAATACACATTCTTTCCAAGTTTACATGATACACAATATGCTACTTATAATCAAAGTCTCACTATACTAAAAACTACTTAAATCACATGTAGAATGTTGCTCTGACCACATCAATTTTTAGAATTAAAACAGAATAGTAAGATACCTGTAAATATCTGAAAATTAAACAACAATCTTAACAGTCCACAGTTCAAAGACAAAAATCACAACAAAAATTCAATTATTCTAAACAAAATAAAAGCAAAACCAAAATATATCAAAATCTACAAGATTCAGTAAAAGCAATAACACTACATTAAAATTATCACCGAAGAGTGAAAATATAAAGAAAAAAACAACTTTTTAACCTTAAACTCAGAAAAATAGTTCTACTAGATGGCGGAGGAAGGTTTCTGGGTTACCAACAAAGTTCTCTGTAAACTTACAAACCCAGAGTTTATCTTCCTTATATTAATTCATGCACTGTTTTAAATACAAATACATGTACCAATGTTACAGTTACAATTTTATTCCTTTTTTTATAAACTTTTTTAAAAAAGATTTTGTTTATGCATACAAGAACTGGGGGGTGAGAGGATTCAGAGACAGAGTGGACAGCAGAACAAGCAGACTGACTGAAACGCAGTGCTGCAGCAGGTGAGACAGGAGAGGTCTGCTGATGTGGATTAGCTCCCTGGCCAGGGATCGAACTCATGCCACAGTGGCTGATGAAACCTTAACAGTACTAAGACTAACCTCTGCACCACCAGGGAGGTCCTACAATTACAATTTTAAGCAGTTAACTAAAAGTGAGATATATGGCCAATTAATCCATTTTAAGATCATCCATTCCTACTGATGAAGAGACTGAGGCACGGCCCTGAATGTTAAGTCATTCCCCCACCATCACACAAGTTTACATGCATTATAGAGTAAGCACCTTTTGTACAAAGGTAAGACAAATTAAAAGAAGAGTTTATCTACCTTTGGCATCCCTTCAACAACCCCGGACTTGGAGTTGACAGGGAAGTGTAAGTAAATGAAAAACTCAGACACTAAATTCCAGATCAGGAAGTTTATAACTAACCCACTGCACTTCAGCAGAAACCACTGGTCACTGATATCCTTCACACCCTGGAAAGGCAACAGTACCTAGGACAGAAATTCAAGAAAAACTAGCTAAAAAGCATGAAGTCACCTTTGTATTTGGATTCAGAACCCACTGTGGAGGAGGCAAGACAACTGGTTTGGCATGATTTAAGATACCTTCGACTATGCAAAGAAAAATGAACCCAAAAACAGACTTGCAAAACATGGCCTACATGAGAGGAAAAAAAAAAAAAAAAGACCTGAATAAAACAGCAAAAGAAATACAAGAAAAGAATGAAGAAAGTCAGGGGACTACAAAGGTCATGCTGGTGCTGGAAAAAAAGGAGTGGAAAGTCTAGGGTAACTTCACCTGTAGCTATTATGCAGATTTTTCATGAGATTAATAAATCAAAACCTTTTGTGTGTCTGGTTTAAAACAAAAATGCAGATTTCATTCCAGGTCTACTGTAACTGAAGTAGACTCAGGAGTCCCCTGCTCTTCCCACTACATCCTATTCTCAAAAAGGACACTGGGCTTAGCATTTAGGACAACAACCCCCTCTCCCCCAGCCCCCACACGTCCCAGGCGGTGTTCAAAATTCAAAGTCAAGCTGACTTTTTAACCCAAAAGAGTACCATGAATAAAATGAATCTAGCATTTACCACCTATGAAAAGGTAATGATTTGTCATCAAAAAACACTTCTTACTTTGTTTTTCTTGAGTCTTACGAGTTCTTTGTATATCTCTGTGATCAGACCCTTGTCCATTGTGTGGAACACAAAGATTTTTTCCCATTCAGTGGGGTTTCTCTCTGTTTTGGTTGTTTCTTTTGCTGTACAGATGCTTTTTATCTTGATGTGGTCCCATCTGTTTATCTTCTCTCTCATTTTTATTGCTTTGGGGGATACATCTTCAAAGATGTCATTGAGATGTATGTCTTCTAGCGTTTTACCTGTTTTCTTCTATAAATTTTATAGTTTCGGGTCTTACATTTAGGTCTTTTATCTATTTAGAGTTGATTTTTGTACATGGTGTGAGATAGTGGTCCAGTTTACTTTTTTGCATATGGTGGACCAGTTTTGCCAGCACCATTTATTGAATAAGCTGCTTTTGATCCATTGTAAATTCTCTGCTCCTTTGTCGAAGATCAGTTGGCCATTGTTGTGTGGTTTTACTTTATTCTATACGCATTCTATATGGTTCCATTGGTCTGTTTGTCTGTCCTTGTTCCAGTCCCATGCTGTTTTAATAATTGTTGCTTTGTAGTAGAGTTTGAAGTCTGGGAGCATGATACCTCCATACTCCTTTTTTGTCAATAGAGCTTTGGCTAATCGAGGTTGTTTGTGTCTCCATATGAATTTCATCAACCTGTGGTGTAGTTCCTTTTAATTTTATTGGGGGCCCTCCCTGGTGGCACAGTGGATTAAGCAACGCACTCTGAGGCAAACTGCAAGCCACTGCAACACGAATTCGATCCCTGCTGCCAGCCAGGGAGGTGACCCACATGGCACAACAGACCTCTTCTGCCAGCCCACTGCTCCCCTGAGCAGTGTGTTTCAGTTGATGTGCCTGTTCTGTTCCCCACTCTGTCTCTGGTGAATCCTCTCACCACCCCTGCCTCTGGCCTGTACCCCAGCTCTTGTATGCATAAATAAATAAATCTTTTTTTAAAAATTTTTTTAAAAAAAATTTCACTGGAATTTTTATTGGTATTGCGTTGAATCTGTAAATTGCTTTTGGTAGGATGGCCATTTGATTCTTCCTATCCATGAACAGGGGATATCTTTCCATTTCTTTGTGTCCTCTTCTATTTCTTTTAACAGTGTTTTATAATTTTCTCTATATAGGTCTTTTGTTTCTTTTGTTAGGTTGATTCACCAGTATTTGACTTTCTTGGTTTCAATTGTAAAGGGCATATTTTTCTTGATTTCTTCTTCTTCAGACTGGTTGTAAAAATCCCCAATCAAAAAATGGGCAGAAGAACTTAAAAGACACTTCTCCAAAGAGGATATACACATGGCCAACAGGCACATGAGGAAATGCTCACATCCCTCATAATCAGGGAAATGCAAATAAAAACCACAATGAGGTACCACCTCACACCGGTAAGAATGGCACACATTGAAAAAACCAACAACAAATGCTGGCAAGGATGTGGCAAAAAAGGTACCCTAGTACATTGCTGGTGGGAATGCAAGTTAATCCAACCACTATGGAAGGCTGTATGGAGGTTCCTCAGTATACTAGAGATGGAACTACCTTATGATCCAGCAATCCCACTCCTAGGTATCTAACCAAAGGACAGAAAAACACCGATCCAAAAGAGCACCTGTACCCCTATGTTTATTGCAGCACTATTTATAATTGATAAGACCTGGAAACAACCCAAATGCCCAAAAGCAGATGACTGGATCAAGAAGACGTGGTACATATACACAATGGAATACTATTCAGCAATCAAAAATGATAAGCTAGGGCCATTTATAGAAACATGGATGGAGCCAGAGGGAGTTATACTCAGTGAAACAAGTCAGAAGGCAAGAGAAAAACATTGGATGGCTTCACTTTTGGGAGGACTGTGAAAGAGCAACAACTACAAAAAAAAAAAAAAGAGTAACCTTAAGGAAATGGGCAATTACAACCAAAAACAAACAAGCAAACAACAACAAACAAAAACTCAATAAGACCAAAAGGTCAAAGATAAACTAAAGGGACTGTTGGGGGAGGGAGGGAGGGCAAAGATTGGGATGAGGGTAGAAGGAGCACAAGAGACTGAGGTGATGGCGCACTGGTGAAATGGTGGTGGGAACTCCCTGGGGAATACAAATGATGTAAAATATAATTAAATAAATCATTTAAAAAACACTTCTTAAATATGTATGCAAACATCAACAGTGAAGTTAAAAAATAAAGAAAGCTTTGTATAACTGAGAAAGATAAAAACAAGCAACACTCATGTTCTTGTATATCATGATACAAGAACCAAAAAGATTAAATAAAAGACCCTTCTTTTTTATTTTAATGCCAACCTGAAGGAAATGAGGTATTATAATCACAAAATAGGGGCACCAGGCATCAAAAGTGAAAACAAAAGCTCTTATACTTTAAATAAAAAAGAGGAAACTTCCCACTTTCATATCTGCATGTAAGGACTTGGGAAGTCATCACTCCATCCTAACAAAAAGTTGAACAAATTTAAGTCAACAGTTCCTCTTAGACTGATCAGTATTGAGGTTACAAAGATTGATAATTGCTGCCCCTAAAACTGGGGAGACAGGCAGATACAGAAAATCACAACTCATTAAACAGAAGCTTCTTCAGGCACGCATGCTGGCTGGGAGCACTGAACTGTGATTGACCACCTGCTAAAGGCTCTATGTAGACAAGTCTAAGAGACACAAACTACTAAGACATAGTCACAGGCAGGGATTCACATAAAGAATCATATATGTGAATTTTACTTCCAAAATCCCTACCAGGTAAACAGGGTGAAGATCAGAGAAAAGGTCATGATTCAATACAGTCATTAGAATATTGTGGTCTGGTCACAGACTACAGAAGGCTACCCTCCCCATATTATAAGAGGCTCTTTTTCTTTTCTTTTTTTTTCTCAAACATAACTTAGAAAAAAGGTAACCATGTTCTCTCAATAAGCATTTTTTTAATTATAAATAAGGTATCCTATAAAGCAAGAAAAAAAGTTTGAAAAGCCAGAGAAAGTATCAGTTAGACCTTAAATACAATACAGAAGTTGAAAATTTGATAAAGAATTTAAAATAACTAAAAATAATGTTTAGGTTCTAATGAAAAATGTAGACACATGCAAAAACTGACAGGTAATGTGAACAGATATGGAAATTCTAAAACAAAAATCAGAAAAATGGTAAGATGGAAAATACTGTTAACAAAAATGAAAAACACCTTTGATGGGCTCATTACTACATTTGACACAACTATGGAAAAATCTTTGTACTTCAAAGTTTGACGACAGCAACTTTCAAAACTGAAAAGCAAGGAGAGAATATACACAAAATGAGGGGAAAATAAGAAAATATCCAAGAACTATGGGATAATAAAATGTGTACTATATGGAAAATGGGAATGTCAGAAAAGCAAGAGAGAAAGGAACAAAAGAATGTCGGCTACCAAACTAGAGATCCAGAAAGGCCAGGGAAAACCAAGTAGATACGTGCCAAAATAACTACATATACTTACTACAATCAAGCTCTAGAAATTCAAAGATAAAATTTTTGAGTTTAGGTAGAGGAAAAAATAAGCACTTCACCTGCAGATGAACAAAAGAATTATATCCAACTCCTCTGCAAGCATGTAGGCAAGAGGAGTGTGGAATGAAATATTATGTGGTCAAAGAAAAATAAAAACCTATTTTGTGCTTTACAAAATTATCTTTCAAAAGTGCTGAAGAAACTGGGTATCTCATGCAAAAAAAAAGAGAATGTTATCCTTCACCAGAACTCAAACTGGAGCATAGACATAATAAACAAAACTTTTGTTTATTCCATAAAAGACAAAACTGTTACTCTCCTAAAACATAGGAGAAAATCTAGGTGACCTAGGTATAGCGACAACTTTCCAGATACAACACTTAAGACATAATCCATGAAAATAAACTAAACATTAAAATTAGAAATGTCTGATTTACAAAAGACACTGGCAGGAGAATAAGACAAGCTATATACTCAGAGAAAATACCTACAAAAGACGTATCTGATAGGACTACTAATCAAAACATAAAAAGAACTCTTCAAATCCAAAAATAAGAAAACAAATCTAAACCACCCAATTTAAAAATGAGCCAAAGATCTTAACAGACATATATTATGAGGCAAGTGCAAATTAACAAGATACACTGCTTACCTATTAGGATGGTAAAAATCAAACTACTGAAAACAGCAAGTGCTTATGAGAATGACTGAGGAACTCTCAGTCATTGCTGGTGGGAACGCCAATCAGCTAAGCTGCTTTGGACAGTTGGCAGTTTTTCACAAAGCTAACTTATGTTTCCCACATGGTTCAGTAATTATACTCTTGGGCATTTACCCAAAGGAGTTGAAACTTACTTCCACACAAAAACCTGCACATGGATGTTTATACAGCTATATTCATAATTGCCAAAACTTGGAAGTAACCAAAGTGTTCTTTAGTAGGTGAATGAATAAACTGTGGTACATCAAAACAAGAGGGTATTTCTGAATACCAAAAAGAAATGAACTATCACAGCATGAAAAGGCACAGAATTGCCTTAAATGAGTATCATCATGTGAAATAAGTAATCTGAATAGGCTATATACTGTTTGATTCCAACTGCATGGCATTCCGGAAGGTGCAAAACTATGGTAACAGTAAAAGGATCTGTTGCTAAGTTTTAGGGGGAAAGGATAGAGGAACAGGTAGAGTACAAAGCATTTTTAGGGCAGTGAAAACTATTCTGTGCAATACCATAATGGTGAATACATGTCATTACACATTTGTCAAATACCACAGAACATACCATACCAAGAATGAACCCTAAAGTAAACTGGACTTGGGGTGATGATGATATGTCAATGTGGCTCATCAATTTTAACAAATGTACATACCGGTGAGGAGTATTAATAGTAGAGGTGGGGGGCACAGCATGGAGTAGATGAGAAATTGTATAATCTGTCTAATTTTGTTCTGAACTTTAAAACTGCCAAAACCATAAAGCCTATGTTTTATCTTAAAGAAAATGAAGCGCTTATTCCTTGGACTGCAACACTAGGCTAGGTAAGGTAAACCTTCAACGTTGAAGTAAACAGATTTTAAATCCTGAATTCCTTACCTAACCAAATTGTCAACTGAAAATATGGACACTTATATCTCCCACATATCCTCCCTGGAAGACTGGAGAACACTCCTCAAGAGAGAAAAAAGCATCATAAACACAATGGATCCACGAAACCACAGATGTGACTAGGAATCTAGTCCAGCAGGACCTCATGTAGAGACAAGTGACTCAGAGAAACACAGTTAGAGGCCAGGGATCAGGAAAGGAGACTCTACAAATAGTTAAGTACGAGATTAATGCCTATCACAAACATTGGGAGCTTTGATGTTAAGAGTTTCTATAAGTAGAGAAGAAAAATCTATCAATAAAAGAAGTAAATTAGGATATTTGGTCTCACACATAAAGCTACATTGGTATTTCTCATCCATGAGAGACAAATACCCACACACCTAGCAACATAGTATATACTGTGGGAGAGGAAAAGAGTCTTCCTGATAGAAATACAAAATAACAAAGAGCCCACAAAGAGAAATTTAGTGACATTGTACAGGATTCATTATGCATTTAAGATCTGACTCAATTCCACATTTAAAAATCAATCCCAGTGACACACTAACAAAATAAACAGGTAAGTCTATTAGTTGCAGTTATTATTTTTTAATAGAAGAGAAGAAATAACCTGAAAGTCTAAATAACTGACCACTGAATAAATGAATACGGAAAGGGATCTTATGCTGTAGAATCATAAAGAAAATGACAGACTGTTAAGTGTGCAGTTACCAATTCACACTACTAAGCGGAAAAAACAGCAGCAGGAGAGGAAGCATGTGTGTATGCATTCACAGAGCACTGATGTCAGCATGTCAAATAAGTGGCTGACATCACCCATCTGAGGATCACAGCTTCTCACAAGATCCTTTACTAGGGGGCTACATCTCCATCTACTTGTTGAAGTGAGGAAAGAAAGAAAGGCCGTAATTTACAAAATACACTGTCCTATGACACAAAAGCAGTTATTTAAACTGTATTAAACTGCAATGGGCAAGAAAAACCACGTATCTTAAACTGTTCTAATAGCTCACTGAAACACATGTTCCAAAATACCAACTTTAAAATTTTGTGTGGCATCAGATATTCCAAAAATAAAGATCAGTGTCTTTTAAGTAACTCATTTCATTAGAAACCCAACTCCATATACACCACACTTCTGCCTCCAAACTGGTGTGCTCACTTACCCTCCCTAAGGATCCCTTTCCCTCTGGGGAAGTGTCCCTGAGACTGTTGCAAGGACTTTAATTGACAGCAAATTTCTTAAGTTCAACTTAATATGACAAGCAGTAAGTAGACTTCAGGGTGGACAATTAAATCAGGGTATATGAAAGATAATGAATATTCTCATTATACAAGAAGGAAATCCAAAAATCCATCTCTATGGATTTTTTTTTTTTTGCATATGACATTCCAGTATGCAAACTGAAGTACCGAAGTAGTGACATCCACCAGGTGTTACAAGACCCACTGTCATCTATATGGTGCCAATCAACTATCTTATGTCTTGCTAGAGGATCTGACTGAGATCACAAGAGATTTAGGGAAAATCTCCAGATCAAAAAGAATGAAAAGCAGACACACAAAAAACATACATAACAAGCAAAGCTAACTCAAAAAAGAAACCTAGGATTTTTAAAAACGTAACTTAGAGTTTCAGAAGTATAAGCTACTGCATACATGATATAATGCAATATAAAAATAAAATGAAAATACAAAATTCTTAGAAATTTTAAAGTATTTATTGAACTTTTTCTTAAGGGTGAAAAATAGAGACAGTAGATCCCCTCACAAAGTGAGAAGACATAAATGAAGAATTAGGGAAGGAAGAAAGGCAAATTTAAGAGGCCTACCATCCAGATTGCAAGTACCCAGAAAAAGGGCATGGAATATGATCAGAAATGACATGAAACTCCAGCTTCAAGGTTAATCTGAAGACCTTAAATTCTGGAACAACAAATGAAAAGATCTACATTGTCATAAAGTTTCAGAATACATAAAAAGTTAACTATAAAAATTTTTAGAGAATGGAGGAAAATCAACAAGTTCAGAAATGAAAATAGCATCCAAATTCCCCCAAGAGCGACTATACCTGAGAAAAGAAAGCAAACAATATTTTTTTAAAAAAAGGAACAATGATGTAAAATATATTAAAAAAAAAAAAACTGGGCCTCCCCTGGTGGCGCAGTGGGTTAAGCAACGCACTACGAAGCAAATCGCAGCCACTGAAGCACGAGTTCGATCCCTGCTGCCGGCCAGGGG